>QEOT01002072.1:0-135347 GCA_003123785.1 Pterocarya stenoptera
TGATGAACCACCTTTAAAGGAACCTTGAGACTGAAGTATGCCCTTTCCACTTCGGCTATTGCTAAAACCTAGGTGTTTAGGGGGTATTTGAAGTGAAATATCTGGGCGTCTCCCGCTTGGTCCTGGATCTGAAACTCCTTTGTTTATTTGAACACTGGCCTGCATGCAACAGATATGAATTACACCACTTCATGTCATTTTTGACATTTTCGCTATAAACATCCCAAAAAGTTTTGACATGTTTGTGCGTGTAAAGGTAATCTCACACATATATAGATCATATCAATTCATGTTTGGAAAGAGCATTCTGATTGCAAATCCCACCAAACTAAATACAATTATTTCGTGTAACGGTCCATGGTCATTGGTTATTTGGAAAGATTGATGATTCGCTGCCCTAAGGGTCTCTGGGTTCCTCTGAAAACGGTTTGAACTTTTCTTGCTGTGGTAATAAAAAATTAGGCAAGTTCAAATTTTAAATTACAGTGCTGCTATACCTCCACTCGCTGGAGATAAAGGGCCAATGTTTAAAATTACTTTCCAAAATTTGCAAAGATCCACAGATGAAGTGAATGCATTTACAGACTACTTTCAAGTGCAGCTGGAATAACGTTGGGGGGGGGGGGGGGGNTAGTTCCAGGATTACCGTTCCCACATATAGGAACATGGCCTTAAACGGTTTTTCATTTATTTCTAGGATCACAGATTCTTATTTGGATGAATCTAGGATAACCGATTCTTTTCTAGGATGAACTACATATGGATCCACAGTTCCTTAAAATAAATTAATAATAAAAATAAGTCACCCCCATAAGCTCCTAGAAGCTCCACGTCCCCTAGTGATGCTCCTAAAATCAAACCAGCAGCAAATGAATATCGACCGCTAGCAAAAACGTGTTATCACTGCCAAATTCAGCATCAATTAACTGATTATTTAATTAAAGAAACACGCAAGAATCTACAATACATGAAGATAGCGGAAACTGAAAAGGCCAAAATCTGACGAACAGAGCAAAAATAGAGACAAGGAAGGAGGCCTATAAGAGCCAACCTGAGGAGAAGTTTCTGCAACTGCAGTAGACGTTGCTTGAGCTGCTTGCATTATTGTTTAAATTCTCCCGACAACTTGAAACGGTGGTTTGGCCAATAGCCCTCTTCCTTTCTTTCTTCTTTCTCAAAACACCTCAGCAACTTAGAAGATTACATACAAAGTAACAGGAGTAATAGGGAAAGATTTTTCTTTTCAGTTACTATTGCTCAGGGGTAAGAAACATAAGACTCGAAAGGGGAAGAGGGGGGTCAGGTCGGGTCGCGCGGAAGATGACGAGAAGCTAACATGAGACTGGGAATAAGAACAATGGTCCTGTCGGGGTCGCGTGGAAGATGAGGAGAAGCTTTGGTCTGAAGGTCAACACATCATCAAGTTATCGTCTCTTTGCCGCTTTGTGCCCAATTGTAGTCGTCACTGCTCATTACTTTCACACTCCCAGTCTTTCTGTCAGTTCGATACTCGCTCTATGCAGCTGCAACGCGTCTACCTTTTTCTTTTTTCTTTTTTTCTTTAATGTTTAAAATTAAGTTTGAGTTTGAGTAATAAAATGATATCAAATATTCTGTAAATAATAAATTTTTTTTTTTAAGAATAATAAAAAATAATAATATCTTCGTTGCAAGAGTTTTATTGACATGTATTATTTAGATTTATATTAATTCAAAATATGTAATTTAATAAATGATGGGCATAAATATTTTTAAATTGAATAATTGTCAAAAGTTTATTTAAACAATGAGAGAGTTAAGTATTCTCCCCTACATTATAATTGTGTCTTTTAAGTATCGGGAAGATAAGTTTATTTAATTAATCCTCTTATTGTAAGATAAGAGTTTTCATCAAAATGCAACGAAAAGAGTTATATTTGTAACTTGTCATGTTATTATATTAAATATGGTAAGATATCGAAAATCCTAATTTAATATTTTATGTTAAAATATTTAACATTAGGAAAAGTATGAAGGTATTTAGTATTGAGTTGTTTGCCGAACGGATAATAATATAAGACGGTTGAATGAATCCAAATCGAAAGGTTTTAAGGGCCCGGCTTTTAAAAGTTAATTAGGTGAAAAGCCGAAAGGATGAAAATGTTTTCTTAAGCAATATATGACTCTGGATCGCGCGTATCCCTGGCTGGGGGTTACATGCATATATGCATGAATCCAATCATGAGTAATTCTCATTAATATATATAAAAGAGAAATTAAAACTAGCTAGTAATTAGTAATTCATTAAGCAAAACAAATATCTTATATGTACGAATCTTCAAAATATGGTTTTATTATTTCATTATGCAAAACAAGGTATATATATATATATATATATTTATTAATATATAAAGACTATTCATTAATTAGAAAGCGACTTGAATCCAAAACGGTGCTTGGTTAAAGAGGAATTAGGCCCTCCATTTAATTACAGGCTCTCATATATGTCAATATATATATATTTATATATAATAGGGAACAGTTTTGGATGCAATAGTTACGGGGTGCACCTGACATAATAATTTAAATAAAAAAAAGTGAAAAAATCAGTAGTTTATTTATCTATGAAAAGAAAATGCAAGATTAAAGAAAGACAAAAAATAAAGATTAAAAAAAGATCTAAATTTCAGCAGAGTATGAACATTGGTCTATATCCATATTGGATTATCTATTTACTCTCTATATAATAATAATAATAAAATATTATTAATTTAATAATTTTTAATTTTATCACATTTAATAATAATTATATTCCAATCAAATTAATAATTAATATTATATATTGAGTGTTTTAAGTATTTTATTAGTTAAATTTACTTAAAGTTGAATTTTACAATGAGAATGTTCTAAAACGTTTCTATTCTAAAGAGTAAAGTCATTTTAATTTTTTTATTTAAAAAAAATTGAAACAAAAAGAAAGGAAAATGAGTACACTGTTAAAACAAAAAGGATATGAAAAAGAGACGTTAATTCATGTGCACTGCAGGGCTATTAAGGGCCTTTTGATAAAACATGATCCTTCATTAAATTCTATAAGGGAGCTTAAATTCTACGAAGGAGCTACACGTCAAATAGTCAAGAATTTTAAGGGCATTTTGGTAATATAAGACTTAACGAAAAAACAAGAAAAGTTAATAGAAAAATAACAAAAGTTACTATTCACAGTTAGATAATCACTTATTATAATAGAATAGATATATATGCCTTTAATTACAACCCCTCTTCCTAGAAGACAAAAGTCTTGTTTCATGGGATGGAACTCATTTTTTAAGCAATTCTTCAAATAATTTACATTTCTTGTATGATACATAAGCATTGAGAATGCTCTTAATCAGATCAATTCTAGACTTCTAGTTTGGAGGAGATCGGTAGTAATTATGAAAGATTTTCTGGGGTATAATTTACCACTTCGGACTGGGATGGCCCGGGAATATTAAAATGGTTACACAATATAAATATATATATATATATATATCCAGAAGATAATGATGACTTATAATTAATTTGCAATAACAGTTGTATGAGTTATCATTGATCGATGAACCATGCATACTTATTGCGCAACACCATGTTGGCACCAATATTGCATGCAGATCGTCCGTTTCACTAATATATAAGTGTTTTTTGATTTTGTAGGATTAGACTTTGAATATGGATATATACTAAGTGCAGATTAGATTTTGGTTGCGAAATATCAAATCTTAAAGATTCGAATGATTGGGAGAGATTGTTGCATTACCATACATTATGAAGTAGTACTAGTAGTACTGAAAATGCCGGCATACATTATGCCGGCATACATACATGAAGTAGTACTAGTAGTACTGAAAATGCCGGCATACATTATGCCGGCATACATACATAATGAATGTATATAGCAGTACTACTATATACATACATTATATAGTAGTATTATATAGTAGTACTGCTATATACATACATTATGCCGGTTTTGTGGAAATGCCGGCATTTCCACAAAACCGGCCAGCTTGGTCGAACTTGAAGTTGGCTCACGTACGTATATAGCAGGCTAGAACTAGGTTAATTACTTTGGAAGTTAAGCTAGATCATGCATGCCCTCGATCGTTGGGTGTAGTAAAAGAAAAAACTGGTTAACACATCGCACCTGCTCGAACTTTTTGAAATAGCTTTGTCTTTGCCAAATTTTTAGGATTTTCCGCAATGTTCAGCTGCCTTGTTATATATATATATATATATATAAAAGTTAGCTGCATTTAGTCATGATAACATTAATGCTGTTACCATAATATGTTAATGTTGGATGCCATCTAATTCATCCTTCCATTACGCCTTCTGTAAAGAGCAAATGTCACGTTCAGTCATGAATTGATTGCTATGATTTCTGCCTGTTGTTTTTTTCATTGATATATATGCAGATTACAACGTGACCGTGTACGTTCTGGAGTCAGAGAAGATGCCTTGGGAGAGTTTTCTTGAAGTGATGATCACATGACGTACGTACGTACAAGCACGAAAAGATTCCGAGCTAGCTAGCTTAATGTTGTTGCAGTTCGCTTAATTTCCATTCGGTTTATCTCTTTGATGTATGTTGGTATGTAAAATTTCTTTAGGAGAGCAATCCATTTTCTGTTTTAGAGAGCAATGCATATATATGTAAATTTTGATCATGATTTGGGATCAAAACATATTATAGTGTGTAACAGTAGTCTACATGCGAGTCAAGTGAAGCTTTTGCGAATGAGTTCTGTTATATACAGTCAATATTTTTGTTTATTTTTTATGTATTTTATTGTGATTGGCTAAAGTAATTATTTTATATTAAAAAAATGAAGCAATCAATCATATTAATAAAGTGCGTAAGAATAAAAGTAACTGTGCACATAGGGTTTATATATATAAATGCCCCTTCCATGAAGTCAGTCATGATTTACCCTGGCTAGAAGTCTAGAACCCATCGTAATTACCCGCTTGTTTTTGGGTGGAAATATATGATCAAAATATACCCCTGGAAGGAGCATCCTTTTGAAGCTTCTGAAGGTCGACTGAGCTCTTCCCTTCACAAGGTCCAAGGCGATCGAGAGAAATAAGTAATAACCCTTTTGGCCCTAGCTTGCTAGCACCAGCAGCAATCCTCTTTACATCCAAAACCCATCCCCACAATCATCCACATTAATTACTTTTTCCTTCAAAAATGAATATTGAAAGAAATAAACCAACGGCTACTGATCATCGACCCTGCCCCGGAGGCTTGAGATAGAATGCTTTTTTCTAGGGATCGAGATGAGGAACGTCTCATGTAGTGAAGATCGATATATCATCGCATATATATACAAATGCAATTTATATATATAAAAAGTAATAATCCTTCCTTGTACTGGTTTTTGAACCTTTCTGCCATGGTTTTTGGGAAAAGTATAAGGTCAAGAATGATCATCTTAGAATGCTTATCAGAATCATATATATATATATATTCATCTCATAGTAGAATCTTTTGCACGAGTGCCTTGGAATTAATTAAGCTATTTCACTGGTAATTAAGCTCAAGCTTGATAGACCTTCGTTTCTTGAAAAAAAAAAATGATGTTTAAATTCTGGGAATCTAATTGTATATATATAAGTATAAACCGATCCATGTAATACTGGAAATCCATCGAAATAATTGTTCTGAGACTGAGAGTAAATTTAATTAGCATCCTGAATGCCACAGATCAGGATGAAACGAGTATCGATATTCGATCGTCTTAGTCTTATAGTCACCTGCAGGTTTGAGATCGATATTGATCTTCGTCACCTATTTTTCATATATAGAATTATAATTTCGTTTGGAATGGAACAAAATGATCACCTAAAACACTGGGTTTAATTGGGTACTAAAAGCTAGTAATCTTTAATTTGTGGTCTTCTCGACTGACAAATTAAATAATATAGGATATCTAGTACTACTCTTCAACCTTTTGTGTCATGAGGGACATTTCCAACATCGATCCATCTGAGGTTCACACGAACTACATAAATTAAGAGACAACAGGTAGAGATTTTCTTTTTAGAGAGAGAGAGAGAGAGAGAGAGAGAGATCTAGATCAGATCGAGAGGATTAATGGTACTAGAGATGATGATCTTTTCTTAATTAAAAATAAAAAAGCAACGCATATATGGTAGTACTACTTTTGATGCGATGTGTACTAGACGTCGGCAAACCCCAACAGGTACTTTTTAAGGCTTTGTTTGGATTCGAGATCCATCTCTTCGTAATATTTTTTAAAAGTTTTATATAAAATATAATAAATAATTTAATTTTTTTAAATTTTAAAATAATAATAATATTAAAAATAATATTTTATTCAACTCATCTAAAATATTTAAACTTATTTTATCTCTTCTCTTAATCCTAACGAGTCGAGAAATAGTGAAAATTTGAAATAGCACTTTACTTCGTTTGCCTGATCTCGGTCAAGCTGGGAGAAGCTAATTACGGCCTCTTCATCCATTAATGTGTTATATTTTTGCTTCTATATATATTTCTATTTCCACATGTGTTTATTAATATATACATATATATTTATATGACCGTAAGTGAAAAAAATAAAAAAAAGTGCATGGCACGATCTTCATGATAGTTTGATCATAAAGGAGGAGAAAAATGACAATTTAGAAGATAAATTGACAAGTTAAAAAGGAAGTGGATAGACGACATGAAACCCACTATCAAATTGGCCGGGATGTCAAGCAAGAACCTACCACCTATTTTGACTAGAAATTAAGGTGAGATGAATTGGGGGGAATAGTCACTAGCTGTCACATTCATAAACAGCAACAATACAACCATATATTTAAACACCAACCAAAGATCAAACTTCACCTAAATATCAATAAAATATTGGGCAACGCTTTAATTTCTCTTTCCTGCACCAGGGGATCGGAGAAAATGGACTGGAAAAAAGGTGTGGACGTGTCTTTTAACTCTCTTTTGCTCGAGGATACTGCAGATTCTCATGAGACCGAAGCTGTTCCTGATCTTAAAACACATGCAGCAGAGGTTGCCATTGCTGGTGATGATGATCATGTTGATGATGATCTGCAGGACGCTGAGTCGTGCAGCTGTGACAGTGCAAGTGATAATAATAAACTTGGTTTTTCTAAAGTTGTTGATAGTGATGATCAAGATTCTGATGGCTGTTCCAATTTTGGAAATGATGGGGATGATCACCGCGAGAAGAGTGCGGATAGCTGCTGCGAGATCACGTCGATGTCGGATGTAGCATTAGAATGTAATTTCTCAAAAGAGGAGGAAGAAAAGATTGGTGAATTTAATAACATGGATGAAATGGAGGATAGGCTCTTCTGGGAGACTTGCATGGCAGAGGGATACCCATGATCATCCTCCTCCTCCGCCTAGCAGCTAGCTAGTACCCTTCCATTGTTGATCACCACCGTATATAAGTTTCTTTATTTTCTTTTTAATTTCTTTTTCAAGCACATGTAATTAAGGACACCTATCATGCACGATCCTTTTTCTGTGGAAAGAAAAACAAAAAACAAAAAATCTAGTTGTTGCAACTCTAATCCCAAGATCTCGAGTGAAGTCTGTACGTTGAGATGAGTTTTTTACAGTACGTAATCTGATGATCAGTGGTATCTATCTATCTTTTCTTTTCTTTTTTTGTCTGAGATTTGGATAAGCTTTTATCTCCCAAAGAAAACAGGGAAAATTTGCAGTGTTTCTTCGTTATATATGAATTGTCTCATCCACCTTTGGTACTATTTTGTATGCACCAAAGCTTCTTGCTCTTATATGGAAATTTCAAACAACCTGAATTACGTGCTCCATGTATCAAATGCGCGCTTGAGGTAGAACTTGCTCTTATGATTCTATGAAGCCAATTTGCTCTTATGAAATCATACCTGCATCCACTCTCCTATTATATTATTGAGTCTTTTTTTTTTTTGATAAACAGAATTTCATTCAAACCGAAAGCAAATTACTGTGTGCAACTCCATTTTACCCATGCATATCTAGCTTACGATGTACTGTGTGCAACTCCATTTTACCCATTTGGTTAACATGCTCAATGTTAACTTCCTGGAAATAATTCATTAAGCTCTTTGCCTCTATAACTAATTAGCTCCCATTAGCTGAGAAAGTATCATGGGCAGCTTGTAATTCCTGTACCATAAGTATAACAGTCTGCTAGAAATTCAATGGTAGAATTTCTATAAGTTTTAGGAACCTCGTGAAAATACCGTAAGTTTTTACAATTCGATCAATCGCGTAGGTTTTAGTCTGTCAGCATAGTCAAAGCTATCGCTCACTATGGTGCCAGAAGTGCGATTTTATTTATTTGAGGTAGTTAGAAGTGTCAGTTTGAAATATGGGCTGTGCCATTAGACTCAGCTAATTATTTAGAATTTTATGACGCAATAATCCCATTTTCAGTTAAAGGACGATACGCTTGTTCGAAAACGCATTCTTGCTTATTTCAAGGCACTTTTGGATTGAAATTCAATAAAAAAAAATTGCACATTTAAGTTTATATGAATATTTAGGATTTTACAATGCAAAGTTTATTTTTCACTTTCCTGGAGGGAATAGTAACCTCAATAGTAGCATCTAATGCAGTGTTTTCAAAAGTACAGTGTGGAATGTCCAAATTTGGTTAGAGAAGTTTTATTTGGACACTTGAAAAGATCTAAGCTACACTTGGTGAATAGTATTAGAGACTTGGCATAATGAGGAATCATGAGATAGATTGTGAAGGAATCAATGTATGAGATTATGCCACCTAAGACAAACCTTGTTTTCCATTTGATCCACCAAATTGTGCCGAGCCAAAGAGGGTTTCAACGCTAATGAAACTATAAATGGTTGTAATCCAATTGAAATCTCAAAAGCTTGGTTGAAACCGAAACCTTAAACGATTTCCCCAAACCCTAAAGTTGGCCTTTAACTTTCGATCTGATTTCCAGCATTATGTTTAATCCCTTGATTAAATTACTTCCACATACTATTAATTCCTCAAATTCATGTTATGACATCATTATCCAACCTTTTAAACCTTGGAAACTTCATTGAACCAAGAAAAAATTAGATTTGAACTTGATAGCATCTCAAACCTTAACCAAACCCTCTCTAAACCCTAATTTAAAACCCACTAGGTTAAGGCTTATTAAGGCCCACAATTTTGGCCACCTTGGCAAAGCATATTGAGGAAGTTTTCTCCCCTACATGGAAGACCAGCATCTGCCCTTGGAAGCCCGCAAATAGTTCTTTGATGGGAGAGAAAAGTCCACCTCACCACCCTCCATACCTTATTGCAGCATCAACAGTTATTCTTCCTCACTATTTTTCACTTTTTGTGACAGGCACCTCCAATGTCATTCAAGCCCATACCTCCCCCCTCCAGAATTCTAGAATCTTGCAAGACACACTTCACTTCATCTCATCACTTTTCCACCCCGTTCTTAGAAAGAAATCCTTAAGAGCTCTCTCGGGTAGACTTTTGAGTAGTTTTGCATGGTAATTTTAGACCCCTTTTAAGTATTTTATCGCAATGAATCCTTCATGAAAGTTGTTCATATTTGAGTTTAGTTTCTGTGAGAATCTTATTTGTTTGATTTCGTGGTCATTTGATTGGTTAATAGTTATTGTAACCATGAAAATGTAATTCTGGGCGTTAAACTAGAGAGTGTGTTATATTTTGGAGTTTTTGACCAAACTAATGGACAGTTTTTGGTCTGAACTGTTTATGGAGTATTTTTAACATGTGTATGTAAATTTTTACGAGTATTTGTTGCATGACTAAAGCTTTTGATGAAAGATTTTTTTAGATCTAGAAACTTAGAAATTGGAAGAGGAAACACGATTTCTGTTTTGAGAAAGTTTGAATATTTCGTGATTTAATCTTACTTCAATGGCTTTGATATTTTTCCTAGATGATCCTAAGACTCTTATATGCATGTTAGTATGTTAGTTTGAAGATTTTTGGTATTATTTTCATAGATATGAATTTGTATGCAAGAGGATACTCGGTTAGGCCAAAGGCTTGATGTTTTTGGTTAGATCCAAGTTTTGGTTGATTTTTAACCATGTGATTTTAAGTTTAAAACTTAGACTTGTTTAAGGACACCTTTTTAAACCATGGGATATTTTGATTTGAAGATCTAATATTTTTAAGTCATGGACCAAGTGGCTGATCAAATCTAGCTAAAAAAAAGTTTCTGTTTTTGGACTAAGTGTGGAGCCGAGTACTCCAAGTGGTGTTTTGTGATTTTTTTGTGACTTTTGTTTGATGTTTTAAAAGCATGTTTGATTTTAGGATAATGTTATGAGTATATTAGAAGAAATTTTGGTTAATCATGAATTTTGAAAGTTGGAAGAATTGTAACAAAAATCAAGAGAAATGACCTATGGATGTTTTGGCCATAGTTAGTTTTTCATAGTTGTGTTTTGTTTTAATTTTTTTTTCTAAATTAATATTTGAGTTTAGGACAAAATTTACAATGAGAAATGTAAATTTTGGTGGTTTTTGAAGTTAGGATGCAAAATCCTTAAGTTTGGGGTAAAATTGTTATTTTTCCACATGTAGAGGGTATAATGGTAATTTTACTCTAAATTAGTTTTTTTTCCTTGTTTCTAACTATTAGTAATTAAATTTCTAACTTTTAGAATCCCTATTTACAGTTTCTCGTATTTCGCACTTTATTCTTGTAATGAGACGATCGCTGTAAGTTAGCGCTTAACTTACTATTAGTTTACTTGTATGTTTGATGGGTAAGAGAACTATAGTTGTGTTTATATGTTATCATATCTTTCATGCCATGTCACGTTATTGCGTGTTTATCTGTTACACATGATATATACTGTCATGAAATACTTATCTGCTACATAATATATTATGTCATGTATTGTCATATGTTGCAAGTATGTCATGTTACGTATGTCATCTATTACATGTATGTCATTTCACGTAATGCTCATTGTTACTTGTTATGCCATGTTATGAAATATTGTCTGTTATATGTTATGCCATGTTATAAAATATTGTCTATTTTGTAAATGTAGGTGGTTAGATATGATTAGATGACTAAGACGATAGAGATTTATTCAAGTTGGGAGATTGTTGAGATTGGATGAATGTAAATATTTTATCTTTATTTAAGAACATTTAATTTGAATTAGGCGGTTATTAGCTAATATCTTAGATAAGTTATGAAAGTGTGTATCCAAAAGTCAAGGAGTCTGGAATTATCCAGTTGAGTGGAAACTATATCTGATGAGAAGACTTAGTGCAAAGTGTCAGCAGATGCATCAGCAGACTCGTATCCTAATAGAGTCCTCCCATCAGCAGATTCCTACTGACCTGAAATTCTTAATAGACTCAGTCTGTTATCAGAGTTCTACTACAGATAAAATATTAGGCTATTTATTTAATTGATGATTTTGGCTGAGGATTGAATTAGTTAATTTTAAGAGAGTTTGGAGATCTAAGAGAGATCCAAGAGTTTAAGTCTGAGAAAATTCTTGTGAAGAATTTTCTAGTGTTTTTCTCTTTCTCTCTTTAAGTGTATGCTTACTCCGTGTCGGAGTGAAAGTGATTGAATTCAGCCATTGAAGTTCCAGGAAGGAAGTCAATAGTTTGAAGATCGCTAGAGGTTCTAGCTGTTACTGCTGTAGAAGACAAACAGGTCGTTTGTCTGGTCAAGTAAGATACTCAAGTTACAAAAGTTTTGTTATTGTGATTTACTTGTAATTGATTTTCAAATAATAAGATTTACTTTTTTGATATTTGGCTGCCCCGTAGGATTTTACCTTTGAAGAGTTCTTTAAAATGTTTTCCTTTGTAACCAAAATTAGTGTTACACACTTCGTTTATTTTATGTATTTGATTGCTTACCAAATTGTTACATAATTGACGACTAATCGATTTGTTGAGTGAATTGGTAGATATTTCCACTACGTTACATGAGTACTTAGGTAATTTCAATTGGCATCAGAGTGTGGTTCACTCATTCAAGTGTAATACGTTCCCCTGTTTACCATGTCACTATATGTCCCACCACACTTTGATGAGAAAAACTATGCATATTGGAAAGTTCGGATGAGGGCTTTCCTCAAATCATTGGATGAGCGGGTTTGGCATGTTATAGAGTAAGGATGGAGTAAGCTCGAGACTGTTATTGATGCTTGGACAAGAGATGTGATCTCCAACTCTAATTGGAATAGCAAGGGACTTAATGATATCTTTATGCCAGTTTCTCTTGAAGAATTTAAAAGAATTTCCATATGTAAGGTGACCAAAGAAGCTTGGGATATCTTAGAAGTCACACATGAGGGAACCAAAATCATAAAAAATTCTAAATTGCAATTTCTAACCTCAAAGTTTGAGGAAATTAGAATGTTAAAAGATGAAAATTTTAATAATTTTTATGCAAAACTTAACGATATTGTAAATTTCAGATTCAATCTAGGCAAAAAGGTCGAAGATTCAAGAGTTGTAAGGAAGATCCTAAGATCTCTACCTAAAAGATTTCACCCAAAGGTGACTACTATAGAGAAAAGTAAGGACTTGGATGGAATCAAGGTTGAAGAACTAGTATGTTCTCTACAAACCTATAAGTCCTCTCTTCTTCAAACAAGAAAGGTAAGTCCATCGCTCTCAAAACTGTGGAAGAAAATCAAGATGATTTTTCTAATAAAGAAAATCTGAATGATGAGAATTTAGATCTCATTGCAAGAAAATTCTTGTTTAACAAAAAAGCAAATGGAAAGCAAAAGAGAGGTAAGGAATTTCTTGGTAAAAAGAGTGATTTTGAAAAATGGAATAAAGATAAATCTTAGCAAAAAGATAAAGTTAAGTGATATGAATGTTCAGGATATGGTCGCATAAGAATTGAGTGTCCAAACTTTAAAAGAAACAAAGGAAAAGCTTTTAACGTCACTCTTAGTGACAGGTCTGAATCTGAAAATTCCAGTTCATCATCTGAGAATGAAACAACATTTATAGCTTTTTCTGCTGTTGTTAATGAATTTTCTGATGTCGTTCTAACCAAATCTAAAAGTGACAATGATGATAGTGATTCAGAGGTTGGTATTGTTGTGGATGATCATGAGCTAAGTTTACAAGAAGCCTACAATGATCTATGTGAAGAGGTGGTGAAGCTAAAGAAATTAAATAAGAAGTTGTATAAAAAGCTCATAATTGTGGAAAATGAGAAGAGTAATCTGTTCGAGACACTAAAGATATATGAAATTGAAGTATTAAGGTTACATGCTCAACGAGGTGTACTTGAGAATGAGTTGAAAAAGATTCAAGAATGCAAAAAAAAAAAGAAAAAAAAAGAAGCAACTTAGAAACTTGACAAGATGTTGAGTTTTCAAATGTCTAGTTGTGATCGCACGAGCTTGGGGTACATGACTTCCCAAGGTATGGAACTTAAGGCTTCATCATTCGCTGCTATTTCATCAAAATGTATCATTTTTGTTAAAGGAAGTTAAGATAAGGAGGCTCCAAAGAAAGTCATGTCTAAAACTCATGTTCCAAGAGTTGCACATGATAGATCAATGACTAAGGAAGCACAACCAAGGTAAGTTTATTCCTACTTGTCATCATTGTGATATTTTTGGCCATATAAGGCCGCTTTGCTTTAACTTGAGTAAAGTGTAGAAAAAAGAAGGAGAAAGAAAAAATACAAGGAAAATATTTTAGAAAATAAGGTGGAAGAGTTGAGTAATCAAATAACCTCCATAAGTCTTAAGTTTGGTGAACTAGCAGAATTTTGTCTTCTCAACAAAGGAAATAGTGTGCAAAGTGATATGGATAAGTCAAAACTTAAATCAAAATGGGTGGTTAAAGAAGATAGTGAATGAACCTTGCCAAGAAAGAAAGTCATTGGTGTGTGTGATATCAAGTGAGAGGCACTCTATATTATCGCATTAATCTAGGACATACATTTTTGTTTTGTTTTGTTTTATGATTCTGTTTTCCAGTTTAAAATACGTTATTTTCTAGTTTGTTTCTAATTTTTAAAGGAAAGTACATGCTTGATATGTCAAGGTTTGAACACTTTTGTTCTCACATAGTAAACTCTAGAACTTATGCATCTCTCTATTTTGTGCAATTCACTTTGTGTATACTAACCCTATGGGTCACCTTGACAAAATTCATTTACAAACACTGTGATGAACTTAGATGTATGTTCATTATAATTAAGTTCCATATTTATTATTGAGATACTCACCATAAAGGGAGTTCATGCTTTAAATTGACTAATACTAGTTGAACCTAGAACAACAATAAAGGGATCTCCCCTTGCCATGGTTGATCCATATAGAAAAAGTCGGTATTTAATCATTAAGGAAAAAGACAAACACCCTACACAGATATGTCCCTTAAGTCCTTATAGAAAGAATCGCTGCTCAAATCATTGTGAAAAAAGATGAGCAACAAAATTGGACATAAAAAAAAGGGTTTGTGCAAACTAGTATTTGGAGGAGATACTCATATATCTAGACCCTAGCATAAAGTTTGACTTTTGAGGAAAGTGAATCTCTTGGAAGCATTTATAAAAAGAAAAAACTCATGAATAATATTATAAAAATATATTGAAGAAAAAAAAAATAAAGAGTTACTTTTCTATATAAGTTTGCTCACTCAAATACTCACATGAACTTTGACAGTGATAATCTTATGGGGTGTGAACATCTATAGTGATTGTTACAAATAGGAGCGTGTATTTTACCTTTTTGTGTGAGTGACACTATGCTTGAACTAAGATGCATTTAATTATGTTCATTGTTTAATTTAAAAAAAAAAAGTTTAAAAAAAAGGGGAAAATATAAAATATATTGTATAGTCTTTTTATGGTTTTATTTTTTTGGTCTTACTTAGTTTTGAGTAGCTTAGTGTCTATGCATAAGTCTGGAACTGATGGTTGTTTATTTGGGAGTGGGTCTCTGTTTTAATGGCTTAAGTCAGAGTAAGGACTTTGCTCTAAAAATGAGGGTCTCGTGAGTAGCACGTTCCATGTCTTAAGTAACTCAAGTCACTCGCCTAAGCTGATAAGCCCAAATTTCTTCATTCCCGATATCCACTCTCGATGCCTCTCTCAGTTTCTTTCGTGCCATATCCCATTCTGCATGTACATTTATCCATCGAGTGAGTACAAAATCAAAGAGGACTCTTAATCTGCACTACTCCTATTCGAGTTATGTGTCCCATATGACTCTCCACTGTTTTCCAGTTTTAGGGGACAGGATTCTCGATTGGGAATGTATTTCGTGAATTGGTTTGTTAGGTGTTTGTGACATTGATTTTTTTTAAAAAAAAGGTATGAATCGTTGGTTTATCTGAGTTGGGATTGTGTTTTATTTGTATTGAGGAAGGATTTTGTGTGGGTTGCGACATTGTTCATCTTGATTTTCAAGTAGTGTCCACCAAGTGTTTGGTTTTATGTCTCAACCAGGGTTGCCTTCATTATTTGCTCATTAATTGACATGTATTTATTCTCATATATTAGGTTTATCAAAATGCATGGTTGAGTTAAGATTAGAGAGAGTTTTAACAGTGTTAAATCAAGATGACTCTTAGTGTTCTCATATCACACACATATGCTTGATATGTATTCTTTTGATTCTGATAAGGAGGAGCTTTAAGCCTTAATAGAATTGTGACAAAAAGGGGGAGAGTGTGTTGTTGAGGGGGAGTTAAAAAGTTTTTGCGTTAAAAAGTCTTTTGTGAAGGGTGAGTGAAAAGTGAGGGAGAGCAGCAACAACAGAAGACCAATACAGCAGTGCAGTTGAAAATTTATTTTGGTGGCTAGTGTTTAATTTTCATATTTTTTTAAATTTGGTTTAATTCAAAGACAAGTGAATGTTTTGAACTAAATTTTTAATATTAGTTAATGATGCTTCACGAGATCTTGGTTTGCTGATTGTTTTTGTTTTAGGTACACACTACATTTATCAACTGAGTATTTTGTTATTAATCTGTCAAAGGAGGAGATTGTAAATGTAAAAGTAGTTGACAAGGATTAGATGATTAGGACGGTAGAGATTTATTTAAGTTGGGAGATTGTTGAGATTGGATGAATGTAAATATTTTTTCTTTATCTAAGAACATTTAATTTAAACTAAATGGTTATTAGATAATATTTTAGATAAGTCATGAGAGTGTCTATCTGAAGATCAAGGAGTCTGCAATTATCTAGTTAAGTGGAAACTATATCTGATGAGAAGACTCAGCGCCAAGTGTTAACAGATGCGTCAGTCGACTCATATCCCAGCAAAGTCCTCCCGTCAGCAGATTCCTACTGCAGCTGAAATTCCTAACAGACTCAGTCCGTTAGCAGGGTTCTACTATGGATCAAAACTAGGTTGTTTATTTAATTGATGGTTTCGGCTGAAGATTGGATCTTTGGATTAGTTAATTTTGAGAGAGTTTGGAGATTTAAGAGAGATCCAAGAGCTTGAGTGTGAGAAAATTCTTGTGAAGAGTTTTCTAGTGTTTTTCTCTTTCTCTCTTTGAGTGCGTACTTACTCCGTGTCGGAGTGGAAGTGATCAAGTTCAGCCCTGGAGTTCTAGGAGGGAAGTCAATAGTTTGAAGATCGCTACTGTGGTAAAAGACAAACGGGTTATTTGTCTGATTAAGTAAGAGAGACAAGTTACAAAGGTTTTGTAATTGTGATTTACTTATAATTGATTTTCAAATAATAAGATTGAATTTCCTGGATTTGGCTGCCCCGTAGGATTTTACCTTTGAAGAGTTCTTTAAAAAATTTTCCTTCGTTACCAAAATTGATGTTACGCATTTCTTTTATTTTATGTATTTGATTTTTTATCAAATTATTGTATAACTGACGACTAACTGATGTATTGAGTGAATTGGTAAATATTTCCGCTGCGTTACAAGAGTGCTTGGATAATTTCATGTTTCATGTTATGCCATGCTACGAAATTTTTTCTGTCAAGTACGTCATGTCTGTCAAATTACCGTTATGTCATGTTATGTTATGTCATGACTTTTGTCCTTTCGTATTCATGTCACATTTCATCTCGGGTACAATTCTTGTATCTCGAGAATAGTTATGTCAAATCAATTCATGTCTATCACGACCCTAAGTACTATGATGGGGTAATATCCTAATGGAACTCATTTGTTCACGTTGGAGTGTCTAAATAGGTGTGAAATTTTTTGAATTGATGAAATATAGTTAACAGGTTGCAAATGGGGCCTAATTAGCTGGTCACCGAAGTGCGCCAGGCACTAATGTCGATGAAGCCATATTTTATTTCACGTGTGTCCACAGCAATTGTGGTATAAACAGTTCGTGGGGTTATAACAATTGTAACGCATGACGTATGGGGTCACAATAATTGTGGCACATACACTACGTTAGACACAACAATTGTGAGACATAGAATACGTGGGGCACAATAACTGTGGAGCATGTATTAACGCACTCATAGCTGGTCCAGATACCATGCGTTGTAATGCGATAATCGACAGGGACACATGGCGCTAGGGGACCCATGTAGCACCCACATGGTCACTTTATTAATCATGCTCATTGAACAAGATTTCAAGTTCATGTATTTCACATTCATGTCATGTTTCAAGTCATGTTATGTTCAAGTTCACGTTCATGTCAAGTTTCAAGTTCATGTTTTTGCTATGTTTCAACTTCATGTCACGTCAAGTCAAGTCTCTATTTCAAGTTCATGTCTTGTCAAGTTTTAAGTTCAGTTCACGTTTCAGTTCAAGTTATGTCAGCTCATGTCATGTTATGTCAAGCTATGTTATGATGATTATTGACTTTGATTATTCATTTATACCTTTACTACCATGCATGCATCATTAATCTATGTGGAAGTTTCCTGTTAACTTGCTGAGATTTATAATCAAATCTCACCATGATAGTCCTAACTACCATTTTTCCTGAATGGTAGGCGATGTGTTAGGACCAGAGCAGAGAGTAGACACTGGCAGACTGGAGAATGTTGACTACACGTCGTAGGCATGATACGGAGCTTATGGCCTCCATAATTAGGTTTTTGGACAGTATTTTGGCATCGTTAGTCGAGTTACACGAGTTACTCAACAAACTAGCCCAATGGTATATTTTGGTAATGTAATTATGGAGCCTGGTTTTTCATGTTTTGAGATTATAGTCTTCTGAGACTCGTATTGTAACCATAGATGTTTATTTTGTCAAGTATACATGGATTAGTAATTGGGATATTATTAGTTTGGTACATAATGTTGCTAAAAAAAAAAAATTATCATCTTTATCTATCATGAACGGAGGCAAGTAACCATGTGTTGCATGTCTCGACGCTTTAGATGTCCGTCCAATTGCAAGTGAAATCTGGGGGCATCACAATAAGCAAACAATCATACTCAATATCAGTTTAGGAATCCCAAGAGGAATGTTAAGCTGCAACCCTCTTAGCACTGCAAGTAACTCAACTGTTGCAGGCTCATTCACTTCAGTTTCTGAAATAGTTGCTACCATTACCCAATTTCCATAGCTATCTCTTAAAATCAACCCAATTAACCCCTTAATGAGGCTGCCATCTATAATTGTTCCTCACCTTAGCAATAACTGATAAGCTTAAATCTGAATATGACTTATACAGATACATTGCCAAGTTAGATGCTGCAAAAGGAGTAATAAGCTCTTTCTCTATTTTTATCTTATTCCTCTTATACCAAACACCCTAACAGAGCACAAAAAGAGAGTAAAATCTGCATAAGGTCCTCTAGTCAAAACAGATCTCACATTTTCCATACGTATCAGGTTTAAAAAGCAACACCATTGGAGCAAACCTTCGCCAGACTACTTGAATCTAAGGACATAAATAAATAAATAAATAATGCATGGTTAATATCTTCACAAAAACAGCACCCCCCATTCCACTTCTTGAATCATCTTATATGCACTTTTCACACTAAAACAACCATTTGACTCTTCTGACCAGATCCATTTATCTTTGTTGGGGGTAAAAGACAGCCTAATCTTTAAAACTAAATAATATTATATATCAATGAGTTAAACTTATTAAAAGGTAATTATATATTTCATTAATTTAGTAATTTTCATTTAAAGTTAGTAATGTTTTAGGTTAATTCTCAACACGTCTTTTTTATTCTTTCAACTCATGCACTTATAGTACTTTAGTAACCAATGGATTCATAACAATTATTGAATTTTCGACTAAGTTATAGAATTAATAAACATTACTTTGGAACACTGAATAATAAAAAGCTTCTAAGTCACTGATCTTTTTATTCGAACAAAGTTTGTAAGATTTACTCTAATTCCCTTGCTATATATTCTCTTACAAGTATTGTTATTCTAAGATTTCTATATCGTATACTGCTTATGTGGCATAACTTTATTACATCACTTGCTTATAATCTTTGTAGCCTAATTGAAATACACACTACAACAGATATGCCAATTTGCCGCGGAGGTATCTTGTGGAAAAAATCCCATTATTTGTGGGAAAAAAGTTATTTCTCACCAAAACAGCTCGTGGGAAATAATCCGCAAAAAAAAAAAAAAATGATTATCCATGACAACTGCGTTTCGTCGGAATTAATGACTTTTTCTTATGAGACAAGTCGCAGAAAAAAAATAATTTTATGGTGGAAAATATAATATCAGTTGGTTATGAATCATGGGAAAAACATATTTCTCACAAAATAGTTTTGTAGCAAATACTATTTCCAACAAAACATTTCATTGCAAAATGGGTCTATTTTGGCGACAAAAGGAAAATAATTGTAGCAAGGAAAATGAGTGGCAAATAAGTAAGTTTGTGGAAAAACTATTTCTAGCTATTAACGTCGTGTTTCATATGTCTTTGGGCTAGGTTCCAGCAACTTGGATTTTGAGTCTTTCACCTGCACACTTAAGAAAATACGAAGAGTGGGGGCCTTGGTGGGGGCCGGGGAGTCTCCGACACTAAAGGTAGTATATCTTCTTAGTAGTTCATGCGTGAGCTAAGAGTAATCCAAGAAGGTTCTTCGTACCTAGGGGTCAACTTTTATACTAGGTTTCTGAGTGGAGACAACTTACACCTGGCTTTGGAGAGTCAATGTCACTTTAACTGTTCGCTTAGTCAGAGTCCTTTAATGCAACATGGCTTTTGGAGTAGCGTCATTAATGCAGCGTAAAGTTCAGGGTGTGGCACCATTAATGTGGCATGACTCCTTGACTCACTTTACCCTACGAACACTCCATGTTAAGCTCCTTCATGCTTGTTGTTAGGAGATCAAGAGTTCTCCATATTTCCAGCCCACCTGCCTTCACAAGTTTCTAAGGATAGGGTGTCATTAGAGAGGTATTTGGGCGGCGAGTCTCATCTACCCCTACCTTCCGATTTCTTTATGCGTGAGTCGGGTAGTCTGCAAAGGCTTGCTGACTCATTTTAGTGGAAGGTTGTTGGACTTGGTTAGGTTTGGCTGGGCTCTCTGGCTTACTTCCCCATGGTCCCACATGGGCTTGCTATACGGGTCGATAGGGGGAAAACCCCCTTACAGTTACCCCGCCAATTATTATTGATTAGTCCGAAGGGAATTTCTTCTTGCCTTCGTCTTTATGCTATGTATTTTCTAGCAATCGTTGCCGTTGAGGTCTTCTTCCCTAGAAATGGATGGTTATTACTTTCCCGGCTCTTCTACTTGTCAGGTTCTGAGCTCTCAATTATGCACGTATGGCTTTTTTTCTTATTTTAACGATGTCAGGTGACAATTCCCCTCTAGACTTTATTGGCATGTTTTTTGATAATTGGATTTTACACTTGATTGCGTCTTTTCAGTTCCCTCAATATTGATGGTGTTAGGCGGCTTCTTCTCTCCACGTTGCATCGTACAGTACATGTTGCGAGCTTCGTGTATATCTTGCCAGTTTCATGGGGCGCATGCGTTCCCACGACTTTGAGATGCTAACCATCAACGGGGTCTATTTAAACCCCCCCCTGATTTGACACATGGGTACAGAAGGCCAAGCTTCAATTCCCCATTATATAAATACGATTATGCCCTTATTCTTTTTTCCCTTGTACCACGTTCTTGTCTCTTTGTGCTCTAACCTTCTCATTCTCCTTGCTTGACTTCTCTTCCTCTCCGTCGCTTTTCTTAACTTCAATCTTAATAGCTCCCAAGAAAACCGTTCAACCCAAGATTCCAGGGGAGCTGATCCAGCCTGGGGTTCACACTGCGTAAAAATTCTATATTGGTCACAAATGGCATTCGAACGTCACCTATGGGTTCTTGTTGTCACTGGCTTCCGCCTTTCATGTCCCGGAGAAGGTGGTTTTTGAGGTTACGGGACCCCGGGAAGGGGCTGTCGATGATGAGGATTATGCCTTGAACGTTGCCCTTTTCCCTAGCATGTTCTCTTACGGGCTGAGGTTACCCTTCTCTTGCCTTGTCTATGACCTAAGAGACCGTCTCGGAATGGCCCCTTCTCAACTCCACCCAAATGCTTGGAGGATCTTGAGTGTTATTGTATCCTCTGGCGGCGAGCTTTGTTGAAATCATACTCAGAGCATGCCAACCTTTCAATTTTAGGGCGATGCACACCCTCTGATTCGAACCCGCAGGAATGGAATCCTTTGAACCCACAATCAATTTAAAAACTCACCAAAAAAAGTCAAAATCAAGTCAATGGATGGAGAATCTAGACCCGTTGAGAACTCGTTTCAAGAACCTAGATTATATTAAAATCTAGACCCGTTGAATTACTTATCTCAAGAACCCAGATTACAAGGAGGGACGCCACAAAGGTTGTGATTTACCTTTGATAAGTTCAAAAGTTCAATAAAAAAAAAGGAGTAAACTCAACTCACAATGAAAATTCAATATTGTCTAACCTCTTAAAATGAGGCTACAAATAGTATTCAAACCAAAACCTAATTAAAATTCTAGCCAAAATAAAGCTCTTTCTCCCAAAAATACCCTTGAATGAATAGTATCGCGTTACAGTAATTCGGCTTTAAAAACTTCTTGAAACCCTAGTTTCTAAAAATTAACTTTCCAGATAAGCCCTTGGTCTAAATACAAGGTCTTCCCAAAATCCTAGTTCATAAGAAATAAGACATATGTGGGCCAAGCATCCTCAAGCTCACTTATTTTAAACTAATAAAATAAATCTTTTAACAAATTGAAAGTCTTCAATAACAACAGGTTTAAACAATAACTCTAAGTCATATCTTCCCTAGCTTGTATCAAGTGGATAAAAAATGGTTCTCCTTCTTTCAAACCCATCTTGAGTGTTGGGCTCTTGTTAGCTTCATTCCAAGTGGATTGCACCAATCTTTGCATTGTTTCGTTGATCTTATTGGCTCTTGATCTTGTAATTGACTCATTTGAAACTTGCAAAGGATCTTCAAGACTAGGCCCACCTTGGTCCCATCATTCCCCCTTTCCTCAAAAGGATTCGACCTCGAATCTTCACCTACATCAAAATGAGAAAGATCATAAATATTGAAGGTATCAAAAATATTATATTCACCTAGAAGGTCTACTTTATATGCATTGTCATTAATTTTTTCAAGAATTTGGAAAGGTCTATCTCCTCGAGGATGTAACTTAGCCCTTCTATAGGTTGGGAATCTTTCTTTGCTCATGTGAACTCAAACCCAATCTCCTGATTCAAAGATGACACGCATTCGCCCTTTATTGGCTTAGGAAGCAACCATTTCATTCTTTTGGGCAATTTGAAGCCGTACCCTCTTATGAAGTGACTTCACTAACTCCGTCTTTTTTTATTGATCCAAGCTACTCCTGCCATCAATAAGTAAATGCATCAAATCTAAAGGAGGAAGTGGATTAAAACCATAAATAATTTCAAAATGAGAATATGAAGTAGTAGTATGCATGGCTTTATTATATCCAAACTCTATAAATGGCAAACAATCCTTCCAAGTTTTTAAATTCTTATGAACAACAATGCATAAAAGCTTAATTAAAGTCCTATTAACTACTTCAGTTTGACCATCAGTCTACAGATGACAAGTAATGAAAAATAAGAGTTTAGTATCTAATTTCCCCCACAACACCTTCCAAAAGTAGCTAAGGAATTTAATATCTCTATCAGAAACAATACTCCTAGGTACACCATCGAGTCGCACTATCTCCCTGAAAAACAAGTCAGTTATGTTTGCGGCATCATCTGTTTTATGGCATGAAATGAAATGTGTCATTTTATTAAATCTATCCACAACCACAAAAATAGAATCTCTACCCCTTTTTTTCTTAGGCAGTCCCAAAATAAAGTTCATAGATATGTCTACCCTTGGCTCACTAGGAATGGGTAAGGGTGTACATAACCCATGTGGCAAAACTTTAGATTTGGCCTTTCTACATATAATGCACCTGCACAAATGCGATTAACATCTCTCTTCATCATAGGCCAAAAGAAATGTTTATGCAAAATGTTTAAAGTTTTCTTGACCCCAAAGTGTCCCATTAATCCCCCACCATGTGCCTCATGCACCAATAACTCACGCATAGAACAACTTGGCACACAAATTTTGTTTCTTTAAACAAATAACCATCATGCTTGTAAAATTTATCGAATGCCGCCTTATAACATGTCTTATACACAATAAAAAAAGTCAGCGTTATTGGCATACATGTCTTTCACATATTCAAATCCAAGCATTTTAGCACTCACAGAAGTAAGAAGTACATACCTTCAGGATAAAATATCAACAATAATGTTCTCCTTACCTTGCTTGTAACGGAATACATATGAAAATGTCTCAATGTATTCCATTCATCTAGCATGTCTTTTATTTAACTTACCTTGACTGTTGAGATACTTCAATGATTCATGATCGGTGTGGATCACAAATTCCCTAGGCCATAGGTAGTGTTGCCAAATCTCTAATGCACGAACAAAAGTATAAAACTCTTTGTCATAAGTAGGGTACTTTAGGGACGCATCACTTAGCTTCTCACTGATGAAAGTAGCAAAATGGCTCTAATCCCTATTCCTGAGGCATCACATTCAATCTCTAAAATTTTGTTAAAATCAGGTAATGTTAACACAGGTGCAAATCACAACCTTTCTTTAATAGTGGCAAAAGTATTCTCTTGATCAGCCCCCCAATGAAACCCAACATTCTTTTTAATTACCTCAATGAGTGGTGCAGCCATGGTACTAAAGTCTTTAACAAAACGCTGATAAAAACTAACTAAGCTATGAAAGCTTCTTACCTCAGTATGCTCTTTGGCATTGGCCATTCTTTGATGGCCTTGATTTTCTCTTCATTTACCTCAATAACTTTTGGACTAACAACATAACCAAGAAAAACAACTTTTTCCATGCAAAAGGTACATTTCTTAAAATTAGCATATAATTTTTCACATCTCAACACATCAAACACAAATCTCAAATGCTCAATATGTTCATTTAAGTCTTTGCTGTACACTAGGATATCATCAAAGTATACAACCACAAACTTGTATATGAACGCACGTAGGACATGGTTCATTAATCTCAACAAAATACTAGGCGCATTTGTAAGTCCAAATTGCATAACCAACCATTCATAAAGCTCATATTTAGTCTTAAAAGTAGTTTTCCATTCATCACCCTCTTTCATTCTAATTTAATGGTATCCACTTTTAAGATTAATTTTACTAAAAATACATGAGCCATGCAATTCATCAAACATATTATCTAATCTAGAAATGGGATGGCGATATTTTACTGTGATATTGTTGACCGCCCTGAAATCAACGCACATCCTTCACGTCCCATCCTTCTTTGGCACTAGCAGCACTGGTACTACATATGGGCTCATGGTCTTCCTCACGTACCCCTTACTCATCAAATTCTCAACTTGCCTTTGAAGCTCATTTTTCTCCTTTCTCCTTTGGATTACTCCAATAGGGTGGTCGGTTTGTAATAGCAACTTTGAGCACAAAATCAATCTGATGCTCAATGTCTCTAATGGGTGGCAACTCATTTGGCATTTCCTCTGGGAATACATCCTCAAACTCCTGCAACAAGGAAGCAGCCAAACTAGGAAGAGACCGATTAGTTTCATCAAAATTAAGATAAGACTCTCTATAGACAAGAAAAATCATAGGGCGATATGCTAAGAGTGCCCTCTTAGCCTCGCTCTCTCTTGCATAAGAACTCACTTTTGTCTTTCCTTTTCTCTCTACACACTCTCTTTCATTTTCACTCTTTCTTTTTTGAGCAATCTCATTTTTTAGTTTTAGTTGGTTCTCATGGACCTGTCTTAGAGTTAAAGAAGCAAACTTGGATTGTTTTGCCCACCTTTACAAAGTTGTACATGTTCTTGAACCCATCATGTGTCACCTTCCTATCATACTACATACATTAAGGTTCTCTTTCTGTTTCTCTACATCATCCACCTTAATGTGTATATTGAGAACACGCCTAGCAACAAGAGACTCATCTGTCACGGGGTATTCCAGTCCATCATCATCACTAACATCAACCAACTCGAGCATCTTATTACTATCATCCTCACTCTCAGTCATCAAATTTCCATTGTCACGCATAATCATCACCCGCTTGTTTGGCCATTGAGAAGCAATGTGCCTTGAACCCAAACACTTAAAGCATTTAATATCTCTATTCCTTGAAGGTTGAGATTCTACCTTGTGTTTGTTGGTAATTCCCTCATCTTTTCTCTTAGGTGGTTTAGTCTTTCTCTTTGCTTCAGTTAGGTCATTCCTATCCCATCTTGATTTCCAAGTTATGCTAGAAGCCGAAGTGTGCCATGCTGTCCGTTTTCTATTTAACTGTCTCTCCACCTTTATAGCCATATGCACCATGTCCTCTATCTCCACATAATGTTGTAATTCAATGACATTGGCTATTTTCATATTCAAACCACTCAAAAATCTTGCCATGATGGCCTCTTGGTCCTCCTCAACATTAGCCCGAATCATCGCCACCTCCATCTCCTTATGGTAATCCTCCATCCCGACCCCCTAGGTTCTCCGCAAGTCCTTTTTCATGCCTAACTCTTCTATGTCTACTCGACCTAACTTCAAATGTTAAGGCTTCCTTATCCTCACAATTTTCTTCATTCTCATACTTATTTTCAACCCTAGGCTCACATCGCCTCTTATCTCTCCCACCTTGTAGATTTCTAATCTCTGCTTCTTGATGATCCATCATATTCCTCACTCCCCCAACACCAAGTTCAACCGCTCAAACTGTTGTTGTATGGCTTGCAATACAAATGATGAGTTATCTGCCATCTCCCTTGGTGATGAGCCACTCCGGTGAGACATTGTAATGTGCTTCACAAAAGAATGTTAGTGGTAAGGAAAAAAAAAACCCACACACTCTCTTACGTATTTACATTCAAATAATTACACTTCACACATGTTTCACTCTTAATTGACTTTTTCTCGATAATAGTCTGACACTCTCTTGCCTTTTACCTCAAGAGTTTTCCCACTCAAGTTCTTTAAGAACTAATTGAACTCAATCAAGACAATGCAATCTTGTTTTATCCCAACTAGTAATTAGGTCCAAGAAATAAGAACAAGAGAAACACGGAAGGAATAAAATGACACGATAATCAAGAAAATTATACGAATGAAACAAGATACCAACTATAATGAAGTATACAGCCCCTTTTATGATAAGGCTTAATAAAAAAAAATCAATCGATTTTTTTTTTACGATTTTTCTTTTCTTTTCTTTTCTTTTTCTTTTCACCAATTGATTTGATCACAATCGAAAGACTAAGCAATTGACAAAACCCTAACAATAACTCAAAACCCTTAAATAAGTGATATAAGGCAACCCCTCTCTCTTTTGTTTTTTTTCTTTTTTTTGTTGCAACTCTAATCAAAGAACAAGGCAACCCTAATCAAAGAATGAGAAATTTAGCAGCCCTAAGATGAAGGAAATTTTTGTACTTTTTTTTTTTTTTAATATAAGTAATGCAAGAATTAAAAGATAGAATTAGACCTAATTGGAAACCAAGTTCTGAATACTAAATGATATGAACCTGCATGAATGGAATCATTTGAATCCACAATCAATTTGAAAACTCACCCAAGAAAGCCAAAATCAAGTCAATAGATGGAGAATCTAGATCTGTTGAAAACTCGTTTCAAGAACCTAGATTATCTTAAAATCTAGACCCGTTGAAGAACCTGTCTCAAGAACCCAGCCATATTACAAGGAGGAACGCTACAAAGGTTGTGATTTACTTTTGATAAGTTAAAAAGTTCAATCAAGAACAAGAGGAGTAAACTCAACTCACAATGAAAATTCAATACTGTCTAATCTCTTAAAATGAGACTACAAAGAATATTTAAACCAAAATCTAATTAAAATCCTAACCAAAATAAAGTCCTTTCTCCCAAAAGTACCCCTAAATGAATAGTATCACGCTATAATAATGTATCAGGTATTCTACTTATTTATTTGCTCAATTAACATGCTTAATTATACATTATTATATCCTCATCAGTCATCACCAATGCCCACACATCACCTATATATGTGGAGTAGAGCATGATTGATTGCACAAGCAAAAGCTAGTCTCCAAAAGCAGAGCATCACCTTTCCACTAGCAGATGAGTTTCCCTTAATTAATGCAACTCTAACTTCCCTCACGTCTCCACCTACTCAGACCTATATAATATAATATTTACTCATTACATTTGTGAAAAAAAAAATTACAGTAGGGCTATAACGTGCCATTTGTGAAATAATATGATGAAATAGTCATTAAATTGAAGGATTGTTTCAAATTTAAAAGCTGGAGAGTAACAAAAAACTCATCGGCTTCCCTCAGTGGCGACGGCATGGTAGTGGTGGGAAGCTTGAAAAGGGACAACATAAAACTCAAGAAAATGGAGAGAGAGAGAGAGAGAGAGAGAGAGAGAGAGAGAGAAATTGGGCTGGGAAAATAAATGTCCAAGAAAACAGGGGGAAGTATCTTTCAAAGTGGGTAATGGGAACAAACCTCGACTAAGTTTTTGCCTACCAACAATATATGATTATTGGTTGTTTGATTAGAAATGCATAGACGTATAAGAAAAATTGTTACTACAAAAAGATTCAGTAAAAAATAGAGCAACCATGTGAAGAAAATATGCTTATTTATGAAAAGCACAAGATGTAACTCAACAAACCTAAGAGTGTGCAGGCATATTAAGTTCTAAAAAATGTAAACTATTACAAACTGTGTAGAAACCAACATGAAAGATGAGTAAAAATCTCTTGGAACATTACAAACTGTGTAGAAACCAACATGAAAGATGAGTAAAAATCTCTTGGTGTTGTCCAATCGATTGTAAATGAAGTCAAACATACGAAAGTTTAACAATTACTGTTGACCTTTCATATGCATATATCTAGTTGGATATTGACTTATTACTTAAACAAGAAGCTAAGTTTTATGCGATTGTCGATTAGTTTCAAATTAATATCTTTTGTTTAGCCATGACTTTCTCTGGTAGTATTGCTTTCTTTTCCTTTGTATTACTAATTTTTTCTTAAAAAAAGACACAGGTACTTGAGATGGAGGTTGTGAAGGTGAAAATGCGAACAGAAGATGGAGTGCGCTCATGAAGGAGTGGAGAAAATTTAAAAAACTGAAAAATGGAGTGCAAAAAAATTTTTTGGGTAAAAAACCAACTGTATTTAATTGGTAGTGGGTCTAAGTAACCCTCTTCTTATCTGTTTAACCATCCTCTCATCATATGCTAGACTGGTTATTATATATGTGTGTGTCCCTCTTTTCTTCAATGGAACCATTAATTGTTAGCAAATAAAATGAACGCAAAGTATATTTTATCTAACTCGTATTCAAGTGCATCTCATTCATTAAAAAAAAAAAAGAAAAAAAAAAGAGAAGCTAAATTCAATAGAATAAAGCTGAAATCTAAATTAGACTAATTGTAAAAGGCTAGAAGTGTATCATGAGATTTTAGTGCATATTTGTTAGAATTTAGAGAATGATAATATAAGTCTAAGGTTTCTGTCTATACTTTTTTATTTTTAAAGTAGCTATTTCATTCATTAAAGCAAATGCTGGATACATGGAGAATAATCCTCAATAAGTATACAGTCTTCCTGACAGCTAAGAGCAAACTTTGCCAAATGATGGGCAATTACATTAACTTCTCTATGAACATGTAAGATAGACCAAGAAAGGGACTTGGAAAGCATGATTTTAATATCTCTAATAACAAGACCAGTGTCACTCCAACTTTCCTCATTGTGTTGAATTGCCTTTATCATCGAAAGAGAGTCACCTTCAAGAATAATATGTTGAAGTCCCAACTTAGCATAGAATGAAGAAGCCCTTCGAGCTGCTATAGCCTCACCAAGGAGTGGGTCAGGAATCAAGTCCATTGATGAGCACAGTGAAGCCATAACAAGACCTTCTGAGTTTCTAACAATCACACCAATCCCCAATCTCAAGTTGCCTTTGTTAATGGCAGCATCCCAATTAGCTTTGCAAACACCTAGTGGGGGAGCAATCCACCTGTTGTTTTTAGGTTCTTGGACTTTAGTCTGCTTCATCCCATTCTCTAGCCATAATTTGATGGAAGCCATCTCGGTTTGGACCAGCTTTGACACTTGAGAGGGCGGGTGGAACTGCTGTTCAAAAAGCCAAGTATTCCTCCTATGCCAAATAGCTTTTGCTGTAACCGCAAATTCGATGATCTCCAAAGGAGAAAAGTGAGCCATTATAGGGACTATAGTATCTTTAAATAAGCCTTCAAGGATACTTAGTTTCTGAATTCTTCTTGAACTCAAGGCCCACACATCTTGGGCAGCACCACAGGACTAGATAGCATGGGATACTGATTCAGGTTTAAAGGAACAAATAGGGCAGAAGGGTGATTCTCCCACTTTCCTTTTAGTCAGGTTCAAATTGGTGGCTAGGGACTCACTTGCAGCTCTCCAAAGGAAGGCTTTGGTAGCTTGAGGTGCATGGATACCCCAAACTTTGTTCCAAAAACTCGAATTGGAATTTTGGTTTAAAGACTGCCCTACTCTATCCTCTATAAGTGAACCTTGAAGGTGGTAAGCACTCCTTACAAAAAACTTTCCATTGCTTGAACATCTCTAGGTCAGCATATCTTGGCTCCTGTATGGACTAATTGGGATCTATCTAATTAGCTGTGCCTTTAAGGTTGAGAAGATGGCATAGATGAGAGGGAGCTCCCATTGCATGGTGACTGGATTTATGAGCTCAGAAACTGGAGCTTCAGCATCTAGGATGTGGACAAGAGATTGCACTTTGAATGTAGATGGACAAGGAAGCCACGAGTCCTTCCAGATTTTGATTTTTTTGCCATTTCCAACTTTCCATAACAGTCTTGCATTAAGTACTGGTCTACCTAAATTGAAGCTCTTCCATACAAATGAGTCATGAGGTCTTAATTTAGCTGATAAGAAATCAGATGTAAGGAAGTACTTTGCTTTAATAACCTAGGCTGCAAGAGAAGAAGGGTTTTGAATGATCCTCCACCCTTGTTTAGCCAGTAAAGCTAAATTGAATTGTTCAAAATCCCTAAAGCCCAAGCTCCCCTTCTGTTTTAGTTTCCCTAATGTTTGCTAGCTCAACCAATGAATTTTGGATTTGTTATTGCTTTGCCCCCACTAGAAGGATTGCAGCAGCTGGTTGAGGCTTCTAAGAATGGTTTTGGAGAGTTTAAAGATACCCATGCTATAGGTAGGGATTGACTGCAGCACTGATTTTAGTAAAGTCTCCTTACCAGCTTGAGATAACAGGTTGCTCTTCCAGTTAACCATCGTAGCTTTGATCCTATCTAATATAGAATGGAATGCCTTAGTTCTGTTTCTGCCCACATAGAATGGTACCCCAGGTATTTATCAAAGGATCTAGAAGCTTTTATACCTGAATGTTGCAGAATGGCTTGTTGGGCCTCAAGTTTGGTGTTGCTGCTGAAGAATATTGAGGTTTTCTTAATATTAAGCCTTTGGCCCGATAGTTGGTCATACCTGGATAACACTTGCTGCAATCTGCTCCATTCATTAGGATTTAATTTACAAAAAACCAGGCTATCATCTACAAAGAGAAGATGGCTCACATGAAAAGAGCCTCAAGAAAATGGAGTGCAAGAAAATTTTTTGGGTAAAAAACCAACTGTGTTTAATTGGTAGCTGGTCTAAGTAACCCTCTTCTTGTTTGTTTAACCATCCTCTCATCATATGCTAGACTGGTTATTATATATGTGTGTGTCCCTCTTTTCTTCAATGGAACCATTAATTGTTAGCAAATAAAATGAACGCAAAGTATATTTTATCTAACTCGTATTCAAGTGCATCTCAAAGAAGAACAAGAAGAAGAAAGCTAATAGAATAAAGCTGAAATCTAAATTAGACTAATTGTAAAAGGCTAGAAGTGTATCATGAGATTTTAGTGCATATTTGTTAGAATTTAGAGAATGATAATATAAGTCTATGGTTTCTGTCTATACTTATAAACAAATAAGGAGTATTTCTCTAAAAGGCACAGGCCAAGCATGTCTTAAAACAACTTAATACTCACACATGTATGACTTGCTCACAATTGAGAGTTAAACATGACTACTGCAATTACTAGGCCCTGGTCTTGAAAGACGTTATAAGTTATGCAGCAAGGTGAAGATGACATCAATAGAACCAGCAATTTAGTTTACTTCTTAATAAAAAGTAAGTATAACCTTATTGAATAATCAGAAATAAGGTATACAAGCTACATATGAAAGTATTCTATTGTAGATGACATGCCTTCTTTTATCTAACAACATCCAAAAATTAAGGAATGGCAGAGCAAGACTTAATTCTAAAGATGGAAACTCCAACCCTTAAAAATTTGTCTTCATTTTATTTTTTAATTAAAAGTAACTGGGGTCTATATATTTAGTTACTGCACTAAAAGCTAGTCCAACAAAAACCTCAAAATCATAACACAAAACCACAAAATCAAAAGACCATTATGTTTAACCCTAAAATTATAAAATATTCAGGAAACAAAATCTCAAAATTAAGAAGACCTGATACTTACCTATTTGAGTTGCTGGTTCTTATCCAAATCCATACAGGATTTAACTATTCACTCGATGAACCCTAATCATGGAGCTGGCCCTCTGTCACACTCAGGCAGAGATCCTCCACATGATACAATGACGAAACCAAGAGAGAGAATTAGGGCAAAATCAAGAGAGAGAGAGAGAGAATAAGCAGAAGAAGAGAGAGAAAAAGAGAGAAATAAAGGGAGAAAAAGCACTTTTTATCTTCAAACTATTTGAGGCGGTTCATCATCACCACAAGTACTCTAAGCTTATGATTTGAGTATCTTAGCCAGAGGAATTATTTGTGACGACAAAAAGTCATTTTTACTGACAAATTTTACTCGTCGGCCGTGATCTCGCTACAAAGGCTTTGGACAATTTTTATGACAGCTAAGTATTTGCCACCATAGTAGATCTTGAAAAAAAAACTTACGGAAAATGGACAAATATGTTGTATTGACATAAAGGTGCAACCAGGAAACTTAATTAATTTCTTTGTTCTTTGTATCAAATGTTTGCCGAATCAGATTTGGTTATCACACCCTAAAATGCAAAACCAAGGGTATATAACTCGTCACTTATTAAATAACATTTATGAATGTGACCTTTTGCCAAGCGTTAAAACAACATCTTTAGAAGAAAAAAATAGAGAAATAATATTTGCAGTCATAGAGTGTGCAAATACTATACACTCATTTTTAAAAAAAAATGGTCAATATAGTATTTACATAAAAAAATTAATTTTTTAATGATACCCCATTCTTTTTTTAAAAAGAGTACACGTCACTTAAACAACCCATGACTGTAAATGAATACTAAAAAAAATGAGTTAATCTACATATAGTCTCCATTTGGTGACTGTTCATGTAAGTTCATACAAAACATTTTAAAATTACAATAATATCCTTTTTAAAATGATTTTTTTTATTTTTATTTTTATTTATCAATGGAACTACACATGCAGTTCTCCACTCAAAACTGCAAATAGAATTTCTCCAAAAAAATAATACTTAAGGACAGAGTTTGACTCCTAAAATATAGCTAGGCTGTAATTTGTATTTGATGCTTGTCTAATTTTCTCTGATTCGGGGTATCATGATGGGCAAAATTATTTCCGACCCAGCATTATAGTCGGCTTGTTTCGTAAATTGCTCTCTTTCAAGTTTTAACTGTCCCCCAACCAATGGCTGATCAGTTACTAAATTACCTTTATCGTGTAACTTAAAAGGCTAATTAATTTTCAACATTAATTCCTTGCATTGATCATTTGCTTATTCTCTTCAACAGTTTCGATGGCAAAGAAGAAGAAAAAGGACGTCGAAGCAACCAAAGTGATTATTTCTTTAAAATATTATTTTTAATTCCATTAATTAAGGCCTTTTCTTTTTCCTTTTCCCTTTCTTTGAGATATTAGAGGAACGTACGTATATAATTTCGTCCTTCTCTTTTTATGTTCTCAAATATTAGGAAGTTCATGTTGCGGAATTCAAAGTTTCAATGCACTGCAATGCATGTGAAAGAACCGTTGCCAAAGCCATCTCCAAGTGCAAAGGTGCTCTTTCTTCTCTCCATCGATCTCTTTCTTTTAGCGAATTAAATATTACTGTTTTGTTTAATTAATGTTTTGTTTTGAAGGGGTGGAGAAGTTTACGACAGACATGAACAACCACAAGGTTGTGGCAACGGGCAAGTTTGATCCTCAAAAAGTGTTGAAGAAACTAAAAAAGAAGACAGGGAAGAGAGCAGAGATCGTAGTTAACAAGGAAAAGGCACCTCATGCAAGCAGTGCTACTGAATCAAACGGATCAGGATTATTATCCGTACAACCAAAGGTTGCTCCGGATCATCCAATACCATTAATAATGTTTGATTATTGCAAAGAGAACGAACTGCTAATGATGTTTAGCGATGAGAACCCCAATGCATGTTTCATTATGTAGAGTTCGATCGAGTTTCACAGATATTGAAACTGCATGCATGCTTGCGGGCAGACATGATCGGGTACGTGTTTATTTATGAACCAGTATATACGTACGAATTTCGGATGTACATGATGAGATATCATTCATTTACTTGTAATCAAGAATAACATGAAATATTATTGGGGCCCTAGTGGTTGGTTTGATTTGACCCTTTTTTGTTTTCAAATTTTTTTTCCCGAAATACTAATTATTTCTTCGGAACACCATTATCCTCCAAGAGATCATGTACGTACTGACAGAAATTAAAGATATATAATTATATGTAGGCACCGCCACCTGCAAGAAATACTTGAAATGGAGAATGTTTTGATTAGTCATTATCAGAATGCCATTGTAAATGGACAGCGAATGTGCGTGGATCTTATCGTTTAATGCATTATTAAATGCGTGGTTGATCGACGATTGATTCAGTGGGCACGATCATTTGAACTATGTTGGTCTATAAAGTTGGGCTAATTTCAACAAACAAATTAATGCATGATTTTGGACGACTTGTTGTCCGGCCGGAAGGGTTTCTTTAAACAAGACGCGGGCGGCAATCGAGTGACAAAACGGCAATCTGCCGTGGGGGTGACCGGCCGGATCGATCGAGGAGTACTGCTCCGAGTAAATTCTGACTTGGAGATCAGGAATTTATTGTTATTTCTGCGCTTAATTATTTGATTCCAAACGTTCCAACTTAATTGTTAATTTCTAAAAAATATTGGCAGGGACAGTACCATTAATACACATCATGCAATTAATATACAATTAGTACTACTATATATATACGTGCCTAGTATTAATGTATATATAATTTGTATAATTTGACTTTAATGTATTGGATTTGAAGAGTTTAAATACTCGAGACTTTATGTCAAATCATTATAGAATTTTAGCCATTAAAAAAAGACTGCAACGATTGGTTCGTTGCATTGGTACCGGTTCTCGTTGGAATTGCAGGTCTACACTTTAAATGTTAGGTTTTATCAAGAGATCATGACGTCTTTTTCTTAATTTGTTGGCCACTTTGGATTTTGGAACAGTTTGGATATTGCGTACAATACATTTGACCCGACACTGGAAAATTTGTGACGAAGTTGGGGATCATGATCATGCCTTTGGCCAAATCTGAAATGACCCTTAATTTTCTGTGTAAGCCGCCATCAGCTAGCACCAAGAACGAACGAAATATTATTACGAACGTACATGATATATTATTTGCGGATTCCGTGTCGGCAACAAACTGTATTAATCTTCAATATTAATGCACCTCTACTCGTGTTCATGATTATCCACTCGACGAGACAAATTATTAGGTGTGTGGGGACTCCATATCATGTATATTAATCATGCTGTCAATTATAGTAGGATTTCTTTCTTTTTCTATGATTTAAATTTGGTGTGGACATGTCACTTGATTATGCATGTATTTCAAAGCCATGGAAATGTCAACCTTCCATTTATTATTGTCGGTCTCGTACACTTGGACGAGGGGGTGACAATGCAGTACTGTGAAGACACGATGACACACAAAAAAGGCGAAACAGATGGAACAATCAATTGCCAACCGATCATACTACCTGCCTCTTTAATTAGTTAACCACCTCATGACGATATTCGTGTATATATATATACACTAGTAAATGGCAACGTGCACTGCACGTTTGCCCTGTGACTAATTTTATTATGTTTCAAATTTTTAAGTACTATAAATGAATAGTGGAGACAGTCTAAAACTATAATGAAAAATCATAATAACTGATTATGATTTATTCTTAAAAAGTTAGCTTCTTTGCACGTATACAAAGAAAAAGAAAATTAAGTTGGCTTGTTTGCAAGAGTTTAATTGCAGACTATTTGTGTTTATTGCATAATGTTGGTTACCCATTTCAATATATCATGAAACCTCTGATTCTAACCAACAATACAAACTCTACTACAAACAGAATAATTGGTTCAAAGGATAATAAACTTGATGGTGGGGAAATTGAAGTGCCATGTGAATCTCCTAAAATTGAAGAATGTATTAAAGATATACCAATTCCTTAGGAACCTGATGATGGTAGTATCGAGAAATCTCAGAATATCCAAGTGGATGATGATGATACGATTGAGGAGCTAAAGTTGAGAATGGAGTTTAATTTCCTTAAAGATTTAGTAAGTTATTATAAATAATATGGTTATGGGAGAAAACATTTTTAAATTATTAGTAAGTTATTTAGTAAGTTATTATTAGTAAGTTTTTAAATTTTCATATAAAATATAATAAACATTTCAATTTTTTAAAATTTTAAAATAATAATAACAATAATAATAAATAATTTTCTAACAATATTTTATTTAACTTTTAATTTTTATCTCAACTAATCTCATCTAAATTTAATATCCAACCTTAAAAAAAAGAAAAAAAAAATCTTAACTCACCTAATCGGCAAAAGAGCAAATGCATAAGAGAATCGGATTTTATGAGAAAAATAGAAAAAAAAAAAAGAGTAATTGATGAACAATTGTGTACTGAACATGTGTCTAGTTACAAATATATAAAAATAAAAAATTGATAGCAAATAAGAAATGAGAAAGTGAAGAAATTTTTTTAAACAAAGTTAAAACAAATCATGGGTTTATATAACTTGAGGTAAACCTACTATAAACTTAACAGAAATGATAAATCCATATAAGTTTGTGTTTTATTTAGTTATATAACGCAAAAGTTTAATAAAGGCTGCAAGCGAAAAAATGATGTTTATTACAATTTGAAAATTAAAATTAATGTTAATGATAATTTTGTTAGGTTTCTATATAAAAAAAGATGGGGTAAATTCATTTGGTTATGAGAGAAAACATTTTTAAATTACGGATTGTACTGAAAAATTATTGAAAAAAAAAATTGTTTTAATTTTATCTTCTTTATGAGAAAATAATTTGTTAGTAATTATGAAACATTTATTCATAGATATGTAAAAAAAAAAATTTCAACATTATATAAATTATCAGAAAAGGAAAAAATTAAAAATGTATTCTAGACTATATTATTCTGCACTACAAATAATGTTAAATCATTGCGTTATTCCAAAGGCAGTTTAGTTTTTAGTTTAAGAATGTAAACCAAATCATTTTAATTTACTTTAAAAAAGTTTTGATAACCTTTTTTAATATTATTAAAATAGAAGCACTATAAGAAATAATAACAACGAAAAACATTAATTTATTTAACATTTTCGACCTTGGTTAAATAAAATAGTAATAATGATATATTATATTTTTAAATTATTAAGAAATTATAATTTATTTCCTTATGAAAATTTGTAATTATACCAAGCAACCTACTATTATTACTCTTAATAATTATGGTTGGATGTGTATGTTGTATATTTATTATTTCCAAAATAAAAATATAATGTGTTAATTTTAAAATTCAAAACTATAGTGGTAAGTATTAAATAATTTAATCATATATTTTATAAAGTCTTATCCTTTACATTTTAAAAAAAAATTAAACAAATTATAGTACATTAGAAACTGTAAATCTATCTCAAATAGTGTAATTAATTTCAGATTAATTAATAAACTATTCAATTTATCTAGAAATGAAAAAGAAATATATTTAAGTTTATTTCTTAATAAATCATTAAACAAAAATTATTACTAAAAGGGAAGAATTAGATTTATACTAAAATTTAATAGTTCAATTCGATATTTAGATAATTCAAAATTAAAGGAAATAAAATGTTGCACAACATTAAAATTTAATTTTTAAGATTTTGATTTTTTATTAAAATTTTATGAAAACTTGGTATCAATTTGGAAAAAAAAAATACTATAGTCCAATTGTAAAGCTCAACTGATTTATAATGTTACTCATTTTTCACATCTAAAACCTAAAAGCAATGTTATATCTTTCTTCCGATAAGGATAAAAAAAATCTATTTTTTTTTTTTTTTTTTTAGACGTTTAAACATTAAAAAAATTTCACAATATCATTAAAAATATTTTTTTATAATAATGAAATGAAATGAGATGAATTGATAGTGTTTCTATAGGGGCAAAATAGGAAAAATATTATTGGACTAAACACTGTTCATGCCCGAATCGCACGGTGGCTTATATCGGCTCGCGGCGGTTAACGGCTGCAGGAGAGGGGCTGAGATTGGAAGGGGAGGGGCGACGGACGGAGGCGAAGAGAATGGACCGGACGGTGTTGGCCACGCCGGCGTGCGGCGGCGCACTGGAGGGGACGAAGAAATGGGTCGGCAGCGGCTTCGATTCGCTCGCGGCGGTTAACGGCGGCACGATAGGAGCTGAAATTTCAAGGGGAGGGACGACTGACGGAGGCGAAGAGAATCGCCGGGGTCGTGTTGGTCACGCCGGCGTCCGGCGGTGCACTGCGGGAGACGAACCAAACGGGGGAGGGGGAGTGGCAAAACGAAAATTTTGGAATAGTAGCAGGGGCAAAATGGGAAGAATACAGGGACAAAACGGGAATTGAGAAATAAAAGCAGAGGAAAAATGGGAAAAAAAAAATTAGACGAAAATACTGTTCATAACGCATTCGCGCTTTATATGTTAGTAGATATATAAATACACACACATATATTTATATATATGATATATACCCAAACAAGCAATGATCTAATTGTTAAACAAACTCTTACCACATGCAAGTTTGTAAACCTCAAAAATGATGTTATCAGAGGAGAGATGTTGAGTTCAAATTGATCTTCGTTCTATCTCATTTAATTAAATATTTTACGTGTTGGACTACCTATTGAGGAAGAGTCTGGTCTACACGTATGAGAGAATGTTAAGATAAAAAATAAATAATAAAATCTATCTCTTCTTATCAGCTTAAGCTTTTAGAATAAGTGATAGTTTCACAGTTATTAGTAGTATAGCAAATTCATGAACCTCTTGAACTGAAGAAGGACACATAGAAGCTATATATAAATACATGTAATATATAGTACTTTCTTTTCCAATATATTCACAATGCTCTTTTCTTAGATGGGCTGGCTGATATGATCATTTGATCATCAGGGTGCTTGCATGCAGTTAATTTGAAGGTGGCGCACTGGCGGCCTACATGAGCTTGTTAGAGATGCATGCAGTGCCTATTTGACACACTTCAAAAATTTGGACGCAAGTTGTAGGTTACCAGGTGAGAATCCTTTATTTAATTATGACTATAAATGAAATATATGCCTGATTTATACCTTGAATGCTAACAACTGGATTGCCAAACGGTCCACACCTGATCACTTAATCAATTGATCACCACGCTGCTAGAGGCTTCAATAGCTTTCTTCTTTTCTTTTTACACGTCGATCATCGATACTTCTGCAATTAGAGTACAACTCAATATCCTTGTTTCTTTTTAAATAGTTCATGCTGTTATTTATGGTACCATGGCTTGGCTAGCTTAAATTTGTACTGGGACATGACTACTATTTTACGAAAATGATGAACTAAGCTTTATAAATTTGTACATTGTGGGAGTGAAACTGGACCTCTTTGTAAAACTTCTTATGACATGATCTCCAGTGCCTCTCTTGTTTGCCCAAGTATGTTGAACACTGTTGCTGCGATATGAGATGGTGTAAGACCAGCTTCAGCCAGTTGGTCAGCAGGCGATCCATGGTCGATGTACCGATCAGGCAGGACCAGAGGTCTCCACTACAAAGGTATTATTGAGGGCACAAAGTCAGTTAGTTACCAGAAGTTGAGTTCACCACTAGTGAGTTCATATAAATTTCATAACCTTGGTGCATGTTCCAATCCTATATATGTCGATCATGACACAATATTTAGATTCATACCTTTGTTTTACCATCTAGAAGGCCATCAAGGGCCATGAACTGAGCAACATGAGACCCAAATCCCCCAACTGATCCTTCTTCAACCGTAATCAAGACCTCATGTGATTTTGCTAGGCTGCGAATAAGGGCACGATCCAATGGCTTGCAAAAGCGTGCATCTGCAACTGTTAGACTTAAGCCATGGGATTCCACTAAAGATGCCGCACCCAAACAGCTTTGAACTGCTGTTCCATAGCCCAAGAGTGCCACTCTTTTCCCTTCTAGCAGTATCCTGCCTTTTCCAACCTATTAGAAAAGTGCCAACATTTTCAATTTGTTTAGATGTTCATTGAAATATTTCTTCACTGTTGATACAGCAAAGACTTGGTTGAGATTTACCTCAATAGGAATGCCCTTATTTCCCGTCGGTAGCTGAACACCAATCCCATTCCCTCTTGGGTAGCGGAAACAGCTGGGCCGGTCATCTATTGCAGCAGCAGTGGCAACCATGTGAAACAGCTCTGCCTCATCAGAAGGAGCCATGACCACCATATTGGGGAGGCAGGCCATAAAGGTGACGTCAAAAGACCCGCAATGTGTGGGACCATCTGCTCCAACCAGTCCAGCTCTGTCCATTGCAAATCTCACTGGCAACTTCTGCAGATCCACATCATGTACTACCTGCGTATGAACCCGCAGCATAAATTCCTAGAAATCTAATCAGAGTTAAACCGAGTTGTTGGCTTTTTTGTTAAAGGGTGGATCTCAAAAAAATATGTAAGATCTCCCTTTAAGCCGTATGTACCAGTACGACTTTCATCGAATACAGCTTTCCGCAATATCCTATATACATATAGGATATGAAGTTTGGAATTATAGAATGTTATCACATCAAGTTCTCAACTGAACAGAGATGAGGAGAAAGTTAAAGAAGTTTTCAGGCTTGCCTGGTCATAAGCCCTCTGCATGAAAGATGAGTAGATTGCACAGAATGGTTTGATGCCCTCACAGGCCAGACCTGCGGCAAAAGTAACGGCATGCTGTTCTGCTATCCCAACATCAAAGCATCTTGTTGGGAAACGGCGAAGGAAGAGATTCAAGCCTGTTCCACCTCCCATTGCAGCATGGATTGCAACAATATCTTTGTCCACTTCTGCTTCTGCAATCAAAGCTTCTGCGAAGTATGTTGTATATGACTGTGTAGGAGCCTTGGACTTGAATTGCTTTCCAGTTGCTGGATCAAATTTGGTCACTCCTGTAAAAGAGAAAATAATCATATTCATTAACAAGCAAGATAAATCAAGTAGAACTAACTTTTGTCACGCTATGCTCATGACAAAACTTTTAACATCTTTTAAAGGATGGTAATTTTGCTCTTCATAGCATTTGGAATAATAAAATTGTTTTAATAGTCTCTTAATATCTCGTTAGGTTCAAAGACTGTTTATATCAAGTAAGAACTAAAAGCACCAATTTGTGTACTCAAATGCTAAGAAAACCCCCAGTGAAAAGAAAATGTTTAGGGTAAAATCAAAATCCATAATTCCCATAACAAGATTCTCACCCAACCCCCCTTTTAATAGTTTTCTATAAAAAAATAATAAAAAACCATAAACTTGAATTGGCGTTCTGTATTTTACCATGATACTTGTCTGCTGCTTTTTCTGCATACGGGTATCCTCGGCCTTTCTCAGTGACAACGTGGATCAGAACAGGACCTGTTGTTTTAGTACTTTTGACCTCTTTGAGAATAGCAACTAGATCATCGATGTTGTGACCATCAACAGGACCTATATAATAGAGTCCAAGCTCTTCGAACAGAGTTGATCCAGAGCCACTGATCATTCCACGAGCATATTCATCAACTTTAGCAGCCAGTTCATGCATTGGACCACCAATTTGTTTTGTAACTCCCTACAACAATCTCAGGCAGAAAGAAGGAATCTCAATTTGAATCTGATCTTTGAATTGAAGTTCCCCTATTACTCTTGTTTATTGTTACGTACCTTGGCAACCTCTCTTAATTCTCTAAGAGGCCTGTTAGATTGCAACCTACTGAGAGCACTGCTCAAAGCTCCCACAGGTGGTATGGGCCCATCTAGACTAGCAGTAGGTAAAGAAACCTGTTTATTGTCGTTGAGAATAACAATCATGTCAGAATCAAGGTAACCGGCGTTGTTCATGGCTTCATAAGCTTGCCCCGCTGTCATGGCGCCATCACCAATAACAGCAACTACATTATTATTCCTTCCCTTTAGATCCCTCCCTACAGCCATTCCTGTAACCGTAATGACATCTGAAGGTTAAAACCACGAAGAGAATCTGCACTTTATGCTCGATGAATTTCAACTACGATTGTGAGACTAGCAAGCCATTGACAATTAACTAGATTGTATTTTCAAGAAACAGTTAAAAGTGATATTATGACTGAAGTTAGCATCTTCTGTGAAGAATCTGCATGATATAAATCCGCTCATTCGAAGGTTTCTAAATTAATCAATATCTCACGATTTAAGAGTTTTACGGAACTTCCCCACATCACACCACAGTCTAAAAATATGATAGACAGAGCCATTAGCTGGAACATATTAAGCTCAGTTGATGTTCTGATTTTGGTATTCTTAGTATTCAATTTAATGTTTTCTTAAACTTAGATGGAGCAGAGCAGAGAATTACCCAGTCCTGCTGAGATGGTGGTAGAACTGTGGCCGGTACCAAAGCAATCGAATTCACTCTCCGAGCGCTTTGTGAATCCTGATAACCCATTGGTCTGCCTTATAGTGTGCATCTTATCTCTTCTCCCAGTCAGGATCTTGTGTGGGTAAGACTGAAAATCCATAGAAGGAACAATCAGATAAAAAAAATTAGGAAAATACTTTTGCAGTTTAATCAAAAGTAAACTTAGAACTGGCTTAATGTGGTAAGTTTACACAAAAAATTATCCTATTATATTCTTATGTTTTTGCCAGTTTGGACAGGTGTCGCCAGCAACAAAAGCTACAACAGAGGAGAACCCAAGGAGGTCAGATTAGAACCTGATGACCAACATCCCATAATATCTTATCTTGAGGAGCATTAAAGACGTAATGGAGAGCCGCAGTAAGCTCGACAACACCCAGGCTCGAGCCTAGGTGACCTCCAGTTCTGGAAACATTAAAGATGACATCTGACCGCAGTTCATCAGCAAGTTGTTTCAACTCCTGCATCGAGGCTTCGTATGAAAATTTTGGATAAAAACCGTATACAGACATGGGAAGCTCCTCTTGAAATGAAATTGACGTAGACATACGTTTAAGATATACCTTAGTTGATAGATTTTTCATGTGAATCGGATAGTTTATGGTGTCCAAGAGTGGAGTCGGTGGTCTCTGTGAATGATACTCCCCCCTCTCAGATAGTGATGCAAAAATTCCTCCTGGCCTTTTCCTGACCTGTACCTAGTCAGGGAGAATATAAAGAACCATCTCTTATCATTGAGCAAGTTTATATTTTTAAAACTTGAAAACAACATAATTCAAATCAAACAAAAGAGAGATATCATCCCGGGGAGCTTTCCTCACCAACAGAACATAACTAAAGTTCGACCGAAGTATAGAATAACAAAAAGAAAAATACTCGACAAAATGAAGACCGCCCATTTTTCCCAACTTAGTTCAGCAGCATGGGTATTCTTTCATATACGTAATGAGTGTGCTTCGTAATGACTAACAACATATAAACATAATTCATACATGATGGAGCTTTTCCTGAGATGGGCACAGCAGATTTGTTCCCCGAGTAAAGTGAGATGAGAACGAAGGTGATCTTTGAGCGTCAGGAGATGTTGCCCGGTTCATATGGGCAGGAAATGAGAATGCACAGAGAGCCATTGCAACTAGAAGAAGAGCAAGAACACAGAAAGGACCCCAAGAAGTTCAAGACTCTTCCTAGAGGTCAAAACATGATCAGGAACCCAGAAAAGCAAACAAGTTACAATTCACTTTCTCACACAAAGAATATTGCGTGAACTGGTCTGTGCTAGTGTTTCCCCCCTAAGAAGTGCTGGCTGTGGTGGTGGCGTTGGTGGAGTTGAATAAACAACAGACACAGACACAGAGAGAGAGAGAGAGAGAGAGAGAGAGGAGCGTGTGGCTGACAGTGAGTGGAAGTAAGGTGCTGTACCAAGACCAAACTGGCCTATAAAGTCCCAGATTTCATATTTATAGACTCTTACCAGCAAGCACCAACGTTTAGGGACAAAGTATGGGAGGGCCGATTCGCATTGGACCACGTCATCAGAAATCACAAACGGATAGAATAGATAGATGGATATGGCACTATCTATTCATTGATATGAATGCATTAACTCAGGGAGGACAGGAGAGAGAGAGAGAGAGAGAGAGAGAGAGAGAGAGAGAGAGAGAGAGNGAGAGAGAGAGAGAGAGAGAGAGAGAGAGAGAGAGAGAGGGAGAGAGAGAGGAGGTGAGGTGTCAAAGTTCCAATACCCAACAGTGTTGGGCCAAAAAAGAAAATACACCTTTCGTTATTTGATTGGGTGGGCACGTAAACAATGGTGGAGTTCTGACAACGGAGACACCTTTATTTTTAAATTTTTATTTAAATACACATATTTATATATAAATATCTATTTAAATAAAATGAAAAAAATAATAAATCACGTTGGAAAGTGATGAAATGATGTTTTTCTTTTAGGTGGGCTAGCCTGGAAGGTGACCATCGAGCGTGGGTTCGTGGCTTAGTAGATAGTAGCTTCTGTACTATAACAGGATGGTGTTTTCATTTTAAAATGTAGGGAATGATGAAAAGAAATGTCTGAGTTTTTGGCAAATGATGAATCTTCAATTGTTTAGTGGTGAAAGTGGATGGTTATGGTTGGGGTTGAGGATGCAATTTTTGAAATTAAAGTCAAATGTTCATGCAATTTTGTAATCATGGTCAGAAATGTTCATACAAAAGGATAGGCCTCCTCAACAACTTCCTAATGACCAAGGGTGTGATCTGATTTTCAAAGAAAATAAATGAGTTGAATTATGAGCCAAACACGTGAGACTCATGCAGGCTGCTTGTTGAATTAGAGCCTCCTAGTACACACTAACACAAGTTATCAGCAAATAGGAAATCAATTGATGTGGGGAGCATGGAAGGCAGTGGTTGGCAGGCGTCATTAAACGTGAAATTCAAGTTTCAATGCAAAATAAACAACAAGAGTACGATAAACATAGTTACGTGTCGCTCATTTCGTTTAAAAAAAGTGAAATCAATTATTAAAAAAAAAAAATTCTCCTATGAATCTTTTATTTATTTATTTATTTTAAAAAAATATATACAACACTTAAACACTCAATGGCTGCAATTATCATTTTTATTTCTTTTTTCACAAGATGGGAAAGGACAATATTAATCACATTTATTGATTTTTTTTTGCACTAAAAATAAATTCAACAATTTTAAGACCGATAACTCGTTCATAGGTTTTAAACTTTAAAGGGTAAAATTCAGAGGTGAAACAAAAGTGCGGTACCTGCCTTAAATGAAACAAACCATTTTTATTCTTAAATTTGCGGTGAGGTCAGGTTCAATGTCTCGTAACCTCGCAAGTGATATATCAAGTCATCATGAGAAAATTAATATTCGATATCTCAAATTATTTTTTATTGATTGATTCAATGGTTTGATATTAAAAATAAGGATAATGTTGGGTGTGCATTCCAAATATGCATATAAGTGTCAATGATTTTTTTACCTATGCTAGCATTTTTCCTTTTCCAGTTATAAAACATTGTATTATATAGTTATATACCAAAGAAAATCTCTTTTCTCAGGGTCATCCTTGAGTAAAACCTAGAAACACCTCGAATAAACGCTGGGCTGGAATCTGGATTGCAATCATAAAATTCAAAGGGCGCGGCTACTCTGCCGCCCCAGAGTTACCGCTGGGCTTTACCGCCTAGTGTAATTTTTTTTTTTTTTTTTCATTTTACTTTTCACATTTTTTTACATATTTAAATATATTTAAAAAATAAAAAAATACATCAATACATTTAAAATCATTTCCTTAATCACTAAGTAGAAAAAAAAAGGACAAGCGGTCAAAAAAAGGTATCAAAACAAGTGGGCAAAGTAGTTTTATTCAAATTCAAAACAATACAAATACAAACTCCATTAAAAGATTATAATTGTAACACAGCCTTATTTGGGTATCAAGCTACCTCAACTATTCTCAAACACTCTCACTACTATTTTTTATTTTATTATTCTTTTTTACCTACTTTTTTTACTATTCATTATTTTTCACATACTTTTTACTACTATTTAATATTCTATTATTACTTTTTCATTACTTTTTCACTACTATTTACAAACATTCTCAAACACTTTCACTGCCAACCCAGGATCCCCCATTCATTTTTCTATAAGTAACACAGCTTAGTTTCGATACCAAAATCATCTCAACCCATTTCATCTCATTATTACAATTTTCATAAATTCTCACATAAAATACAATAAGCAATTCAACTTTTTCAAATCCCAAAACAATAGTTATATTAAAAGAATATTCTAACACTATTTTATTCAATTTTTAAGTTTCATCTAAAACCATATGATGTCATGAAACTATCGAAACCCAAAATAATCCCAATACATAGAAGTAACATAGTTTCACCCATGTGAATATCATCACCTACATATACCATGGTGTATGTAGTTACATAGCACTTTTGCCATGATGATCATTGCAAATTCATCAGAGGGCCATGTCTTCGAAGTGTTCATCAAATGCTATATAAGTGACATTGGGAGAGAGAGATGTAACAACAACCTATACTTGTTGGATCTGTGAAATCTAATCTGGAGTAGGAAATGGATCCTAAGTGAAATGGAGAGCATCTTAATGCAATAAAAGCATCATCATTCATCAAACAACAAATTATACTTAATTTATCGCAAGTTAAATCATAACTGTCTGCAGAAAAAAGAAACGGAAGTTTGACCGAGAAGAGTATATGAGAAAAACAGAGATGTATTTCTCACTTCATTTTTGCTTCCTTGAACAAAACATGACGATTAACCCGAGGATCATATTTCCTGAATTCCAGCTTCTCGGTGATCTTAGTAGGTTTCCTCTTCACATAGAAGAAGCCAGTCCCGGCAGTCGATACAAGTCGTATGAAAATTGAAGCAGTCTTCTTCTTGTTTCCCATGCCTTACTATACACAAGATATGAAAATGAATTTTATTACTTACAGGTAAAACTAGCCATGCTATAAAATCTGTAAAGCATTGCATGCACATGACCTTTCACTATACACACACAACAGTTTTAAACTTCACGTGACCAAAACATTTCTAGGAGTTGAGCTTCAGAACATCTACCTCTATTAAATAAGTGTGAATCCAGGGTAAACAGATTCTGTTTGAATTTGATCGAGTTCAGCAAAAAAAAAAATGATACCCATATAGACGAAAGCAAGGCAGATCCAAACACAATCCCTTGAAATTTCTACAAATTCACTAAATAAATCATACCCATATACACGAAAGGAAACCAAATCCAAAAAAAAAAATCTAATACGTGTAGATATAAAGAATAGAAAAAAAAAAATCCTTAGACCATTACAGAAATGAACACTCGGATTTGTCCAAAACGAAAGCTAAACAGAATCATACTGATGTTGGAATTTCTACAAGTTGGGTAAAAAAATCATACCGATGTACACGAGAGCAAACCATATTCAAAAACCATCGGTAATATGTCTAAATCTAAACAAGAAAATAAGAAATTCCTCACATGATTACAGAAACAGAGAGTCGGGAGATCTCAAAGATCCTTACACCCAGACCCAATGGCTGCCGTTTTCGTCGTCTCTGTTGAAATCACACGCTATTTTGTGTGATTTCTGGAAGCTCGGGAGGAGAGATTGGGACTGAGTGAAAATGGTTAGTGTCGACGCGGAAGTAGAAGGAGGAGGGGAGAGAGAGAGAGAGAGAGAGAGAGTTTTTAGGGTTTGGCGGTTAACTGTGTCGTGTGGAAATTGCGGTGAGGGGGGGATGGGCTGGGCTTTTAGTGTAAAATTGGGGAGGGAGGGTTGGGCTTTACTTTTAATTTTTTGGGTTTTAGATGTAGAAATAGATAATGTTAGAAATGAGTTTGGGCTTAACAATTAGGTTATAGTCTTTCTTTCTCTTCTTTCTTAATAAAAAAAAAATTCTTAAAAAGTTAAATTTTAATGCTGCGCAGCATTTCGTTTTGTTTAATTTTGAGTCCTTTAAATATTGAACTGAATTTTTATAATTTAGTACAAATATGTAGTTAGTTATATTTTTTTCTTTTAATAATGACTTTTGTTTAATGATTTATTAAGATATATAATTTCAAAAAGTAATTTTTTTTTTTTATTTCCAGATAACTTTAATAGTTTAATAACTAACCTGAAATTAATAACAATATTTGAGGTAGATTTATAATTTTTAATGTAGTATAGTTTGTTTAAGTTTTTCTTTAATTGAAAAGGATGAAAGTTTATATTATATTATATGATGAAATTATTTAACACTTATTACTATAGTTTCTAATTTTAAAATTAACACATTATATATTTATTCTAGAAATAACAAACATACTACATACGGCTATAACTATTAAAATTGATTATAATAGTTTTGTTAGTATAATGTTAAATTTTCATGAGGTAAGAAATTATAATTTCTTAATAAGTTAAATAGGTCTACATATTTATTAAATCAGAGCCGCTTCTAAGCAGCCCTATTGTTTTTCAAAGAATAACAGCCCTCTAATAGTAGGACGCCACCTCAGAAATTACACCATAATCAAGCTACGCTCATGCGCACGGGATTGAATTGCAAAACATTGCACTCCATCTACGCACGACTTGAAGTCTTCATCTGAAGCCGGCGTGAGTCGCCAAGCAAGTTTTCAGCTGCACTTTATTTTGGTTTGAAAAAACAAAATAAATGAGTGAAGTTTCAATTTTTCGTCTAGAAATGGATGAACTACTTTTACAAAAATCATTTTCTTCAGATGATTGTTTAGTTTTCTTGCAAACAAACCTAGTGTTTTTGTTTCACCCTGATTTTTGTCCCTACCAAACACACAAAAAGTCGAAAAAATCTTCCAACACGATTGAAAAACACAGTTTGGTTTAGGAGAAAAACTCCATTTGGTTTAGGGGGAAAATCTCACAGTTTGGTTTAGAAATAGATTTTCCTCCATCTAGTGACCCACTCCGTCTATATCCAAGACGAGGACGAAGGAATGCTACCCACACATTAAGCCAGGTATGCTCCTTGGTCCTCCTCCTTGTCCCTCGGTCCTGAAGACTTTATTTGAAAGTTCCAAAGGAGTTAGGCAAGACCCTATAACCCAATCATCTTTGCAGCTTTTTAAACAATAGAAGCCATGAAATCATGAAGATTCTCGAAGCAAACAAATAGAAAGAAAGTGAAAGATAACACAGATGGAGAGAGGTTTCTTTGAAAAGAAAAAAGAAAAAATGGAGTGATATGAGATACTGTAGGAGATTGGGTCAAGTTCTGTCGTGGGGTCGAATTGCACACGGGATGAGTGTGGGGGTCGAGTCACGTTTGGGAATGGGATGGAGGGGAAAACAAAGAAGTGAGGAACGACTTCATGGGCTGTAGGCAAATCCAAATAAAGTAAAATAAAAAGTATACGTGACGCCTAATTATTAGAGGGCTGTTTTTCAAAGAATAGTAGATTGACCAGTTATAAGATATTCTCTTATTGTTCTAAATATAGTGTTATTTAAGAAATGTATAGATGGGTTGGACTTGTCGGGAGGGCGGGTTGGGCTTTAATTTTTTTTTTTTTTTTTTTTTTTGGGCTTTGAATGTCACAGGTAGATCATGTTAGAAACAAAAACTATGGACTTAATAATTTGCTTAAGTTTGTTCTTTTTTCCTTCTAAATTAATACCAACTGTTCATAAAATTCTAATAACAAAAGTAAATCTTAAAAAAATTAATTCAAATTTTGAGGAGAAATTTATTTCCTTTAATTTTTAGTTTAATAGGTAATCTGAAATTAATAACACTATTTTAGGTACATTTAAAATCTGTAATATAGTATAGTTTGTTTAAATTTTTTTCTTTATTGTAAATGATGAAAGTCTATATTATAATTATATGATTAAATTATTTGAAACTTAGTCCTGTAGTTTGTAAGTTTAAAATTATTACATTATATATTTATTTTGTAAGTAACAAATATACAACATATTCATCGAATTATAACTATTAAAATTAACAATAATAATTTTATTACTATAGTTATAAATTTTGATCCGGTAAAAGATTATAGTTCTTTAATAATTTAAATCTGCATATTTATTAAATCTCTTATAGTTTTTAATATAGTGATATTTAATAAATGTAAATATAAAAATATTATGTGGTTAGCCATACAATAATAACTTTTCTTAGTAATAACTTAAATGTTATTATTGACGTATATGCAATTTAATTGTAATTAATGTTTTGATCAGGTTTTATACAATAATTATAATGCATGATAGTAATGAATTAAACAAGATATAAAATACATATTTTCATATTTGTTGTAAATATTTATTAACACAATATGAATAAAACTGTTTCTAACCGTTGTCTCTTAAGACTGTTAAGAACAAATTAATAAAAGTTTATGCACTTTCAAAAACCGTTGATTTAACGAAAACTATTTCTTTCACATTCATACATATAAACTACTAGTTCATGTTTTTAAATTCAAGCTACCTTCTTCAATGATCGTGATCGAGTCCAACTCGAAATCAAACTCGTCGACATCATATTCCAACAAGGATACAAGGATACAACTCTACAAGTCATCTTCATGTTAAAAGTCTTTGACTGACTGCCTTCTCAAACTCTAAGCCATGCACGTCTCCTCTTTCCACTAGGATTCATGCCCCAATAGAACTTTCTTACAATTCTACAAATCATCTTCACATTAAAACTCTTAAACCGACTCTTTATATATATGCTTAGTCCTATGTACTTGACATGCATCTCATTCCTATTCAAGCCCTAGTGTAGTTTTTGCTTATCCAAAATCACGCAGAGCACCTTTAGTCCACCATCATCTCTCACGTTTTCTCTGTCCTTCTAGTTCACGTGATCGATTTCATGCCGAAAATATTGAATTAACACTGCAAGGAAAGTAGCATGATCATACCCTTACACGTATATATGATAAACGGCATATCTTTTATAAAGGTATTATGCATGTACGCCCTTCATTGGAAGTCCATTTTATGTACCCAAATCATGATTAATTTGCAAATATCATGATTTTATGCATAAGTTTCATGTTAGTTCCAAAACATGCACAAAATATTTTATGAAAATCAATTATTTATGTGAAGACTTATGCATTAAAATATTTATAAAAATTCATGATTTTATTAAAGGAGTTTATGCACCAAAAGATTTATAAAAAATCATAATTTCATATGAGGAAATATGTATCACGATATTTTATGAAAGAATGAGATTTCATTTGAAATCAATTATATGACAAGTATGCAAGTATGAATGATACGATACGTAACAACCTATGTTATGTTATGAAGATGGTACTATATGTTATGGACATATTGCATTGCCTGGCTGTACAGAATGGTAGTGCTGCAGTGCACCCAATGTGTCTTCCTTATGTATGGATTTCACAACCCGCGGCCACAGACGGAATCGAAATCTACATAGATTCGCTAACCCTAACTCACGGGATCAACAGTGGGTAACGGCCTATAACAAGTGAAAGATAAGTTCATGATCATGTTATTTACATATGTATTTATGAGTATGCATATTTTTTAAGAAATCTTATTTTTATTATGTTTTCTATATAATGTATTGCTTATTGAGTATTCGACTATTTTTTTGTATATTTTATATTTTAACCACCCCAGATGATGATCTTTATGAGGATGAGACTGCATGACAGAACTTGACCCAGGCAAGGCAGAGGCCTAGACAGTTTATATTATGCTTAGTTTTATTATTTTAGTTTAATAATTTATTTTGACAAGCACAAGAGATTTTATTGATTTTAAATAAGTGCTTCTGCAGACTCTCTCTTGGATTTTAAGTATTTAATAGAGATGGTATTATAAGGAATCTTTGTACCTGGAGCTTTATTAGAAGAAAAGTTTTTTTTTTTTAAGTTCAAGTTTAGAAACACACCAGTTCCCCGAAAATTTTAAAAATGACTTTATTAACAAGCGGGGTGTTACAAGGCATTAGAAGAGAAGAACAAATTAATGCAAGTTTAGCTTCTTCTTATTTATGGCCTATTTTGAAGAAAATCGAATTAATAGAAAATATGAGAGCGAGATTAGATCCTTATTTCTCACATTATTTAATTCAAGTTGAAAATGGTACACCAATTACTCTTGATTAAATCCTTCAAAATTCTCAGAGAGATGCTTATTCCTTACATACTGATTCTTTATTGGATGTTGTTTTTGAAGATATTTGTAATTACTCAGAGAACTTGATCTAAGGCCTCGTTTGGTTATGTAGTTTAGATTATATGAGATGAGATCTTTTGAATAGTAATAAGTTTTTTAGTTAAGATGAGATAAGATGGTTTGTAAAAAAGTGTGTGTTTGGATAGTAAAATGAGATGAGATAGTTTTTATTTTTTGGAATTTGATAAAGGGGTGAGTCTCACTAATAATTAAAAATTATTTTATAATTATTGAATAATAATTATAAATATATTAATAGAAAATAATATTTATTATTAATTAAAAAATCCATAAACAAAACCGTACACTAGAAGATAATATATTTAGCTTTGAAAAGTAATAACTATTTATTATTAAAAAAATCTATAAACATACCATCCACTAGCCGGTAGATTGGAAGACTGGATGAAATGAAAAGGGAAAATAAAAAGGATTGCGGGAAGATTGAAAAAGGCAGTGGTTGTTGAAAACTGTCCGTGGTTGTTGAAAACGTATAGATGAAATAAAATTTCGCTTGTGGCTGTTTGGATAGCAGGGTCAAATAAGTCGTACAGCCGAGATGAAAAAGTATATTATATGGGCATCCAAACAAGCTTAAATGACAAATCGAGCTATATTAACACCAAAGAATCAATCAGTTAATGAAATAAACATCATACTCATTCAAATATTTTCTAGTAAATAATGATTACAATTTTGCTGAAATAGTTGATGCATATGAACAAAGCGTTATGGAAGATTTTTTAAATATTTTAACACCAAACAGGCTTCCACCACACGAATTATTGCTTAAGAAAAATTGTCTCATCATGCTGCTTAAAAATATAAATCATTCAGAAAGTTTATGCAATGACACATGGTTGATTTGTTACAACTTTAGTCGTAATGTCATTGATTTAAAGAGTTATGTTGGTTATCACATTGGGAAAATGATTTTTATACCTAGAACTTCATTTTTGCCAGATACAAATGAAAGTAATGGGTTTCCATTTAAAAAAACACAATTTTCTATTAGATTAAACTTTGTAATGACAATAAATAAATCACAAGGACAAACCATTAGATTCTGTTGGAATATATTTGCCTCAACTAGTATTTTCTCATAGACAATTATATGTCGCATTATCAAAAGCCAAAATTGATGCTTCAATGAAAGTTCTTATAAGATCGACAACAACTGGTGATTATGAGAAAATTACACAAAAAATTGTGTATATGGATTTGTTGATATTAACAAATTCATTATAATCTTTATGCAAGTAATTGAATTCAATAGTTTTTTTGTTGTAAACAATTAATTTCCTTTTGATGTTGGTATTATGTGTTTATTGTATTGTTTCTTATAATTGTAGCATAAAGTTTAAAATACATGTACTAACATTTTTTCTATTCTCATTTGTGAAGAGACTAAACATGCGGAGCATTTACACATCCACCAAGGATATTACTCCGGCTACAAAGAATTGGAAAATGAAGATGGTGGTTGCAGATAAATCGCCAAAATGGACATGACAAAATTTACTGGCGAGATATGAAAAAATTGACGTTAATAGACTTTAAGGTATTACACATACTATATTTATTGTTTTGTATAACTTACATTCTATTGAAAAGTTTTCTTCACAAACAAATATAAGAAATAAACTTATTTTATTGTAAACAAATGCTATAGAAATATTTATTATTCAAATTTAATTTCTTATTTATTTAAATTTAGATTAATATTTTATCTTCATACTTCTGCAAGAAAATTGATTGCAGACAACAATTTTCTATAGAGATATTGATCTATGTGATTATACGTTACATGCATACCGATCTTACTACATAAGCAATGCATACATATGACCAATAGATCCAAGACATAAAATCGAAGTACATTAATATCAGTGGATACTGAATTTCAGAACAATTATTGAAGACATCAAAAATGAAGAAGCGGCACTAAAACCTCCAAAATATAATATCAACTCTTTTAACGAACTTGATAGTTATAAGGATAATAATTCTGATATAGGCAAGCATTATATGACTATTTGCTATTTTTTATATTCTTTTAGTTTCTTATAAACCAACAAAAAATAACTTGATCAATTAGATATTTTAGTTGTTGCAATTGAAATAAAACCACCAAAGGAAGTTAGCAGCATGCATGGGAAAACAAGAAGTCAAAATATATATGTTGTTGATGAGAAATTTGAACACATCTCCAATTACATTTATAAGTATGGGAGTAACCAGTCTAGTTCGGTCCGATTTTGGAGAAGTTTTGGAACCGAACCGATATATATACCTATTTTGAAAATTTAAGAATTGATACGAACCGATTTATCACCAAAATTGAAACTTTCAATTTTTCAAGTTTCGGTCCAATCCGGTCCGGTTTTTCGATTTACCATTTACACGTGTGATACTATATATGTCTAATATTATAATTTTTTTAATATTAATTGTGAGAATTGGTATTTATATTAACAATTACTAATTCTTTAATGCTCAATTATATTAGTATAATATAAGTAGTGTCTAACTTATTAGTGAGATTAATAAAGTTGAATAACAAGATAAAATAGTATAATTAGTGTCTTACACTAGTATATTAATGTTATGTTATAAGATTAATTGACTTGAATAATAATATTAGAATTTCATGTTATATTAATTAGAAATATAGCATATAATATATATAATAATAATATAAAAATTAAAAATATATATACGGTCCAGTTCGGTTTAAATCGGTTTTCAAAATATGAAAACCAGTACCACACCGGTTTAGAATCGATTTTCATTTTTAAGAACCAATACCACACCGAACTTGTTACAAACCAGACCCAACCCACCGGTTCGATTCGATCCGGTCCGGTTCAACCGATTTTTCATGTGTTTTCTTACACACCTATTTATAAGTTTTTAAATATTTTTTTTTACATAATGTCTTATGATAATCTTACTATTAAAAATTTGATTTGATTTTCAACTTATATAACTTGAAGCTTCTGTATTTAACAATGTGGGGTTGCTTTGTTCATGACGATTGCGAACAAATTTCAAACATTATTGGAGCCAAACCAATAACTATTGGAACTGGGCTAAGAGTTGGTTCTTATAATGACATTTCTCATTAACAATACTATTCTTATTAACTATCTATCATATATTTATATATTTACTCATAGATATCTATACTGTAGGTCTTTCTCTATCGTCAAGACCAACAAGTGTGTTTATCATCAATCATCTTCTTCATGTTGTGGTTTCATTACACACATGATAAGTGATTTCTTTCAAACAATTCCTTACATTTACGATTTCTATAGAATATGAATTATATATTGCTTCATTTATTATCATATACTACCAAATATGTGCAATATAAAAGCTCACACATGATACTTTCAAAACAAATATTCTTATTGTTATGACATTAGTAATTCCATTACTTTAATTATTGGCTCAACTTTTTAGGGCGACATTAAATGGTGTGCTACTAAAAGAAATAATTATCAAAATTTTAGATGCACCAACATGATCAACTTCAAGCGGTAACATCCAGACAATAACAAAGGTTTTCGATATTACTAACATTTTGAAATCCTTAATATTACTGTCATTTTGAAATCCTTGATATTACTGACATTTTGAAATCCCTGACACTTCAAGTGGTAACGTCCATGATAATAGCTTAGTATTGCACATTTATCTCATTAGTAAATAATTTTATTATATTTAGTTTATGTTAATTCATGCATATTATAGGTTGTTTTAGAATAATGTTTATTTTAAGTTTGTGCTTAAAATGACTTTTAATGCATAAATATATTTTTTTGTAGGGTTTGAGAATAATTTGAATCAATATAAAAAGAAAGAAATCACAGAAGGAAACCACAAGAAGTCCAAGTCTGAAATGCGCTAGGAGACAACTTGGACATACCTTAGTATTTTGAACATAACTTTCTACTTACACATTCGATTTATGTGATTCTTAATGCGTTGGAAAGCTAACTTAAAGGGCTATAAAATATTATCTGATAAGAATGTTGGATAGTGAAAGTGTTTAAGAATGTTTGTGAATAGTAGTGAAAAAGTAATAATAAAATATTGAATAGTAGTAAAAAGTATGTGAAAATAATAATAAAGTAAAGAATAGTAATTAGAGTATTTGAGAGTACTTGAGGTACTCTCATTAGCCAAACCTAAATTCTGACTCTTAGAGTGCATACATGGCTGCCAATCTGAGTCTTAAAAGTTAGGCAGCTTTTAATGCTGGAATCAAGAAAACGTTAGGGTTTCTTTTATACCCCGAGAGAAGCATATCATTAAGGGAGAATTGAGTGGGAGGAGGCTAAGAACAATTTTAGTTTATTCTTTTATTTTCTTTAGGTGATGGATTGCTAAACACCTTGCTAAGGTGTAGGGTATAGCCTTACCATCTTTTGGTATGTTCTTAACAATATATTTATGGTTTTTATATTTAAGTTTTGGTGTTTTCTGATTGATTTACCATTCTAGAAAAGATATTTAATTCTGTATAATTCTTTGATTTATCGTAGACTCTGGGCATGTTGAGGGCTTAGAATTTCTTACGCATAAATTCTCTAGTTAGTTTTTGCCTAAAATTAATTTAATTTATAAAACTATCTTTAAAATCTAATATGTGCTTTAATGGCTAAATCATCCGACTAAGATCATCCTTCGTTTGAATTTTAGTTGAGTTATACAATACATTGTTGAAACTATCATTAGATGCGTTGTGTGCGAATCTCGAAGCCTTAGTGTTTTAAGATATTGATATTTTTATCCATAGCTTTGGTTTTTCTTTTTCAGCAACTCAATTGACCCTTGATAATCTTTTCTATTAAGTTTTCTTATTTTACTTGATTTTCTTGCTTTGGGTTGCAAATCTACACCCTTTCCTGTGGATTTGATCTCAGACTCACCGAGTTATTACTGCGCAACAATGCTACTACACTTGGGAGCATTATTAAAGTCGCAGTAGTCCAAGAAGCAACAAAGTGTGGCACAATATTTCGCCGATACTGAGTATATTTCGGCATCATTGGCAACTTCACAAGCAATATAATTAAGAAGAATCTTAAAAGAAGTTGATGAGAAGTAAGGAGAAACTACTTCACTTTTGTGTGATAACAAATCTGTTGTTGCTATGACAAATAATCCCATCTACCATAACTAAACAAAACATATTGCAATTAAGCACCACTTTATTAGAGAGTCCGTGGAAGATGAAGAGATTTAACTCAATTATTGACAAACCGAAGACCAAGTTGTGGATATTTTCACTAAGACTCTTCCAAAAGATAAATTTCATTAATTGAGAGAAATGTTGGGTATCACACAAGGTATTACAAGAGAGTGTTAAAATAAATTAATAGCATTGTTATGTCTATTTTAGTCATTTTGTAAAATTTATGGAAGGTTCAAGGTTGGCTAGAGGGGAGAACCACAAAATTCTCATTCTTGTTCTCCAAAGTCTAGGTTTTGGAGGTTTTTTCCTTCCTTCTTTCAAGGAGAGTATATCTTCCATATGTTAGACAAAAATTTTGTTTAAACAAAAATTTCTCTATCTCGTTTCATATGGGAAAAGAATATATATATAACTTCAGATATAAATTCAAGGTTTTATTAGTTGAGAAAAAATGGCCTTATAAGAAAAGTTTTGAATTTTGTTTCAATGACCGTTCCGATTGAGTTAGTAGAACAGAATATTTCGATACCGGTACATTTCAGTGTACTGTTTCGTGATAGTCATTATATATATAAAAAATTCTATATAGAAAAACTATATAAATAATTATATATAGAAAAAATTGTTCATTAAAATGATCAACTTGATGGCTATGTTAGCTATTAAACCAAAAACGAAAATCCTTCTTTAGACTAAATTGATAATACGAATATGATAGTTTTGATAACTAATTCGACTAGTGGTCATGTTACAGCTAATTATATCATAAAAGTAATATAAATTCAAGTCTTATTCAATTGATTATTTTTAGTTGGGAGTTGTTATTTAGAGTAATTTTTTAAAAATTTCAGGTTTCTAATGTTTGAATTACTTTTTTCCTCATTTTGTTGGTAGATTTCATTTTTTTGTATGTTTTGGATGATGATGATGATCTGTGTGTGAGATTTTCCTTATTATTGGCTCCATATATATCATGTGATGGTGTTTTTTCTTCAATAATAAGTATGTGACTCGGCAATAGTTTTGTAGGGAATATTATTTCAGGAAGCATTGTAAATTTGTAATTAAGACTTCAATACAGTAGTTCACCTTATACAATTGTACAAATTCAAAAGAAATAAAGTATGAAGTTATGAACCAATGATTTATGAAGCTATCACAAGAGGGAGGGAGGGAGGGAGGGGGAGAGAGAGAGAGAGAGAGAGAGAGAAGAACCAATGGAATGGACGATTGACGATGACGTGCGGTAGAGAAATAGGAGCTGCGATGGAGTGGACCAGGTCAACAAGCTACTAGTTGCGACCAAAGGCTGGAGGCAGGAAGGCGTCTGGCGTTGGGCAGGAGAGAAAATAGGAATTGGAAAATTGGGAGAAATGTTTTGCGGTTTTGCCTCCATTGCAGGCTCAAGGTAGGAGAAAAAGAAATCCAAAACTACAAGTTGTCTTGCCATTTCAAAAAATCTTCCAATTGTTATTCACATTAATTTCGGATCAAAATGCATATTCTGATAATTCGGCTGAATGAATCGAAACATTTCAGAATAACCGGAATTTGATGCAAAACATAATATCTAATTAAACTGAGTCGATTGGTGAAAACAATGTTGTCTTCTTTGAATCAAGATCACATTCCACCTGCTTGTAACACAACTTATTCAGTCCTTATCCTGAAAAAGAGAACATCTAAAAAAACTCAAGATTTCAAACCTATTAGCTTGTGTAATGTGGTGTACAAGATAATAGTAAAGATGATGGCTAATGAAAATTATTTTGCCAAAGTTATTTCCCTACTCAATGTGCTGGTGACTTATCACGGATAATGTTTTTTCTTGCTTATGAGACTGTCCATTCCATAGGGGTAAAACATGCGTTATGTCTATTAAACTGGATATGAGTAAAGCTTATAATAGGATAGAATGGAATATTGAAAAGGTGATGCTTCGGTTGGATGTGGATTCTAAGTTGGTTTCTTTGATTCTATCATGTCTATCTTCAGTTTTTGTATCAAATACTCCTTAATGGTGTGCCTACTTTATCTATTTTTCTTGTCAAGGTATCTGACAAGGTGATATGTTATCTCCGTATTTGTTTGTTTTATGTGTTGAAGAGTTATCATCTCTTATTCAAAAAGTTGAGAACTGAACGTTGATAAGGGGTGTATGAGTATGTAATGGTGTTGCAATGCTCGCTCACTTATTTCTTGCTGATGACAGTTTACTGTTTTGTAGAGATAATATGGCTGAAAATTCTGCACTAAAAGAATTAATCAATATTTATGCAACTGCATTTGACCAACAGGTAAATTTGGAGAAAACATAGTTATTACTTAATACAAATGTTGGTGAGGAAGAGATGACTGCTATTAAGGCACTTTGGAATGTACTCCAACACCATACTCAATATTTGGGGTTATCATCCTTTGTCGGCATTCTTGTTGTGCTACTTCCCAGGATCTAAAATCAAGAGTTTGGAACAAATTATAAGGGTGGAAGGAGAAACTTTTATCACGAGCTAGTAGTGAAATTCTCATTAAGACAGTGGCGCAAGCATTACGTACATACACCATGAGTTGTTTTCAACTACCAAAGTCTTTTTGCAAAGAATTGTAAAGTATGTTTGCTAGATTTTGGTGGGGACAACGTGGGTCTGAGCTTAAAGTTCATTGGGTTAGTTGAAAACAAATGTGTGACTCTAAGTTGATTGGTGGTATGAGTTTTTCGTGACTTGGAATTTTTAATTAAAGTCAAGTATTTTTTCAAAATAATTTTTTTACAATCACAACTTGGATATCACCTTTCTTATGTTTGGAGAAGCATTTTCACAGCGAAAGATATTCTTATTCAAAGGCTGTAAATGGAGAGTTGGGATTGGGGAAAACATTAATGTATGGACAAAGCATTGAGTTTCAACAAGTTTGGATCCTTTTAGTTCTTAGTCTTCTCAATTATTACCCTTGAATGCCACTGTTAATATGTTATTTAACTTTTTTTTCTAGAACGTGGAATGAAGATTTGATTAGAAATATTTTTCCATCTTTTGTGGCTGAGCAGATTAGAAAGTGTTAAAGCAACCATCTCCTCATGATAAGGTCAAACTGAATTTTGATGGGGTTTTGTTTAAGGATGAAGCTACTGTTAGGGTTGGTATTATTCTTAGAGATGATGCTGGAAAAGTGTTGTTTGCTCTAAATAGGAAGGAAGTGGGTGTCTATGATGTGGATGAGATTGAATCTTTGTTAGCATTGAGAGGTTTGTGAATGGTGTTGGGCATAGGTTTTTGCAGCTTAATCATGGAAGGTGACTCATGGAATATTGTTGAAGCTATTAAATCTAGGAATGTATCTTGCTCACCACATTGGCCTTTAATTGTAGAAATATAATGCATTTTTCATCTTTTTCTACATTTTGAAATTTTACACGTCGGATGACAAGATAATGAAGCTGCATACGTTAGCGTGATATGCTCGTTAGTGCGATATGCTCATGACATCATTGGTACCATTCAATAGTGAAATACTTGTCCATATGTTATTTTTAATTAGGTTTTATTAGATGTTGCACCTTAATTAAGTTGTATTGGCTTGTACATCAGTGGTTTGACAGATGACTTTCATTGTATTTTGTATACGATGGTAGGGGTAAAAAAAAACAATTCACTGATGAACCGGACCAAACCGGTGGGGGTTCAAAATCGGTTCGGTCTGGTACCGGTTTTATTTTTCTCAAAACCAGTCAAAACCGATTTGATTTTGATTTTTCTTTTTCTAACACCGGACTAAACCAATTCATATATATAGTTTAATTTTTTATATTATAAAAAATCTTTTGATATGATTTTTTATATTATATATAATTTGTATCTCTAATATATATAACTATATATAAAATAATTTAATATTATATACTAAATTTCTAATCAATATAAAATTAAATTTTAAAATCCTATTATTCATATATAATAATAACGTAATAACATAAAATTAATATAACATTTTATATACCACACAATTAATCTAATAAATCTTAGTATAACATTTGATATAACATTGTCATTAAAAATTTTAATTTTATAACATAAATTAATATAACATAAAATTTTAATCTTAAGCATGTATATTTGATCATACGTTATTAATATAAATTATAAATATATATTAAGGATAAATACATTTCTATACATTTAATCATATACACTCATATAAAAAGTGTATGTAACCATCATATTATCACTCACATATATGTAACCAAGCATATTATCCCTAATATATATAATCAAATATATAAATAAATTAGACATTAACATATTATCACTAACATACATAATCAAATACTATATCACTATATGATACTATTATATATATATATATACTAATACTAATATTGTTAGTAATCTACTATATATAATTAACTATATAAATTACTATAGTATTAGTATAACTACTAATACCATATCACTATATAATCCCCTATATATCACTAGTATAGTTATACTAACTATATAATTCACTTATATAATTAGCTTGTTTGAATAGTGAGATGAGATGATTTTATATGAGTTGAATAAAATATTGTTAAAATATTATTTTTTTAATAATATTATTGTTTTAAAATTTGAAAAAGTTGAATTGTTTATTATATTTTATATAAAAATTTGAAAAAAATTATAATGATGAGATGAGACGAGACGAGATGAGTTATGAGACGAGACGAGATGAGTTGAGAGTGTTTCTGTATCCAAACTGAGTCTAAAATCGAAAAAATCGAACCCAACCGAATTGGAACCGGTAAAATCAAAGTACTAATTTAAAAGTGTAACTAGTGCGATATTGGTTATTCAAATCTCAAAATTGGTATATAGCGGTTCGATTCTAAAATATGTCCAAAACCGAACCGGTTACTCCCTATTTTGTGGTTTCAGTTTGAATAAAGTTTAATTGTTAAAAAAAAAAAGACCTGAAACGATCAATATTCCGGCACCAAAAATTCAAAATTAAAATTTTGCTGTAACAGTTCATGGTACATTTTAAAAAATAATAATAATAGATGTTAGCTTTATGGGTGAAAACTGAAAGTTTGGTTTCAGTTTCGGTCCAAAACCAATACTTGCACCGATATCTTGAAATGATGGGAATCTCGACCGAAACCGACCGGTGAAAGTGGAGAAAACCGTCTACATCGGTCTTAGCGTAACTTTGGTCGGTTCGTCGGCATCTTCGGTGGCGACGAAGGTGGCTGCGATTTGAGAGAGAGAGAGAGAGAGAGAGAGAGAGGTGGGGTGGCGTTGTGAAGTGTGAAATCAGAATGAGAAGAAAGAAACGAGGAATAAGGCTTAGAAGGGTGAGTGCGTGTGTTTAAACCCAAGAGTGAAACGGCGGCGCCGTTTCCTTTATATTTTTTTCAAACACTAAGTCCCAGAATGACGTCTTTTCACTCACAGCAGCACCGTTTCAAACATTTACGTGAAACAACGTCGTTTCATATATATATAATTTAAATAAATAAAAAAAGCATTTCAAGTATCGGTCGGTTCAGTGGTCCAGTCTAGACTCAAACAAGGACCGAACCGCTTACATCGGTTCTGGCCAAATTCAACCACCAGCCGACAGGTTCTACGCCGGTTTTTGTTGGTTCCGAGCTCCGGCGACCGGTCTGAGTCGGTTACAACTGGTTTTATTGTTTCTTGTACAACCCTAATTAGTTTGGCTTGTAACTTGAGTCAGATGTAACTTTCTTTATGGAATGAAATAAAGTCTATTTCTTATAAAAAAAAATAATAATAATAATAATAATAAAAGGACAATATGACAAAAATGGCCTCAAAAGTTCATAAATATTACCACATGTGCAACTTATCGTCGGGGTACACGTTAGCACATTCTACCTTCTCTCTGCTCTCGCAGGCACACAATACGGTGCCCTCTAATTCCAAAGCTCTCATTTTTCCTCCATCCCCGGAGTTGTTTCTCAGTAGAGAAAACTCGTTCAGGACGTACTAACAGGTAAAACGACACTTTCAGACTCCGAAAATTTCCTAGATTTTCCTTTTCTTTTCTCGGTAGCCAAACAGAAATGTAAGCTGTTTGTCAGGGCTTTGATTTTTAGTATGCCTACAGATTAATCGGAATAGGATATGGCGAGCGCAATCGACGCATCGGGTGATCCGATCCCGACATCGGCAGTTCTGACATCGTCATCCAAGCACATATCGCTGAGATGCCAAGCGGAGAACGTGGCCTTCCTCAAGTGCAAGAAGCAGGACCCTAACCCCGAGAAATGCCTCGACAAAGGCCACCAAGTCACTCGCTGCGTCCTTGGCCTGTAATGCTCTCTTATGATTTTGTTTACTCTTTTCATTTGATTTGATTTGATTTGATTTGCGTCCCTTTTTATCTCAATTTGTGTTCTGTTTGGTCGCTGGGAAAATGTTAAAGAAGAAAGGAAATCCACGTATTGAGTAGTAACATTTTTAAAATTTGAGACTAGTAAAATGTTAAAGAAGAAATGATATTTTTTCGATTACCTATCAAAGAAAATAGAAACTAGAAAGACCAGAGATATTTGAAAGTTTCAGCTTTGTTAAACTACTAGACTTTCTTCGGGATTCGTGGCAATTAAGTGGCGATAGGGTTTTCTCTGCTGAAATATCATTCTAAATTGAACTCTGAATTTGGATTTTCTTTTAGTAATCGTTTTGTTTCTTTCTGTTGAAGTTCTTTGGTCTAGGCAACATTTCAATGCGAGGATTCTTGTTATAAATTGGCGGAAGTAGTAGAAATATTTTGTTAATATACCATTTACTGCATTTCAACATTTAGGTTTGTACCGCTTGACTCTTATAAGGTTCATTCTCACCCATGGAACCTAACCCCTGGGGAGACTAGCACAGCAACCCACTGCCATGGCATCCCACTTTAACCGCAGTTTGATCCCAGGGAGAATCGAACCTGTGACATGGGGCTCATGAACACAAAGTTCGCCCTTACCACTTGGGCTACCCACGGGTGGGTTATTATCAGCATTAATTGGTGAAATAAATTGTTACATAAATCTTGAAGAAAATCTTAAACTTATTTGCCTTCGGTACCTTTTATTTGAAAAAAATATCAAATCTCATCTATGCTGTTGGATATTTGAATTTGTTTTAAAACCGCTTCAACGATTCTTGGATTCTTCTTTAATCCATTATGTCTTGAAAATATATTTGCAAGTTTGTTTTTTGAAACATCCAACACACCACTGAAGTTGGTCCCACAACAAGTAGTATGTTGATACACCAAGCTTGGAAGTAGCGAAACTTTTTTGTCTTTGCTCCTTTTGTAATTTAATGACACCATGCTCAGTTGCCAAGGTTATTCTTACTACTAATTGTATTTCCTCAGTGATCTGTTGCAAAATGGTCCTTTTGTTGTCAATTGGTTTTGGTTTTTTGTGATTTAATTTGAAAAAAATGCAAAGTTGGGGTTGCAAAATGAAAATTTTCCCTCCCCCGACATCGCAAGCAGGTGAATGGTGTATGTCATCGGTGCACCCACCAAATTACAACATGGAAAAAAAAAATTGGAAAAAAAGTGAGAATCCCCTTTGACTGAAAAGCTTGCATTACTTTCATCCATATGGGCCAGGAGGATGATCTATCGTGTGTCACACACATCCTACACGAATAGTACTTGATCATTTACTATTATGACGGTGACATACAATAAAGTAATCTGTAGGCTTACGAGGGTGAATTACTTTTGTAGTTCATCAAATAATTTCATATCTTACCATATGAAGCTCAATTCTGAATCTTGAAGCAAAATAATTTAGGGAGTCAGACACTACCCTGGTTTTTCCTCTATGCCCTTGAAGGGTATGTCTACAGATGATTTATCCAACTAATCATCTTCAAGCTTCTTTTGTATGCTTGACTAGCATGTTGAAATTTTTCCCCTTTTTCCTCATGCTTGTTTATTATGATAAAGGACGAGACATCCTTTCTACTGAGCCTCCTTTCAGCCTAGTATATATTCGGCTATAATTTGTTAGGCCTGTAACTACGTGTTTGTTTTTAGACATCCATATGGGTAAAATTACATAGTTCATTGTTCAGGTTGCATAATCCTCGAGAGAATTTGGATATTTATTTATGGTTCTTGATAATTTATAGTATTTGCTGGGAAGAAATATGTTAAAACATTAGCATGAAACTTTTTTAGACTTTTTGGTTCATTCGTGCACGTCATTTCCAAATGATCTGAATTTTGGCCGCCCTGCAGGCTGAAAGATCTTCACCAGAGGTGCACAAAAGAGATGGATGCATATGTTGGATGCATGTATTACAACACAAATGAGTTTGATTTATGTCGCAAAGAGCAGCAAGCATTTGAGAAAGCATGTCCTTTGGAATGAGACAAGCCAATCCCGTGGTCACAATAACATCGGCAGTTTGCATTGAGCAAGTACTGTTGTTGCATACAGTTTTAATTGAGCATGTTTTTCGGCATGGAGATTGTCACCCATTTTGCATGTTCACTGTTCAAATTTTCCGTAGGAAATGCTTCCAGGTCTGGACGACGTTGCCTTCTTTTCAAGCATAATTATTGATGAATGACCATCCATTTTCTAAAATGTTATGACAGACCCTTTTTTCCCTTCTGTTTCTGTCCAGGAAGCATTTAAAAAAAAAAAAAAAATTATTTTCCTTGATGAGAGAGTGAGCGAATGGCTTACAAGGACTGAGAGTGCACCAGAAGTACTTGGACATCAGAAGATTTAGAAGCACTTATGATGATAATCTATCAGGAAGCCAAAACTATTGGAGAATTTTATTAAGAAGGTTCTGGTAAACAACAGCCAGTAGTTATAGGGTAGTGCACGTTGTCTTCAACAAATGCTACTTTTCATTGGGAAATTATAATTTCTCAGAACAAATAATTAAAAAGAGGGGGGTTGCTGCTACATCATTACAATATCAGAGACTAACAAGAAATAATCCATAAAAACTAGCTTCTTCATAAATAGACCTCAAATCGCAAGGACACGAGGTAGTGTGTCTCGCTACAGAGTGATAGTGAGATTTCAGTGTGAAGGTAACGTAACACCCTCTATATCAACTCTGTTCAACAAAACAATCCAACCGATTATCACCACCATCCTTTTAAAGCTCCTAAGATCTCACCCCCACAGCGGGATCAACCTTCTCTTTTGCTATAGTTAACCATAGTTCAAACCCTCATCATCTCTTGTCCGACAATGCAGAGAATGCATTAGTGGAAACCTTCCGTGATTTCCAGCCACCATCACAAGTTCTCAACAGCTATTAGCAGCACAACTTATTCACGCCGAATACCATTAAGATCGAACCAGCTTTTTAACATGAAACTTCCCCATACTTTTAAAATCTCTTTTGCTCTATGCTGTTTGTTCAGACCCCCGACCCTCATAATTTTCTTTTTTAGTAATACTGTAATAGTAGTATCATCTTGATTTTTTTTTTATTTAAAAAGGAAAGTGGAAATGTGTAACCTCATTATTTCAACTAGCATGCCCTATCAAGGCCACACATCTATCATTCACAGGACAGGTGGCAAGCACCAGCCCATAAAGAACTAATTGCAGTCAGAAATATTTTACACAAACAAAAAACAAACTTAAAAACAAGAAACCAGAGTATGCAAATTGTACTACAAATAATCTACTACCACGAAGTTGCTAACGGTAACAAGGTCAAATGCCATTTTAGCACACCCCAAAAGCACGGCACAAATCCTAAAGAGCTAAACCAACCATACAAACGATCCTCCAAAAATTACAAGCACCCACTTAACTAACAAACAAAACGGACCCAATTCGACAAAACACATCCGTGCAGTAACTGTCATATCCACAATATTTGTGCTCATACAGAAAACAAAAACGCAGTCGTTGTCCAGCCAAATTAATGGCGCTAAATACGCTCTGAACCAGTGAAGAGCACCACATGACCAGCAACACGCAACAGCCATCAGCGAGGACTGCATAGTAAGAATCAAAGGAACGGTCACCTTCCTTCTCAATTAACAAATGCAAAATAGATAGAGGAAATCTCTCTCTCTAGGGGGCTAATCTTCAAATACCCATCATCACCAACCCATACCATTCGCGCCGATGGGACCTTGAAAGATCAATACGTTGAATCATCCCTAGCCCCACAGATAATAATGATAATGATTGTAGGATGTGCTTTAGATGGCACTAAAATGCATTTCAATACCAGTTCATACAGAAGCCGATCATGAATACAAACGGAAAAACATTCTACCTGTAGGATCGTGACCGAGATCTTGAAGGACTGCGATCGTTACCCCTAGGACTCGGTGACCTGCTCGGTGCATAATCTCTTGCAGCATGAGGACTCCGACCATTTTCCCTTGGACTCGGGGACCTTCTATAGTCCCTCTCATCACGTGGAGGAGATCGTGAAATTGACCTAGAATGCACTGGAGAACGATAATCATCCCTAGCCCCACGGTCCCTGTCTCAATGGCAAGGAACGAAAGTTATTTAAAAAATAAAACAAAATAAGAAAAAAAGCACATAAATCAGCACATGGGACAAAAAAAACAGATATACATAAATATATATCTTACTGAAAAGTCACACACCAACTAGAAGCATCAAAATTTTTTTCACAAACAGATAGAAGTCCAATTCACAAACCATAAAGCTCCATAAACAAAATTAATTCAGCAGAGTTAGTCATCGGAATCAAAATTAGATACTTTGCTTTTAGATAGAAGGTTTTTACTCGCATCCTCAGCAAAATCTAACTGATCAAAATATGACCTTTACCTGCACCTTCTCAAGATTTCTGAACAAAAATATGACACTTGGATCCAAACAGTGAGAGTTAAGCTCTATAATGATGCACTGGGTGAACAGCATCTGATAACTGCATAGCTCTCTTGGCCCCAACTTTCTAAAACCTCAAACTATCTTTTTCTTGGACAATGTCATCATATCTCTACCAGTAAAAACTTTGAATTGCTTCCCTTCTTTGAAGATGATTTCTTTCTTTGGCCAAATATAGGCTCAATGTTTCTTTCTTAACTGGATGGTATATGCAAAACAAGATATCAAACACAACAAATTTCTTATGAAAAGAAAATTACTTAAGCAGCTTAAATAAGGAAATTATAAAGTATTCTTGTGATAGAATCATCTCTTTCACCGACTTATCTTAGTCAAATTCATTCAACGATAGCAAGCCTCACAAACCAAAATTCGGAGGAAAGAAAGCCCATGCAAGTTGTGTACAAAATAGCTGACGAAGGCGAGATTATAGATAAGTCTATTGATGGAATTTGATAGAAATGTAAGCAAGTTTCCCATCACTTTGAGCTCACTTTTCTAGTTAATCTTTTATTAATCCCGAAGTCTTTGAAGTCTCCCTTTTCACTTTAATGTCTGCATAAAAAGGGCACCAGCAGATATTATTCATTGCAACACGTCCTACATTTTGTCCAAGAGACAACAAACTCCTTATGGCAAAAGTCACAACATAGGAATTCATCAAGGGTTCAACTTTGAGAAGTTTCTTCTCTTGGTAAGTGAATTAAAATTTTTCCAAGATCCCAAAAGTAAAGCAGCAGGATTTTCACAATCTTGCATCAAAAGGGGGAAAAAAAAAACTGCAATCCTCATTTGACAAAATCCCTTATATTAACCATTTTGCAACTTCAGTACATATGCCATCATTGTTGTGAAGATATATAAAAGTATTTCTCCGTAGGAAGTATTACAAAACTATACAATTCACCAAGAAATAATAACAAAAGAAAATAATACAGAGAAAACATAACAGGATAACAAATTGCCAGACATAGAAGGCATCAGGAAATAGCTTTCAAACATCAAATAGACTAGCATTAACATTAGTTTTGTGTCATTATTTCTAGCAATGATTGATCTTAATTATAGCAGTTCAAAATTTAACCTGGATACTGATTCTCAACATGGTTTTGAAATAAAATTATGTATCAAATCAATCATCTATGAAAACAGATATCCTGTCCTGCAAGTGTTTACCTATGATCCTTTCTCTTACCAAATGAAACCAGTCTGCCCAAATAGGACTAACATTTGGGAATGCTAGTTGGAAATTTCAGTTCTTGAGACATATTTGATTGTGAAAGTAGTGAGATCAATCGAGAATATGTTTGGAAAAAGTTTAGCAAGATGTGATTTTTTGAGCTTAATCCTTTGTGTTTCGTTTTTTTTTTTTTTGGGCACGGGGAGTCATAGAAATTGACACACCTGGTGAGATGAGAATTTTTTTACAGAAGATAAAAAACAGTTCTGGTGTATAAGAGATGGTTGAATTGGAAGCTAAAAATATTCTACAAATTTTTTAAACCAAACGTGTACTAAAATTTTAAGCTCACATTACAAGTATAAATTTACATGTATACTCAATGCATTTGACGTACTGCATTACATAGCCAAAGCAGTAGTAGCATCCATTAGTTTTCTGCCCTTACATAGCAAACCCAGAGCTTAGACGGGACAAGGGTTGTGGCAAATGGATAATGAATGCAACACTGTTGGTCAGATGTATGGTTTTGTTAAACTGAGTTGACTATTATCGCACGGGCAATAATAATATTTTTTTGAAATTCTATCTACCCACGATGTTCCAAACAACTTGTTCATGTTTTATCAGGCAATGTCACATAAGTTCTAGGCATATACGAGAAACATAGGCATTGTGCCATGAATCTATGCTGCCATATATAACAAAGAAAGGCACAATGTATACTGAGAATCCAATTTTTTTTATAGGTATGGATACTGAGAATCCAATAATAATTCATTGACTCAAAACTTGTGCCTGACCACAACAAATGAAATGAACAAGCAGAATATGCAAAGGATTATAACAAAGCAGTTGTGCATACCCCATGGCACCAAAAATATTAAAAGAACCATAATAGTACTCCAAGCATGTAGCACTGAATTTCTTTTTAAGTGCATATAGCATTGAAGTTTGTTTTTTAGGAGCTGACATATAGCATGAAAGTATTAAGAATGACAAACACAACAACAATCCCCAATTTTTAATGGAAAGTCTTCTAAGAGATAAAATCCAAACCTTGAGTCATGCCTAGCTGGTGTAGGTGACCTTGAGTCAGCTGTGAGGAGTAAAAATAAGTAAAGATAATTTAGCAGGAATTTAAAGCAACAAACAGTTCTTTTCACAAAAGAACTACAAATAATACTTTTCCAACTTCATAAAAATAAATTGATTGCAGAAGTGAAGGCTCAAACTAACAGTGGTATCGGCGTCTAGGAGACCTTGGTGGAGTTCTCCTTCTGCTTCCTCCATATCTACCACTTTTTTTAGGTGTACAGGGTAGGAATGTAAAACAGAGTCAGCAAGCGCTTGATAAGGTAAACAGTTTATCACAATTTTAAAGAAGATTCCAGACACCAAAAAGGCCTTACTGGAAAATTGAAAATAACTGAAATGTCATTATACCTTGTACGGGAAGTTACACGCATTTCTTGAGGCGTTTTTCTGTTCTCCTCAGCAAACACAATTCTTATTTCACGACCACCAATAATCGTATGGTTCAGTTGTTGTTTTGCTTCTGCAGCATCTTCAGCATAACGGTACTTCACAAATCCAAAGCCTCGTGGCTCCCTATATGTACAAAAAAAAAAAAANCCAATATTTCAATATTAGACATGCTTTCGACTATGGGAAATAATTTTTAATGTTACTTGAGAACTCATAAATGATCTGCGTACAAAGAGATATAGTAGTGAGCGGTGGAACCATTGTTAGATTGATTTTAAGCATAAAACCTACAAAACAATGAATGGGTTGCTGTATTACAAAACAAAACATAAGGACAGCACCTAGATACATCTCTAGGCACTTGCTACAAGTAACTTAACTTAACGGCACATATGAACTGAGAACTATAATATAAGTATATTAATCTCCCAATCAAGTTTTCAACAAACTTACCTTGAGAAAGCAAATCATTCAAAGTGTGACTTTTGATCAAACAGATAAAATCAATCAAATCAACCAGTGCAATACACACAATAAGCAACCAACAGCCAGCACAAATATTGTGCGCGCAGACGAAAAACAGACCCGGTATAGTAGTTCTTTGGTAGATAAACATCCTTCACGGGACCATATCGCTCGAATGGAATCCTCAGGTCTTCTGTCCTGCACATCGTAGTTCAAAATCTCAAACATTTCATTCTTTAACAGTGGAGTATTTGCTGATTACATTAAGAGTTTAGAAAATAGTTAAGAGTTGAAATTTGAAGAGAAATAATATTACGATGATCGGACACCACAAACAGGGATAATAATACAAAATTTTCTATTGAGAAAAAGACTTGAAGAAGAAAGGAAAATACCTTGCGTCAAGGGGGAGATTGCGGACCAGCAAACCCGAAGGAGCGGGGGAGCGACGGTCTCTGTAGGATCTGCCTTCTCGATAGCGATCGCGAGGCTCATCTTCGTATCGCTTGCGACCGCGTGGCGGGGTTCTGCTCCGCCGGCGAGGGCTGTAGCTTCTGCTACGGCTCCTGTACCTCGCCATTGCTGCAGATTCTCTCACTTTTGCTCGTGATTAAAAGCCGATTGAGAAACACTCGGAGTGGAGAGGGCTTGAACGTTGAACACGGATCACAGAATCAAAACCATAACGCTAACCCTAACCCTGACTCAAACCCTAAACCATGGAAAAAGGGGGGGAAAGATGCGCTCGATATAATATAGACGTGTGTTAAGGCGTCGTTTGGAAAGTTTTGGAGGGAGGGGATAAGGGCGTGGGAAACTAAAGCGGCCACCATATAGTGAGCAATGAGTCAGTGGTTGCCTGAAGCCCTTTGCTCTGGGCCTTAATTCGGCCCATTCCTATGTTGGACTTAAGGCCGTATGCCGCCCAACGTGGGCCTGAACCATTTGTTCCCAGGCCTGTTATCCTGTATCTTATTGATATCTGGATTAAGATGAATATATATATCTACTTATATATAAAGAGCCAATCCGTTAACAACAGTAATTTCGTCTAACAAATTTTTTTCCGATTTTGCCCCTGCTTTTATTTCTTAATTTCGGTTTTACCCCTGGAGTTCTTCCCATTTTGCCCCTGACTCTATTCTTAATTTACCGTTTTGCCCCTCCTCCACCGTCCGTTTCTTCGTCTCCTACAGTGCGCCTCCGTACGCCGGCGTGGCCAACACCACCGCTGCCATTCTCTTCGTCTCTGTCCGGCGTCCCTCCCCATCCAATATCAGCCCCTCTCGTTCCGCCGTTAACCGCCACGATCGAATGGAAGCCGCGGCTCGTCCGTTTCTTCGTCGCCTCCATTGCGCCGCCACACGCCGGCGTGGAGAACACCACTACTGCCATTCGCTTCGCCTTCGTCCGGCGCCCCTCCCCTTCCAATATCAGCCCCTCTCCTGCCGCCGTTAACCGCCGAGAGCGAATGAAACCACCGGAGCGAATCGGATGAACAGTGTATTAATCTAATAATATTTTTCCTATTTTGCCCGATTTTATAAAAACACTATCAATTCATCTTATTTCATCTTATTATTATTAAAAAGTATTTTTAATAATATTGTGAATTTTTTTTAATGGTTAAGCGTCTAAAAAATTGAATAAAAAATAAAAAAATAGATTTTTTTCTGCTTATTGAAACTTATCTCCGAGAGTGTAGCACTGCTCTTAGGCTTTAGATATGAAAAATGAGTAATGTTACAAATCGGTTTGAGCTTTACAATTGGACTATATTTTTTTTTTTTTCTAAATTGATACCAACTCTTCATAAAATTTTAATAAAAAATCAAAACCATGAAAATTAAATTTTAATGTTGTGCAGTATTTTATTTCCTTTAATTTTAAATTATGTAAACATCGAATTGAATTGTTAAATTTTAATATAAATCTAATTTTTCCCTAATATAATATGTCATTATTACTATTTTATTTAGCGAAGTGTGAAAATGTTAAATAAATTAATGTTTTTTATTATTATTATTTCTTATAGTGCTTATGTTTTAATAATATTAAAAACGGTTATGAAAACTTTTTTAAAGTAAATTAAGATGATCTGGTTTACATTCTTAAACTAAAAACTAAACTGCCTTTGAAATAACGCAATGATTTAACATTATTTGTAGTGCAGAATAATATAGTTTAGAATACGTTTTTAATTTTTTCCTTCTCTGATAATTTATATAATGTTGGAATTTTTTTTTTAGATATTTATGAATAAATGTTTAATAATTACTAACAAATTATATTCTCATAAACAAGATAAATTAAAACAATTTTTTTTTCAATGATCTTTTAGTATAATTCGTAATTTAAAAATGTTTTCTTCCATAACCAAATGAATTCATCCCATCTTTTTTTATATAGAAACCTAACAAAATTATCATTAACATTAATTTTAATTTTCAAACTATAATAAACATTATTTTTTTGCTTGCAGCCTTGTTTCACCATTTTATAATTCATAATAAAATTTTAGTGTTAATATTTTCATTATTAATTTAAGCTTTTATTAAAATTTTCTTATTAAACTTTTCTGTTATATAACTAAATAAAACACAAACTTATATGGATCTATCATTTCTGTTAAGTTTATATTAGGTTTACCTCAAGTTATGTAAATCCATGATTTGTTTTAATTTTATTTAAAAAAATTTCTTCACTTTGTCATTCCTCATTTGCTATCAATTTTTCACTTTTATATATTTGTAACTGGGCATATGTTCAGTGCACAATTGCTCATCAATTACTCTTTTTTTTCCTGTTTTTCTCATAAAATCCAGTTCTCTTATGTTTTTGCAATTTTGCCGATTAGGTGAGTTAAGGTTTTTTTTTTTTTTTTTTAGGTTGGATATTAAATTTAGATGAAATTAGTTAAGAAAAAAATTAAAAATTACATAAAATATTGTTAGAATATTATTTATTATTGTTATTATTATTTTAAAATTTAAAAAAATTGAAATGTTTATTATATTTTATATAAAAATTTAAAAACTTACTAATAATAACTTACTAAATAACTTACTAATAATTAAAAAATGTTTTCTGCCATTACTATATTCCTTATAATAACTTACTAAATTTTTAAGGGAATTAAACTTTATTCCTGACTTTAGCTCCTCAATTGTATCATCATCATTCACTTGGATATTCTGAAATTTCTCGACACTACCATCATCAGGTTTCTGAGGAATTGGTATATCATAAATAAATTCTTTAATTCTAGGAGATTCACATGCCACTTCAATTTCTCCACCATCTTGTCTATTATTCTCTGAACCAACTATTCTCCTTGTAGCGGAGCTTGTATTGCTGATTAGAATTGGAGGTTCCATGATTTGTTGAAATGGGTAAACATCATTCTACAATAAACACAAATAGTCTGCAATTAAATTCTTGCAAAGAAACCAACTTAATTTTTTTTTTGTATACGTGCAAAGAAGCTAATTTTTTAATAATAAATCATAATTAGTTATCATGATTTTTCGTTGTAGTTTTAAACTGTCTTTACTATTCATTTATAGTAAAAAATTTAAAACATAACAAAATTGATCACAGGGCATACGTGCAGCGCACGTTGCCATTTACTAGTATATATATATACACACACACACTAGGTCGGAGAACGTGCAAAACATGTTTGCCTAGTTGGGTTAACAGGTTTTTTACACAAATAATTTGGTTTTAAAAAAAAAAACTTGATTAATGAATAATTTAATGCATAGAGAGAAAAAGAAAAAAAAAACTTTAGCAAATATCTTTATGAATAATGATAGATAGGTAAGTATAATAATTACATATTTAGATATATTAGAAAACAAAAAAATTAGTTCAAAATTAAAGTCAAGATACATTAAAATAATATAGACAAATAAAAATAGCATCATTATCACTACAATAAATACTACCACTACACTCATAGAATGCATAACCAAGATTTCTTTGATCATTCTTGTTAGAAAAAACTAGATCAGAATGCACAGCGGAAGCGATATTACCTCGTTAGAAATATCTCGGATCTAGTACGATTGTTCCACGGATTCTCCAGCTTCATTATTCGTCCACGATCTTCACATCGATGGTGGAGTGTGCTACGTGGTAATACCAGAGCAACACTCATACGTTCCACAGTCTAGATACCATGACTAGAGAGAACCATATAAGAGAGAGATCATTCTTGATACAAGTCACTAAAACAAAAGGGGGGAGCTTTGTAAATAGCCCCTCTAAGCGTAACCTCCGGCTTGCTCTTAATGGCCAGCCATCAAGTCTCATGAAGTGGTTTTTAAACCACTTCATAACCTTCAAGAGAAAGTGAAGGGGTGCCCACTATGGGTGCCCCTTTCTTACATCTCTCACTCACACATAGTGGGCAAGACCCAAGGTCTGTATTTCTCAATATGTTCTCAATCTTGTTCATACTGGCAAATAGGCCGTGCGACCATTGAGCACAACTGTAAAAGAAAAATAGGAGCACTATACCAAATCTTTCTTAGAGAAGACTAGCATAGCAACATCCCTAAAAATGTCTCATTATGCCCCGACTCATTTGGTCACATCAGACTAAGCATCCATAATCTCTCTCGAGTTAGAATGACTCAGAGCAATGCTTAATCTCCATAAAATATGTTGTACTCACAGCTATATTGCAACTCCCAATAAGCAACATAACTTGCCGGCAATGAGTACACATCATTATCAATGTATTACCAAATAGTCTTCCCTTCGCACTTATGTCCTTTAGTTTCAGTCCAGTCGCTTTCCCAGCAATGCCTCTTTAGACCGCATCATTCATGGTCATAGATAACATGCCAAAGTAGCAAACACTAAACATCAACCTCGTGATATAGTCGAAGGTCTCCTAAGGGCATAAATAAATTAAGGTCATCAATTATGACCTACAAGACTCGCACAGTAAGGAAGCAAGGAACAATTCACTCACCTCTACTGTTAGTTGCAAAAGCACATGTAGCATGAAATACATGTTACGGTGGAGTTCTCTTTCCAAAGAAAGAGCGTATATCTAATCTTAATGCACCGTACAGATCTTAGTCTAGTCGCTATCTCAGCGCTTAACCTAAACCCTCCATTTGCTCGCTATCCAAGGCGCCAAAGAGGATCTCGCATCTGGCTCAACCACAGGCTACATGAATTGTGGGTAACCATGCACGGTCCTTTTAAATATGATAAACCTCATCTTAGCTCCCACTAAGGCGATATATCTTTTGTGTCTTACAACTTATCCCTCATTGGACAAGTACCGAGTGACACACTGTCTCATCTTTGCTCGCTACCCATTTGTAGCGCCAAAGGCGATCGCTCGTTTGAGTGAGCCGATCTAAACCTGTCGATATACCTTTTTCACCATAATTACTAAATTTATGGTGAATGCATGTGCTTACAAAAAATACTTCCAATCACGCCACATGATCATAGAACATATCAATATCATGTACACAATGAGCAATACCATGAGATAGAGAGATATCACATGGTCAATTATTAAACCACAACACTCAAGTGATGTTTAATGACCATTTCTCCCTATGCGCATTCTAATGTGTAGTAACTTTCCAAAACATGCTCCTACCAAGAGACTCTGCTTTTACATATAAAAGTCTTTTGCACAACCATAAAGTCGGCGACGACTTATCGCGAATCTCATTTAGGTCAAATTCATAATATAAACCTTAGATTCTAGTCAGCAAGTCCAATTGCGAATTTTCAAGAATCTACAAGATGACCATAAATGTCCTTCAGCAAACTTAATTTGCGATTTCAAGGTTTCATATAAATCTCTTGTACTCAACAAAAGCATGTAAGATAACCATAATTTATTTTTCATTAAGGATAAAGCGATTAGGGCCTTTGCCCCAAAGGCAATTATAATAGTATAGTCATTACTTTTAACGACAATTGCACCACAAACTTATTTAATCAAGTAAGCTATTTTTACCCTCTAACAAAATCTTAACCTTTAACTCCCATGAGCAAACCATAATGGAAACACCAAGTAGTATATGCAAAACTAGATTCTTTAGTATTTTTCATCTCATTAATTGTCTGTGAATTTTGAACAAGAGCTCCTAGACACTGTTTTTCTCGTAAATAGTCTCACAAGATATGAAGTCCGAGTTACTTTTCACAAACTCATGCCCATCAACTCGTAGTATGGACACCTCTTATTAGACAACAATTAATTAGCTAAGACAACCAGTTCGCAATATCTCTCAAAATGATACTTTTCTAAGATTGTCAACCACGTTTAAAGAACCTCATTTTATTCAATAGGTCGTTTAAAAAAAACGAGTAGGTACATTGGGTATATTTGAATAGATGGTTTGTTTAGGCCGTATGTAAACAGTACCAGCAACATTCATTCGCTTTTTGTACCAAAATAGTACTAGCAACAATCATGTGTTCAAAGTACTTCATGCTTAAAAATTACAAAAGTTAACCATCTAATTCTCTTATGAGAATCAGCTATTTAACACTTTCAAAAAAGTTTCAATAAATATGAGATCAATAGCTATCTAAATACAACTCAATTAGTGCCAAGAGATGGATCTATACCTTTATCAACTCTACCTTTCCTTTATCAATTAGATCAACAACCCCAGGTTGGATCATATAAGTGAAGCGAATATAAGATTCTATGTTGGGATTCCTGCTATGTGAATTCAATACCTTTAGCGGAACTATATTACAAATATTCTATTCTAGTCTCTAAACGACGAAAGAATATTGATATAAAGCTACCACGCTTTTTATGAAGATCCTTATATTCTATAACTTTTGGGAGTCACTATCACTAGTAATATACCATCACTAACATATATACTCATACTAGTTGTTGAATTACTCCCACTATTTTCGGCGATCTTTTATAAAGAAATTTTTAAAATAAGGTAGTGTGGAAACGTAATAAAATGTTCTTTCCTTTAAAAAAAATAAGTGTTTACAAAAAACCATAATTCCCCACCCTCGCCGAAAATACGAGTAATTTTCTTGACTCAACCAAAAAATGATCAAACTAAAATCCTCTAGAATTCACGTTTGCACAAAATAGTCACTCAGCCTTTCTCAAAGGCGAATGAACTCAATCTAAGGACGGAAAATCAGAATTAAGGCTGCAACACCATATTACATCAACCCAAGTGTGATATAAAAACTGTTTTGCGCCATAATTTATTTATAACTTCATTCTCAGCAAGTCATTAAACTGCGAGATAATTATTCTCATCATATAAATTATACGATTTCGATTTTTTGTCCTTAGATTGAGTTCATTCGCCTTTGAGAAAGGTTGAGTGACTATTTTGTGCAAACATGAATTCTAGAGGATTTAAGTTGATCATTTTTTGGTTGAGTCAAGAAAATTACTCGTATTTTCTGCGAGGGTGGGGAATTGTGGTTTTTTATAAACACTTATTTTTTTTTATAATTTAAAACAAATTGGGTTTTCATTAAAAAAAAATATGGGCTGAGTCTAAGACTTTTAAAAAAAATTGACCTAAATCAGTGTGAGCCCAAAACAAGTTCTGAGCCCAGGTGATTTAAAACAAGTCTAGGCCTTTTTCTTTTGAAAAAAAATACGTACTAGGCCACAATTAAAATAGCCCATCCCCCTTTTTTCTTCAGCCCATAACATGATTTAAAAAAAAAAAAAAACCCCATTTTATTTTGTAGCCTCTAGCCCAAAACTTCATCACAAACCGAATGAACACCACTGTTCATCTTCCTCCTTCAGCCAACGGTTACAGAATAATGTAACGTAAAAAAAATTGAAATAGCAGCTTGTAACGGGCACTTGTTGCAGTGGGTGGCCATTAACCAAGACTCCTAAGGTCCTGGCAGAAGCACTGAGTCGTGGCAGCGCAGCCCCCACGCTCCACTGTGTGCAACACTGCTCTTGGTGCACACAGCACCACGTACGCCGCTGCTTTCTGTTTGTTTAACAGAAAAAAAATTTCCTTGGCGCATGGAGCAGCCATCACCACTGTAGCTGGCTCACTGGACCGCACCATGTGCCACTGCACTGCGCTACACTGGCCTGCTGCGCTCAGCTCTGCGATAGAGCACACTGCACCAACCTGGTATGCGTTGTTCAACGGCAAAGCTTGGCAGGCTGTGTCGCCCGTGTTCTGTAGCAGAACTTGGCGCCCTAGCCTGATGAGCCGCTCTGCCATTGCACAGAATCGAGTTCTGCGTCACCATGGACTTGCGCCACTGTGGTCAGCGCTACCCTTTCAGCGCCACGGACGCTTAGTGCAGCACAAGGTGCATCGTTGCACCTGCGCTGCCTGCCTACGCATCGTTCTGAGAGACGCAAGACCCATCCGCTACATGTCACGCAGCACCAAAAAATTGAAGTTGCCGTTGCTTTGTGCGCAGTAGAGCTTGCAGCACCACCATGGTGCGCGTTGCTCTGCGCTGAGCAGAGTGTAGTGCCTCAGTCGAAGCGCGTGCAGTTCTGAGGCACTCAGGCACCTCATGAGGTGCTTCCTGTAGCCTTGTGGGTGCATCACCGAGGTCCACGAATCACCTATCTGGTGGTCATAGCACCACACCCAAGCGGTGCGGAATGCTTTCTCCTGCGGTGCTCACCCTACAGTGCACAACACCGAGATCAGAACCGCCTCCATGCACGGGTCCGCGCTGCTTTGAGTGGCCGCAGCTACTGCCTATGGCCACCGTGTTGCCCATTACACAAACCACCTCTCACGGTGGTATATATAGTGAGAATCACTTCATGCACTCAGGAAAAAAAATTTCATCGTGCAAAAAATATATTTCAATAAATGAAATCACAATATGTACGTCAAATACAATCGGGAACAACTGAGTGGGCTTTGATACCAATGTTAGAAAAAACTAGATCAGAATGCACAGCGGAAGCGATATTACCTCGTTAGAAATATCTCGGATCTAGTACGATTGTTCCACGGATTCTCCAACTTCATTATTCGTCCACGATCTTCACATCGATGGTGGAGTGTGCTACATGGTAATACCAGAGCAATACTCACACGTTCCACAGCCTAAATACCATGACTAGAGAGAACCATATAAGAGAGAGATCATTCTTGATACAAGTCACTAATACAAAGGGGGGAGCTATGTAAATAGCCCCTCTAAGCGTAACCCCGACTTGCCCTTAATGGCCAGCCATCAAGTCTCATGAAGTAGTTCTTAAACCACTTCATAACCTTCAAGAGAAGGTGAATGGGTGCCCACTATGGATGCCCCTTTCTTACAATTCTATTATGAGCCATCATTTGTGTCATCTTGCATGACATCAACAGAGAGGATATTGTAATTCTTATGCTTTAATCGGTCAAGATCTGCATAAAATTGAATCATCCTCTCAAGCTTTTTCAACAAGATATCCTATATAGGATAAATGTTCCTACAACCGTCCAATGAGCTCGTCATAAAGCCCCACCCAACCTACGATCTCGTTCAGTTCCGCTCCCTCGATCAACTTTTCTCCCTCGTCATTGAAGGTTCTCTGTTTGCTTCTTTCTGTTATCGAGCCTTCATTTTTGCTCAGGAAACCCGTTTGGTTTTGGTCGTCTCTGGGTTTTTGGTACACAGGTATGTGAGATTTTTGGTTGGTGGTTGGTTTTTATGATCATGGCTGAAACAGAGCCTCTCTTCAAGCTGATCATACTTGGAATTTTAGTGTCAGAGTAATATATACTGAATTCTTTGTCTATTTCCCCTTCATATTTTTTGCATGTGAGGTGTGCCTGAACTATTCTATCTTTAGTTACATTTCTGGGTTTTATTTTGGGGGTTTTCCTTAAGTAACTTACCAGAAAAATGATACTTTGAATTGAAGCATCAAGCTTAGTCTTTTGGTTGTTTTAAGCTTGTCTTGGTGGTCTTAGTCATAACTTGAATATTTAATTTGGTCCTTCTCTATCAACTTTAGTTGCTGTTAGTTTTTGTTGGTCAATCTGGGTGTTAAAGAACTGAGACTAATTTCTTGTAATTGGGATTGACTTGTCTTTTTTTGGTTCGAGTACATAGTTCTACATTCGTTATTAGTCTAACTTGCATCTTGTTTCTATGTTAGATTTTATTGGTAGGTACAACTCTTAGTTGGATTGAATATAGATTTCAAGTTAAGATCAATCAAAGTTGAGATTTTCGGGTTTAAGTCATTTCCTACTATTTCCGATTGGTTTGGTTTTAGGACTTTTGAGTCTTGGTGCTAGCTTAGGAGCGAGAGATTGAACAAAGGGGACATCATAGAGGATAGGAGGTGAGAGCTGCAGAATCACTGAACCGAGTTTTAAATGGCTTCAAGAACTGAGATGGATGAAGACAGGGATAACAACAAAGTAGCATATGGGTGTTGGATCAAAAACTTGATCAGCCTATGGATGAGGAGGCTGGAAGCCTTAGAAATATGTACAGAGAAAAGTTAAGGGCAACTTTCTTTTCAAGATTCTCTCACATAGCAGCATTCAGACTTGAATGTTAAAGTAGAACATCTTGTTAATGGCATTATACATTTTTGGGATGAGTTGTTTTAAATGCCAACTTGTAATCCGCCTTTGATTTCCAGTTAAATAGCCCTTGGATTTATTGGATCTTTATGCTCCAGTTAATTATCATCTTTATGCCTTAAGAAGCAATAAAAGAATCTTTGGAATTAATGTATGGGTGTTATTTCTGGATGTAGGCTTGACTGTTACTATTCTAGCTGTTGGTATTCCATAATCTTTTTCTTTGCTGATAAAGGTTTTGATTATTTTAGAAATTCTCTGCGTTATTGCTTCTGCGGCTTGCATTTCAAAGTCTTGGGCTGGTTTATGGAGACTTGGGCACCCCTCTCTTGTACGTTTTCTACAATACATTTCCAAGCGGAGAAGTTAATGATCCTGAAGATCATGTGGTCGGAGCCCTTTCCTTAATTATATACTCGCACACTTTTCAAACTGACAGAACAAAATATCTAACTAATTATAATTAAAATGATGCAGATAATTTTGAACTGATATAAGAATGAAACAAAAGTACACAATACATATATGATTGCTAAATTCCAAGAACAGAAAATCCAACAAGAAGAAAAAATGAAGATCAGAATTTCATAGATACACATTTCCATAATGCTAATAAAATCATGTTTTCTTATGCAAATATAAGGCACTTATAATATATGAAATGCTCTTATGTTTAATAATTAATTTAATTGCAATCATCTTAGAGATTCCTATTGAGAGAATTTCATAATTCATTACTAACAAAGCCAAACATATGCAACTGGATCAAACTTCTAGAAGGCACCATAACACTAAATTAGAAATGATAAAATTTAATAAACAAACTATAAATGTCAAGAGATCGTATATGAGAGTATTTACCAAGAAAGCGTGAGAAAAAAAAAAGTAAGAAACTGCAGGGAAAATATGAACCCTTAATAAATAGCAACAACCAACTTGAGGAAAATCAAATATAAGAATCTTGAAAGAAAAAGACGGCCCAAAGTTATAATAATTCAATTATATATAAATTGGTTCACTACCTTAGCCGACCTAGTACTGACATAGTGTCAATTAATTGAAGAACTTAGAGTGTCGATTCAACTATAGCATTTTGGGAGGACAAGTGTTAATATGGAGCTGGCAATCTAATATGTGGCTATGACGTAACAATCAATAATCAAGTTGAGCATTTGAACTTTAGGATAAACATTGAAAAGTTACCCTTTGCACCTTTCAGCGCTTATGATAAAGTTATTCCTAATCAATCATGTTATCCTTTTTGTTTGGCCTACAAACAGGCAATGTCGGCCACACTAATCACCCTTTAGATTTTTTATCTTTCTTGTATTCCCTTTGACCGAATTACAGATACACATGTGGATAGATATATAGATAAAAGGGAATCCTAAGAGTGAGCTGCACAATACCCCATGCAAAGTCACGACGAACGATATTCATATATATTTTTTCTATTACTTTATTTTTTGTATCATTTTCTTATAAAAAGAACAGTCAAACCATAAAGAATGTCTAACTTTGTCTTTTGCAATCATAATCAGTCATATTTGTAAAAACTTATAAAAATGAAAAAAATATCAAACACTTTCTGCAACCATGGCGGAATTTAAATCATTGCATAAGTAAGTATTTTCATGATCACTCATAGAAAAAAGAATGTGACCCCAACATTTAAATCATTGTAGAGGTAAGTCTTTTCATGATTTTTTTTTTCCTTTCTTTTTACATGCGTTATGTACCCATTAAATGGACCATTCAATATAAGCTTTGGTCTGTCTCTTTCTCCATCAATATTAATACATACGGCCACTAAGTAATAAACTAATATTAAAATCCTTAATGGTAATTTTGCTTCATAGATAGAATTGGTGATGCTTCTTCCACGTATTAACTACACATGCTCCCACTTGCTTGATCCAACGGTTAAGATCAAGCCTCTTTTCACCAACCCTTTGATCAAAAGACTTTAGAACACACAATCATCTTCATATTTCGTATTGTTCCTTCTCGAGTTTTCCAAGCTTTTGCCTTTCCTTCCCATCTTCATATTTAAAAAAGTTGAGAATTGATCAATTTTACGTCGGTAATTAAAAAGAACAAAAAAACTTATTTAAATGATATGAAGGAAAAAAAACTTAAGGTCTTGGCACAAAATGAGAGAATTAGGTTTTTGAAGGAAAACTAGTATATATCAAACTAACAAAGTGGACAATTCAAGCTATGCATGCAACAACAATTCAGAATTGACAAATGGTCTTGATCACTCGTCGATCTCTTGTGCAAAGGCGCGTATTCTCTTCAGGAATATTGTTCCATATAGCCAAATGCAACTGACTAAAGGTCATGATCAGTGTCTTGGGGAGTCCATTGTATGTTGTTCTTGTGCAAGTCAAGAGAAGACACGAAATGTGAAGCCTTTTCATAGCAAGCATTTGAGGCATTTTCCTCAAGGTTGAGTGAACTTCCGTAATTCCCAAAAAAGCTTTCCATGAACACATTCTCGTCTTATGGAATTGTTGAGGCATTATTGGAAATATTGTTTGTATTGAATTATGGCATCATGTAATTGATAATTTCTGACTGAAACCAACTTTGGCCATCTTGTGGATGAGAAGGTATTTCATATGACTTTTCATTAGGATTTGTATTGATAGAACCATCGAGAAAGTTTTGAGTTGCTTGTAATTCTTTCAGAGATGCTAGTTGAGTTTGTAGATTTACAACCTATAGAAAACAAAGTACAATGCCATTGATTAATTAGGAGTTAACCCAAATTATAGTTTCAATCATTATATATAAAAAGAGAAAGTCAAAGGGTGAAAACCTGTCGTTGAAGAGCAAAAATATGTGAAACAATGTCATAAATAGGATCTTGAAGCCTAGCATGCACTTCATATGAGATTGTGACAGCTGCTTTACAACAATCACTCAATAGAATGCGAGCAAGGAGCTTCGAAACATTATTTGCACCAAAAACCTTATGAATGGCGGAGAAATGGGTAGCTCCATGTTTATGGCAGAAATAAGGAGTAAAAACACATCTCTTAATACATCTCATTCTCAGGAATTTGCAAGTTCCACAAGGAAAATTTGAATCAGTCATTTTGATGGTTGGTTTCAGTTCAAGGGTGGTTAAGTACCTGGATCGAGGAGAAAAAAATAACCGTAAAACCTGGTGCCCGCAAAACCCAAAACCCGACAAATATTGCAAAATCGGGAATTGATTAGGTCTCGACAGATGTTATAAAAATTTGAGCCATCTGGATTCGCTGAATTTGTTGAGTCTCGCTTGATTGATTATAGTGATTTAGTATGATTATAGTTTTTATTTGTTGGGGGGAATATAGCTTATTACTTAAACTCTACAACTAAAACAAATGTTGCTTAATTTGTGCACAGATAGATGATCCAAAATCTATTAGTTATAGTGATTTAGTATAATTATATTAGTATAACTATAGTCTATTTAGTATGACTACTAATATCTTATGTATTTATCAAAATTTGTCCTTTTTAATAAAACAATTGTGCACGGGCTCAATCTCACGATTTGTTAAATGAGGTCCACGATTTAATTTGTGTGGGCATGTAATGATGCATTGACCAGCGTGTGGGAAACATTGACCTAGCCTTCTATTCAAGTATACAATTCAAAAGTAACCAATTCACTTTTGAAATAAAAGGTACGAAACCAGCAAAATTTAGGGTAGAAATAATTACCCTTTAATTACTAATTAAAAGCATAAAATACAATATAGTTGTATGAGTGGGGAAAAAACTGAAAAGTGGGAATTATTATTATTAATTTTTTGTGTGTGTGATATATAAGAAGATAAAAGAATAAGAGAGTGATTTTAGAGAAACCATGATGTGAGAGGTATTGAAATATGTATTATACTTATCAAAATGAGCAATGCTATGTACAGTTCTCATTTGGGGACTGCATTGCAAGTCTAATTAATTTTGTCTTTAAATTTATTCAAAATTACAATAATGAAGGGATGTCTCCATTTGAAGACTGCAAATAAAATTTCTTTATCAAAATTTGTCCTTTTTAATAAAACAATTGTGCATAGGCTCAATTGCACGATTTGTTAAATATGGTCCACGATTCAATTTGTGTGGGTATGTAATGATACATTGACCAGTGTGTGGAAAACATTGACCTAAACTTTTATTCAAGTAGGCAATTTAAAAGTAGCCAATTCACTTTTGAAATTAAGAGCAATGCTACGTACATTCTCCATTTGGGGCTGTATTACAAGCCTAATTAATTTTATCTTTAAATTTTTTCAAAATTACAATAAAATCCTTATCAAAATTGTTTTTTATTTATTTAATGAATGACTTGCACATGTAGTCCCCAATTGAAGACTTGCACATGCATTCCTGCAAATAGAATTTCTCTTGATATAAAAGGACATAAAACCAGCAAAAGTTAGGGTAGAAATAATTACCCTTTAATTACTAATTAAAAGCATAAAAGGCAATATAGATATATGAGTGGGGAAAAAAATTGAAAAGTCATAATTGTTATTATTATTTTTTTGTGTTTATTATATATAAGAAGACAAAAGAATAAGAGAGTAATTTTAGAGAAAGCATAATGTGAGGGGTATTGGGATTTGTATTAAAGTTTTATTTGTGAGGAAATGAGTAATTATCTGATTACTTTTTTCTTACTTATAGGCCATCGATGTCTTGTTAGTTAAAAAATTATTTTTAATGAGTTTGTCATTTTTTTAAATATTTAAAATGATTTAAAAAAAAGACAAAAAAATAACGTACAAATAAAATAAAATAAAATGCACTTATGGACAGAATTCTCAGGGTAGGCCTAGTAGTTCCCTTTCTTTAATTCATGCAGAATAAATCGTTATTACATAGTCATCACTGTTGAGACGGAGGTGAAAAACGAGAGAAAGCGTCTAGCATTATGTCCCAACCCATAGAATCAGCATATTGACAGGCGTTGGCATTAGGCTGGAAGTTTTTCAAGTTGAGACTCCTTAAGTCAGCTTGAGGGTTGGCCAGCAGGTGCATCTTCAAACACGCCACCCCTACACCATACCCATATGCAAAGACAGTTCGGGCGGTGGAGAGTTGGGGATGCAGGCAAACAATCTCGTTGTTCGCTGTAGTTAGCTCAGCATCTAATCTTCCTCATGCCTCCCTCGACTCGTTCATCTCCAGAGACATCCTCAACAAACTCAACAGATTCTTATCTTGGCGAGCATTAACATCAGCACACTTCTTCTTATACCTGTCAAAGGTGGCCCGAGCCTCAACCAACTCCCCTTACAGCTTGTTGATCTTGTTGTCCTTCTCATGGCGCTCCTTCCAGAATGCCTCTTTCCTTTTAGCCAACTCTTTGACCATCGTCTCGCGCTCTTTCTCAGAGGAAGCCAAAGCAGTGACTGCCTCCTTGGACTTCCTCTTAGCATCGACTCGAGAGCACTCAGAGGAGTCCAACATCCCCTGAAAATGCAGGACCTCTGCTCGAGTGGTAGCCCTCTCCAGCTCAGCCGCATGCAGAGCAAAGCTGTCCCAAGCATGGAAACTCTCAACACGAAGAAGTTCGGACCAAAGGCTGGATGATTCCTCACGAAGAGAATCAAGGTCAGCCTCCAAGGATCGGGCGTAGCCATTAGCCTACTCCAGACTGGCCTTACCCTCCAAGATCCAAGACGCCAGGGCATCAACGTTCTACACAAGTACGATAAAGTTAGAATCTGATGCATGTCGAACAAAACACATGCAAACAAAAACAGATGAAAGGAAAAAGGAGCCTTACTAGAGTTAACATTCTCCTCGAGCGTTTTTTCATCTCTATGATTGCCTCTGAAGGAGGCAGAGAAGTATGGGGACTGGTGTCTTCCTCCTAGTCGACGTCTCCCATTAAACCGACTTCAGCCTGTACTATAGTCTATATTAGTATGACTACTATTGCCTTATGTACTTATCAAAATTTGTCGTAATAGTGCATAAATGGTTCCTGATTCAAATCGGAAATATTATTGAAAAAAATTACTTGGCTGACAAAGGAACGCATAAAATTGTCACAAAAAAATTTCATACTTATAGGATAAAGATTTTGTTGAGGATCCATATCCATCTACTTTATCTTTAATTTTAATTTTGTTGAAGATCCTGATTCAAAGTCTCGAGGTTTTGCCGCTTTATTTCTGAGAATCCAGACAGCTCCAATTTTACGATTTTTTCTTTCTACTTGATAAAGGTACATTAACCCCCTTTTTTGCATCATCGATGTCGATTCGTATTAAATTTTTAATATTTTGTGAAAAAAAAATTTTATTTGTAAGTTTGTATAGATGATGTACTTTCTTTATTTTTTATTTGAAACATAATTACACCTTTTTAAATGGGGTCCATGATCAACCATATTTGCATCTCACTTTTTAATTTGCAATACTTTTGTCCCATTAATTATGTGGACACAACTCTTGCTAATGTTAGAAGAAGTACCCAACAAATCCTGCAGTCAAAATTCACTTTTTCTTTGATTATATATATATGGTTAACATGTTGGTTAAAGTTGAGTGGGTATTATAATTTATATCTAAGTATCTTTTTACTACACTTTTCTTTGCTAGCTAGAAAACGAAAAAGAAAAAGGCAGTGATCAAGGAAAGAGAAGATAAATAATGCAGTCAAAATTCACCCATTTTCCTCGTTTTTTTTAGAGATTAATTTGAATATAACACGATAATAGAGACATGATATTGGAAGAGCCTCCATGATTATGAGGCCAAATCATTGATGCATTATTAACGTCCAAGGCTACAAGGAAAGACAAAAGACAAAACTTCATTTCTACCCGTCCCACAAAGGAGATTTTACTTTATAAACAAGATTAACTTTATGCATCCCGAAGAAACAAGTATATATATATGATGCATCGGTTGCTGATGAAAGATGCAATGATAGGAGTTCGTAACTTCATCCAAAGTATGACTACTAATGTCTTATGTACTTATCAAAAAATTTCGTAATAGCGCATAAATGGTTTTTAATTCAAATCGGAAATATTATTAGAAGAAGTTACTTGGCTGGTAAAGGAATGCATAAAATTGTTACCAAAGCAATTAATACTTACAGGATAAAGATTTTTTTGAGAATCTATATCCCTTTACTTCATCTTTAATTTCAATTTTTAAATCCAAAAGTTACTTGGGAAAAAAATGACAAAATCATTAATCCGGAATCATGGAGCAAAACTTTATTGAATATTTAAAGAGCCTTTAGCACTTGTTTATTTTGCTGAGGTCATCTTGATCATTATTACTGTCATCTCTGCTAATACTTGCATTATCATTACTTTTGATCATTGTTTAATTCAAATAAAATTTACCCTTTTGTTTTTTTGTTATTGTTGCTTAGATATAGTCATCCGAGCAACATGTTTAGTTTTGAGATCATATACTCCATTTTAAAAGGTGAAAAATAAATAAATATATTTATCTCAAACATGTAATTATGTTTCATGATTGTGTTTTAACTTGTTTGACTTGCATCATTACATAAATATTTGAAAGGCATGCGGCTAAAAGAAGAAATAATACCATTATATGCATGTCCCACCCACTCTCCAATCCACGTATTGTTGGTTTTCAAAGCTAGCCTAGAGTATTTCCTTAAGAAAGATATAGCTTTTATTGGCATCGTTTTAGCATAGATTTGTCTGGGGATTTGCAATCTGATTCACTGCTTCTGTTTATTGACGTGTAATTTTGTTATTGTCTTGGTTAATTAATATGGTTTCTCATCATCTTTATGCGCATATTCTCAAATAAAATAATAAGAACAATGATTAGATGCTCTTCGACAATAACATGCATGGTACTTTTTTTTTTATAGGGTCATGAATAGATAGATGCATTTGCACTATGTAAACCCACTTGCTTGGTTGGAATGCACTGCATTAATAATTGACGCTACAATCCCATGTGTGAACTATGAAGAGTTGTTAATGGATCAAGTTCTGATCTTTTATGGCTTTACGTTGATCTTTTCTCGATACCAAAGCACATAAAATTGTCACCAAAACATTTCAAACTTACAAGATAAAGATTTTGTTGAGGATTCATATCCCTCAACTTTATCTTTAATTTTAATTTTTCAATCCAAAAGTTACTTGGGAAAAAAAAAACCAAAACGACAAAATCATTAATCCATCTTTTTTAATGCTGGATCACATGGCCCAAAAAAAAATGTAGATCAATCGAACACCACGATTCAAACAATTGATCAATTTCACAAAGACAGTTTTTTATAAAAGGAAATTAAAAAATAATATATATATATTAACTCTTGAATATTCTGATAGCTAGGACTCAGTTGCTTTTCATTTTGGAGTACTTTCTCATCTTAAATGAGCTTCAACGACTGGATTGTAGCTATGTAAAACTTTCGCACATTATTAATTCTTGAGTCTAGTTACTGCAGAGTATCCCGCTCAATTTGACCGCTAGGCCTAATGTATATATATTTTTTCTTTTTATATTTTTTTAATATATTTAAATATTTTTAAAACACAAAAAGAAAAACCAAATGTATACTTTTATTTTTTTTTCATTTTTCTTTTCATATGTTTTTAACATATTTAAATATTTTTAAAACATTAAAAAAATCACTTTCTTAATCATTAAGTTAAAAAAAATTGAAAAAAATAATTAAATACAAAAACAGTGAACGAGCAAACTAACATTTTCCTTAATTCTTTGGTTAATGCAATAAGGAAGTCTTGATACTTTGAGAGGCATCATGACCCGTCAAAAGCTAGAAATGACCGTTAGTTCTAGGTTTGAAATCATAAATAATTTTTTACATGATGTCTCATGATAACATTTTAACTATACCATTAAGGTGCAAGCATGGCAATCATGATGAACGACAACGATTGTTCTTGATGGCACGATCACCGATACCTCCTTGACACCATCGAGCGGCTTGAGAATGTTCACAATTAAAGGCACCTCAGAAGAATAGCATAGACTCAGCACATCAAAATAGCTTTTCTAGAACTTTTTCTATCTTACTTTTTTCCTGGGAATGCATAGCTTCCTCCAAAATTATGCGAAAACAAGTTAAAGTATCAGTTTTGAATAATATCTATTGGTTAAAAAACCAGATCTTCTCTGGTTCTCTCTCACTCTTCAACTATGGCTCTCTCTCTGGTTCTCCATGGCACCAAACACAACCTCCAAGCTTTGTGGTTGGCACCAATCAAGGGTCACTCATCCACGAGGTGCGGTGCCCATCCGTAGCTCCTCTGTGAGTCGAATCACTGCCCAGGGTAGTCCAGACCAGCCACCTGAAAGCTAAGCAGCATCGTGCTCCCTCGCCCAGATCTGTAGCTGTGATCCGCCACTAAGAGGTGCACCAAAGTCGTTTACAACCCCTCGCCTAATCCATCTCTCCCCGATCTCCTCCCTCAACATGCAAATAAAAAACAAAAAATCCAAAATCATATCTTAGATTATCTTCAATAACATGAAAATATATATATATTTTTCTTTCATAATTCTGTAAATCACACAAAAAAAAAAAAAAACCACAACTCCGGATAGAGAGAGGGGAAGAGGGAAGACAAAAAAAATGAGAAAAAATCCATCTACAATTCTTAAACTTGAAGAGAGAATACACTCCTGAAGAGAGAAGACGCATAGATGAAGAGAGAGAAGAAAAAGAGAGAAAAAGGTTACCTTCAGTGAGAAGAAGAAATAGAAAATGAAGAGGGAAGAGAAAAACAACAAAGTAAAAAGGCTGAAAGAGGAAAAAAAAGTATAGTTGCCGACACCTGACACAGCTGAACTAAAAGATCAAAAACACCTCATATAAACGGATATAAGAGAAGGGAGTAGAAGGATAAAAAGACACAACAAGTTAAACACAGACTACCCACACGGAATGCAAAAATTCACTGCTTATTCTTGTAGAAACGTGATAGGCGCTTATTATAATAGAAATATATATTTTAAATTATGGGAAAATGCTATATGTATGCATAAAAAATGCAGACTTGTTTACATATTGACGTGGCCACACTGGTTACATAAGAAAATGTCATCAATCATATTTCCAAAAAATGGAAACCCTAAAAAATTTCAAGCTAGCAACTTCAAGTGAGCCGGATGACCACTTTTTTATCGTTGAAACACATAGTTGATGTGCAGATGGCATAGAACTAACAGTTCCGCTTTGGAGCGGTACCGTCTGTTCTTGAGTGTAAATCAGCACCCAATATGTAGTTGACACCTAGCATTGTAGGAAATAAGTCCATGAGGATGACTAAATCCTATTGTCGCCTAAAATACATTACAATTTGTTTCCTCTCCATCACATGCACGAAACCCAGACCACAGTGTAACGACCCCGCCCCGCGAAGGGCGGAATCGCCACGTACATACCTATTCTTTACGTATTTTATTTTTTCTTTTTTTTTTCTTTTCTCTTCTTTCATACATGGTCGAACCAACAGAGAAGACACTAAGTATCTGCCTTTCTCTTTGCATTGATGCCTTGCTCCACAGCCTTTTCATCATTCCTTAACGTTTAAAATATTTAAAACAAAAGTGAGTCTAATACTCAATAAGTAGTACACCATGCAGTGAACATATGAGGCATCTATTCTTTTCCTTTTGAAAACATGCATACATAAATATTTGTATTTCATTCCATACATAAACATTCTTAGAAATAACTAGACTTTCATGCTTTTCATCTTTCATGCATAAACATTCTTTTCATGCTTTTCATCTTTCATGCAGAAACATTCTTTTCATGCTTTACATATTTTCATGCATAACATGCTTTTCATGCATTACATCTTTTTCACTTTCATATGTCATTGCACACTGTTACGCCCAGCGTACTAGGGTTAGCGGCCCTATTGCAATGGATTTGCCTGTGGCCACAAGTTGGAATCTCATTCCATCAGGGTGCAGCACTGGGTGCACTACCAGATACTACTACCCGGCATTGCAATCTGCATATTCATTCATTGGGTACCCCTTTCCTTTCATGTGGTCGTTACGTATTTTCATTCATTGAAAGTTTTGTTTCCTTTCATTTCTTTTGTACTTTCATTCATTTCGGTCCTTTTCATTTAACAGTTCATTCATAGGAAATGAACGTCACTTAAGAATATGAGTTTAACATTATTTAAAAGTATAAGCTTAAACATTTTCTGGAAGCATGAGTTTAAACGTCATTTAAAGCTTTCACATTATCTTAAGACATGAGTTTAAACATCATTTAAAGGCATGAGCTTAAATACCATTAAAAATCCATGAACTTAAATACCATTAAAAGTATGGCTTAAATATCATTTAAAAGCATAGGCTTAAACATCAGTTAAAAACATAGGCTTAAACATCATTTAAAGGCATAGACTTAAACATCATTTAAAAGAATAGGCTTAAACCTCAATCAAAAACTAAGCTTAAAATCGTTTAAAAGCACGAGTATAAATATCATTTAAAAGCACGAGCTTAAACATCCTTTAAAAGTAAGAGTTTAAATATCATCTTGCAAGACATCCTTTAAAACATCAGTTCTCAGGGACATTTTAAAAACGCCAGTTCTCAGGGACATTTAAAGCATCAGTTCATAGGGATATTTAAACAAAAACACATTTAAAGCATCACTTGAAGCATAAAACATGAGACGTTGATTTCCTTTCCTTTGCATTTACACCTTTTCATCATCTTTCTTAGTTTGATGCACATGCATTTTAATGAACAAGATACATTTTTATGCTATACTACATATAGAAAAAATCATGAGTTTCTTGAGAGAGCATGCATGAAAATCTCATGACTTAGGATCTACATGCATGCATTACCTTACACGTGTACACACAATTATAATTGATAGGGTACTTAACAGGGGCTATCAAGAAAGGGTTCTACATACTATATTCATTTACTTAGAGAAATATTTGCAATAAAAGAGAGATATTCTTTCATAAAGAGAGTATGGTATAAGAAGCATGGTCATATCTACTTACCTTCGAGCTTTACTAGCGAGTTCATTTGAATATGAAAGTAGACTCCTAGTCCTATCCAATAAAATGAGATAGATATATTAATATCCACCTTACTTTGAACCTTACTAATCGAGACGCTCACTTAAATTCCAACTTGGAATTAAACGTTTACTTAACCCGTTCGTCTACCCACCAAGCAGGGCACTAAGCTAAAATATCAAAATCTTCATTCTAAACATTTTAAATAAACTCATGAAAGTAAATAACAAGCTTGCCACCCTTTAAAATTAAACATAAAATATAACAAGATTACCCATTTAATAAACTTTAAAACTTTTAAAGACTTAAGCTTATGCTTTACTTGTTTAATACCCTTGAAAGCGAAATATAAAATTATATAACCGATCAAAACCTCTAAACCAAACATCTAGCACCTTAAAATAGATTACTAACCAAATCTCAACACAAGGCACATGATACCAAAATATATAATTTAAAATTATTATAATCATCATCTATGATTAAATTAAGTTTAGGAATAACTTAGTAAAATTCGAAATATAGGAAATCACATAGCAAAAACCCACTTTAACATGTTCGGTTGGGACTGAAACTAGAGCACACATACTTATTTGCAATATAGAAAGTTAAATACAACAAAACATAAGCTAAAACAACTCAATAAACTTCCAAAATCACATAAAAAGTAAATAAGTTAAATTAGGATTTTTACTTAAACTCTTAGCCCCTTCCAAAACAAAAGTGGAAGATCCAATAAAGGGACAACCGTGTGGATGAAGAGCAACATGATATCACTGTTTTAAACCCCAAAATCGAAACATCAAAATCGTCAAAGGAAAACCCACTTGATTAAACTATAGCTAGGTTTTGAAATACACAAGAGATAGGGTTGAGAATACTCCTATCTTGTTGTTTTCCTCTTGAGGAGAAGGAGAAATGGATGCTTGGCTTGAGATTGGAAGAGAAATGGAATGGAAGAGAGGGGTTTGTAGTCGCACGGTGAGGGCTGGAAGAGTTTTCTTCCTTTGCTTGCTCTAGTCGTTGGTAGGTGCAAGAAGAAAAGAGAAGTTCTTTTCTTCTCTTGTAAGCTGACGTATAAGGGAGGGAAGGAATTAAATTGGCTTATTGAGGAAGCTAAGGGTGAAAAGGTAAAGAAAGGAAATTAATTTTGCCTTTTTGTGTAGCTTGACCCTAGGGTACAAGGATGATGCCTTAGAATAGTTTTTATTTTCTTTTTCTTCTCCTTTTGTGTGGCCTTGGACGATGGGTAGAAGGAAAAGTAAGGTCAATGGCTTCCTTTGGAAGCTTAGATGGCTCTTGACCGAAGCATGCTTGGAGGAAAATAATTGCAAAGCTTCTCTTGGAAGCCATCGGTTTCACTTGGAAGAAAAGTGGATTGATAAGTCAATGAGTTTATCTTATAAGTCAATGAGCTTATCTTATAAGTCAAGGGATGGATGGTGAGGATTCAAACATAGGAAGATAATTTCCTCACCTATCAATTCAATGGTAGAGATCAATTAGACCATTTTTTAAATAAATAAAAATTAAAGGGCTTAAGAGAAATATTTCAAAGTCTTGAAATTAATAACCTTGATTTATTTTAATAAATCATATCTTAATAAAACATACTCATCTTGGTTTAAAAATAAAACATACTCACCTTAAAATAAAATAATTGAAACTAGTAATAAAAATAATCTTCATCTCAAAATATTTAACTTAAAAATTAATAAGATGACGTAAGAACCTACGTAGTAGGATGTGGGTATTACACACAGCCCTTTTGTTATTCTCCACCAGTCGTCTCCACTAGCCAACTCGCCTCCACCGACAGCAAGTCCAACACCACCGACAACCAGTCTGACGCAATCCATGGTTTGTTTTCATGTTTATTAACTTTTCCTGTCATTCTCTACGTTTAACTTCTCCTCCATGGTCTTCTTCGCCCCATTTTTATACATCCTATTTTTATGATTTACATTTGGTTCTAAGACCAAAAGGGTGGTATATTTTTCCCTGTGCTTTTTCTGTGTAAAGAATAGTTTCTGCACATCGACGCTAGGCTCGACAAGCATAAGTTATTTTAGGAGGTTTTTTTACTTTGCCAACGTTGGTGCCAGACTTGGATTATTTTTCATAGTATAATGCTTCATGCGCAGAATGTAGTTGGCATTATTTTCATGAGTGTAGGGCAAGAGGAATCTTGAATTCATGCTAGTTATCTAGACATGTTGGCCTAGAAAATGTTGGCCTAGAAAACATGAAAGAGCCCCCCACTGTTTCCACTAACTTCAAGATTTCCTATGTTTCCACTAACTCCAATATAATATAAAATGAGAATTAAAAAGGAGGAAGCATTTCCTACCTAATTTGATATAGCAAACAAGTAAAAGATGAAGGAGAATTAAAAACCACCCATAGAGTCCAAACCTACTCCCACTTTGAATCAACATCGACTTCCTTCAGTTCATAGTGTTTTCATGGCTGCGGATTTGATGAGAGATAGAGACGACATTGTCAAAATAGTTTTGAAAAGAGAGAGACGACTTAGGAACTAAAGATGATGAAATAATTTCGACGAGGGTGAAAGAGTGAGACAAGGGTGAGGAACTGAAGGAATTTTGTTTGAGGAAAAAGAGACGAGGGTGAGAGAGAGAGAGGGGGCTTCTGGAGAGAGAGAGAGAGAGAGAGAGAGAGAGAGAGAGAGAGAGAGAGAGAGAGAGAGAGAGAGAGTTCAAGGGTGAGAGTTACTTCACTGCATTGCATCTAAGGGTGTAAATCAATCAGTCCGGTCCGGTTCGGTCATGGATTGAATTTTTTGGTCCACTATTTTTTCCTGACTGAGCCGGACCGAACACCCATAGGGACTGGACCAGACCGGATCGGTAGTTATTGGTCCGGTCTGGCTTTTTTTTTCTTTAAATCAATTCATAAAAAAATTTATTTAAAATACTAAATTAAACTAAATGACTTATTAATGTGGTTTATGTAACAAACTCAATAAAAAAATATTTTATAGGGTCAATGATAATAAATTAGATGAAAACTACATTATTAATTTATATAATTACTATATAATTAACTAATTGATATTATATATTGGTTAATTGATAGAATATTAACAAGTGTTAATAATATATTTAAAATTTTATATTGTTAATAGTGATAGGTTAGATGAAGATATATATAAAATATTGTTAATTTATAGAATATTAACAAGTATTAATAACATATTTAAAATTTTATATTGTAAATGGGGATAGGTTAGATGAAAATTACATAATTTATTATATAATTATTATATAAAATAATATATTTATAAAAATAAAAATAAAGATATTTTGGTTCGGTCGGTCCGGTCTCAGAAATCCCCACCCCAGGACCGGACCGAAATACTAATAATTGAGGGACCGAAACTGATCATGTGACCATTCGGTCCGGACCGACCATTTTACAGCCCTAATTGCATCTCATTATTAGTGAAATGGGTGGGCTACGTGGCCGACTCTATTAGAGGTTGTTCTCAACCCAAAAGTAGATGTATCAGTCGAAAGATTTTCCCTAGAACTAATGTATGGTACAACCTTTACTAGGCGGTCCATCCTCCCCACCTTAGACAAGCTTGCAATGTACAGTGTCGTTTTTAAACCACTTTAATCATTTTCTCAATCTAATAGAGGCATATACACCTCCTTCAAGCAATACCCATTTAGGAGATGAGGTTGGATATGAGATCGTCAGAGAGATTAGAGATGAGGTTGTCTATAGTGTTGGAGTTGTGAGTGAATGAGTCAGAGCAACGAGCTAATGGTAAATGCCCCCAGGAAGGATTCTAAGAGCATTGGCAATGGCCTAGCTGCCAAGTTTAAATTTAGCTAGAATGTCATCTTTTAGCTATAACATGGACTAGCTAAAATATTAGTCCACATTGGACTAGTTATCTTAAAGTCTAAATAATAATATAATATTATATATTTTAATAATATTTTACAAAAAAAAATTCTTTTAATAATTTACAAATACACTCTATATATTAATTGATAATTTAATTTTTACTTAAAATTATTGTTTCCCAAGGCTTAAAATTATAATTTAATTTAATGAGCCACCCCTCCACAGTACATCTTTCCTTTTCTTGACCTCTATCTATACAACAACATGGTTACCCTCTCATTTATCGACCCAACGAATTAAAGAGAAAATGCAAGCCCCTATGATATAATAGATTACAACAACGTGTTTTTATAGGTCTATACAAGCCATATCCCATGAGGAAGTACTCCAATGGTATCAACATGGCATGAGGCTGCTCCTCTGTTTACCACTAACCCGCATGCCTGAACCAATCTAATACTAAATCCTAACAGCAACATTTGCAGTCAACAAACTAGAAGAGCAACTTTAATGCTAACAAATTTTCCAAGCATAGCATCGGGTATTGTTTTGGAAACACAATGAATTAAAGATACAAGAGAAAGATAAATTAACAATCATGGCAACAAAAACCAATATGAAGAAATTATTAATCTGTTAATTTATATCCAGGATGAATTAACAATAACTGATATAAAAAATTCCAATATAAATCATCATACAAGGTAGTCGTTTGATTTCATATCCATATAAAAAATTCCAGGATGAATTAAACATAAAAAACACAAAAAAAAAAAAATGCTGGTACATATTGATAATATCCTTTTCAATAGTAGACCATGCTGATGAATATTATTACTGATATCAAAGTCTCATAAGATCAGTGAAGTAAAGTAACAAACACCACATTTCCTGCAATATCGAAAGCCAATATCATATTTCACCAAAACATAGTCCTTGAGCAACAAATACACTTCATAAATTCTACATTAAAGTGATTTGATCATTAAAGTTAAACTTACTAAAAAAAAATGTTTGTTCCAAAAACAACTAAATGCAACATTGCTAACCTGCATATTTAGGGGCTTTAACTTGTGGCTTGAATATATAAATCAGTGGGAAATCAAAGAGATCATAACACTCGGGTCCATAACTTTGAGCTATTAAATAAAGAGATCATAACACTCGGGTGCATCCATAATCACCCCAAAACAGTCCACTAACCTGCATATCTAGTGGCTTTAACCCCAAAAACAATCCAAAAAAAGAGAAAACAATTAACATGCAGTAGCAATTTCGTGGAAAAACCAAACCTGTATAATGATTTACAAAAAAATAAGCACAAAAACATAGTGACTGAGAAACATTTGTCCTGCAAAGTACAATATATAGTAAGTGCCCACCCAATAATTTTCTTGAAAAACATATGCTAAAGAAGTACCATTAGCCCAGGAAGAGTCCATACACAGCATCATATTTCACTACCCATGCTCACAGAATACCAATCACTCGAAATTCCAATCACAATCACAGAAATTCCTAAGACTACTGCCTTAGAAATTCCAATCACAGAAATCACAATCACAGAAATTCCATCATAAATCTCCAGCAATCACGGCTATATATACAAATCAAAATAAATATTGTATAAAATGCAGAGCAAAACAGATTTTACATACCTAAACCTAACGTGGGGATCGGTTGGTTTCACGAGCGTGCGACACGGTTTAGTGATGAAAATCGCCTCCAACTATGGTACTCTAAAACCCAAAAATTTCATCATGTTAAAGCAAAGAAATTAGGAAGAGAAATATGAGTGTGTGCGCATTTAAACAATCGGGGATGTGAGTCCCTCACAGTGTGCGTGAGTAAGACGAAGAGTGACTGAGAAAACTTACCACCAGCCGACACTTCCAGTGAGGAGAAGCCAGAGAAGACTTGCTATGTTTCGTGAAGAAGAGAAGGGCGAAGTTTCGAGAGAAATAAAGAAAAGGGCGAAGAAGAGAAGGGTGAAGTTTCGGGAGAAACAAAGAAAAGGGCGAAGAAGAGAAGAAGAGAATGAAGTTTCGGCCCTCGGGAGAAAGAAAGAAAATGAAGATGAAATGTTTTGGGATGAACATAGAGAAAAACCGAGGGAAAGAGTTGAGCGGGAGGCAACGAAATGATAAAATAAGATTTGGTCCGTGTACAGTGCCTCGCCAGACTTGGCGAGAGGCTAAGAATTACTGTAGCGCAAATCTCAAACCTAAGAGGTATAGCGAGGCCAATGTAGACATTTTTTTACACAATTTTTTATTTTTATTTTATTTTAGACTTGCATTGGCAAATGGCTAGTCCATTGCCAATGCTCTAAAGTAGAATAGGAAAAAATGATTTATTTTTCACCCAATCATGTACAGGGTCTTCTGCTCAGTAGCTTGAAGATCTCTGGCTTGAAAATGATGGAAACCCGAGAAGGACTCAAGGCAGAATGATGGGGATTTCAAAGCAAAATAGGGGAAAACGGAAAAATAAATGTAAAATTTGGAGCCAGCTTCTAATCGAACCAGATGGTAAGGGAACACAAACAAATAGCTAAGAAGATCTGGGTTTGGAAAATCTTTTGAGAGGGAATTGAAAAAATATGGAGATCTGGAAATTTTAAAAAGTTAAACTCATCTTCACTTAAAAAAGTTAAACTCAACCTAATAAGACCTACAAAATATTACTATTTACTACTCAGCACAACTCATCTCAGTATCCAAATGTAACCTCTAGAATGATTTTTCACTAGTATTGGATTTCAAATCTTGGAGGAAAAAGAAGAAGAAAACGCTAACCACATCATCACGTAACGAGTACGACATAAAAGGGTGAGTACCTCTATCATCATTGTAAATTATATATTATTGCAAGCAATTGCATGGATGCGTATATTGCTCCATCCTGAAATTATGGCAACTAGGATGGTAAAGGGGTTTGTCACGGTCACGAGATTGCTTGATAAGATACTTGAGATTGATTCTATGTTTCAATTCGATTTGTTTATTATATGAGTTGTAAAATTATGATTGATTATTATATGAAACAATTTATATAGAAGGCTTGACTTAGTTATTAGTATATGCATGCTCCTATAAATTCAATTACGTTTATATTTATTGTTTTTGGTTTTTTTAATAAAATTATATTAAGTACTTTTTCTTAGGAAGGGGAATGGCATCCCGATTTTATTAATACTGATTTTTTATGACCGAAGAATACCTTTTACAAGCAATGTAAGAGTTTGGGGGCTACATAAATCTCAAAACCAAAACTCTTGCAAAATCATGCATCCTAAGCAAAAACTACTACTTACGTTAACTATTTCAAAATATCTATTACAATAATAGAAATAAAGCAAATATTCAAAAATTCTATTTTCATCTAAAATCGTAAACTAGATTTATCAATAACAAAATGTCCATACAATTGCCTGGGTAATTGTAAAATAGAGAAAAAAGACAGAAAAATGCATGAAACTACAAATTTAGCTAATCCATATGTCACACCATTATCTTCTATGTATATATGTGGCACATCAAAGCTTATAAACTTGTTAAAGTCAAGTATATCCTCCCAAACGTTCACATACCTGCAAATGAGTTTTTTCTTATTTATGTACCAATTAACCACAAGCCATGCATCCAACTCAATAATAATATAATAAAAACCAAGTTGGTAACACACAAAAAAGACCAATTTTAACTGCAAAAATCTCTGCAAAACATTTGTACCTATCCCCAAATGAATGGAGAGACTATGTATAAACTGCCCATAGTGATTTCGAATAATACTATCACAGCCAACAAGTTTGGGGTTGCTTTTGAGACCCCATCGATATTAAGTTTCGTTCAACCAGTAGGGAGATTCAGCCAGCGATTTAAACTAAACTTTTTTTATCTAGTCTTCAGCAATGTATTTCTCAAGAAATTTAAAATAGAAACATCACCCAGCCTTGTTATGCCCCTCGATGGTTTAATCATCAGATTTAATTATTGCAACCACTTCACTACTTTTCAAATAATGCAATAAGCAGGTTTGATTATACCTTCACATTTGGCTGAGTTTCTTACTAGCCATAGCTCCCAAATTATTAAATAGGGAACTAACTGAGCAATTATATAAATTTGATTTGTGCCAAAAAAATCGACCACCAACTCCCAAATTATTAAATAGGGAACTCGCTTAGCAATTATATAAATTTGATTTGTATTAAAAAAACCGACCACCAAGTTAGCAATTTATCTCTCCATCCTAAAGCTAAAGATCTAAGATGTCAAAAATATGTGAGAAGTGATGCCCTACAAATACAACAAGAGAACAATCATTAAAAACATGTAAATCAGAATCTATGCAGCCTCATAGCCACAACTACACTTAGAAGCCAAGCTTATGTTGCGTGCTCTAGCGATTGAGCATGTTACTGGAGGGTCAACTGGAAAGGATGCCGGATCGTTCCTCCGTGCCTTTCCTATGTTGAGAGAATTGTAGAAATAAAACTGATAATAATTGTTTGAACGTCTTATTCATAACCCCCCCTTACAATTTATAGTCAAATACTTATTCACTATCAAAAATATGGACGACAGAATATTACGTAAATTAAATGCTACTATATGGACGACGTAAATTAAATGCTAATTGATAACTTTCGAAATAGAGCATTATTTCCTAAAATAGAGCAATATTGCCTAACGACGTATTTATGCTCAAGCCATAACTGCGATGGAAGCTCCTTCCTTATTAGCTTAGCACCTTCCATATTAATTCTCCGTAACATTCCTCCCTCCATTAGATTGATCCTTGTCCTCAAGGATGAAATTTGGAAATTGCAACTTAATGGTCACCATGTTTTCCCAGGTGGCTTCTGCTGGGTTGGTACCGCACCAATGGATGAGTGCCATCGCCTTGCACCCCTTACCTCGATAAGCCAGCACACTTTGTGGTTGGGTTGGTGAGATAGTAGCCTCTAGAAGTTCCGATACTGCCGTGTCATGACTTCCCAGCTTAAGTTTGAGTAGAGACATGTGAAAGACTGGATGCACACGGGATCCTGTTGGAAACACGAGGCGGTATGCAACCTGTCCAATTCGCTCCAGAACTCGGAAAGGGCCATAGTAGCGAGTGGCCAACTTCATGTTTGTCCTTCTTTCTACTGTCTGCTGCCTATATAGTTGTAGCCGAACGTAAACTTGGTCAACTGGTTGAAAACTCCTTTCTTGATGTCCGCGGTCATATTGCATCTTCATTCAGGTTTGTGCTTGCTGAAGCTTGAGACGTACTTCCTTCAGGAGCTAATCCCGCTCGGTAAGAGTTTGGGCTACCACGTCCATTTGTGCAGTTCCAGGTACATATGAGAGTAATGTGGGTGGAGTTCGACCATATACCACTTCATAAGGAGATCGTCCAGTGCTGGAGTGGAAGCTGGTGTTATATACGTATTCAACCCAAGGAAGCCACTTCACCCAAGCTGAAGGTGTGGAGCTTGTGAAGCAACGTAAATACATTTCGAGAGTACGATTAACCACCTCGGTTTGACCATCCATCTACGGATGATATGAGGAGCTGAAGTTGAATTTAATCCCTTGCAATTGAAAGAGTTCTTGCCAAAAGTTGCTAGTGAAGGTGGGGTCTCTATCACATACAATGGAAGTCGGAAGCCCATGCAACTTAAACATGTTTTCAAAGAAAACTTGAGCTACCATTGTTGCTGTAAAGGGATGTTTGAGAAGCACGAAGTGGGCGAATTTGGAAAACCGATCGACCACTACATAGATAACACTCTTTCCCTATGAACTGGGCAGTCCTGTTATAAAGTCCATGGATAAGTCCGACCACACGGCATTTGGAATTGGTAAAGGTTGGAGGAGTCCGGCTGGTTTGGTGTGCTTACTCTTGTGTCGCTAGCAGACGTCGCAACCACGAATGAAGGCCTTAACTTGAGACATCGCCCCTCGCCAGTAAAATACAGCCTTGAGACGTTGCCAAGTTTTATGAAATCCTTCATGAGTTCCAGTGTGGAACTCACTAATGATTTGTTGGATCAGTGGCGAGTTTGGCCTCAGATAAATTCGATCCTTATAAAAAATGATCCTTGACTTGAAACTCCACGGTCCAATGGATTCTCCATCTTGAATATTTTTTGCTAATGACTGTAACTCTGGTTCGTTGATCACTTCTTCTTTTATGGATTCAGCCCAAAGTGGCAATGGCATGCTGAGAGCAAAAATTTCTTTCTCTTGCTGAAGGCCTTCCTCACGCCTGGAGAGGCTGTCTGTAGCGGAGTTCTCACGCCCCTTTTTATACTTGATTACAAAATCGTAACCCATAAGCTTGACTAACCACTTTTGCTGGGCTTCCATAGCAATGGTTTGATCCCATAAATATCGCAAGCTCCTCTGATCTGTTCGGACCACAAACTTCTTGCCGAGTAAATATGGCCTCCATTTTTGGATGGCAGCAACTAATGCTATGATCTCATTTTCATAAGTTGATCGACTTAAATTCCGACCTTGAAGTGCCTTGCTAAAATAGGCTATGGGCCTGCCATCTTGCATGAGTACGGCGCCTAAGCCAAAGCCAGATGCATCGCACTCCACCACGAATTGCTTGGAGAAATCTGGTAATGCAAGGACTGGTCCTGTAGTCACCGCTTGCTTAAGTTGAATAAAAGCAGCTTCAGCACCTTCATTCCATCCAAAGGCGTCCTTCTTGAGCAACTGTGTCAATGAGCTTGCAATTTGGCCCTAGTTCCGAATGAATTTTCGGTAATAACAGGTCAAGTCGAGAAACCCACGTAAGGCTTTAACAAAGGTGGGCCTAGGCCATGTCATCATGGCAGCTATTTTTTCCGGATCCATTGCCACTCCGTGTTCGGAAATAAGGTGTCCCAAATAATTAATCTGGACCTGTCCAAATTGACACTTATCCATCCTTACAAACAAATGGTTAGATTGTAACGTTTTCAGCACCATCCGAAGATGTGATAAGTGATCCTCCCAAGTTCGACTATAAATGAGTATATCATCAAAAAATACTAGCACATACCTCCGTAAAACGGATTTAAAAATCTCATTCATGAGGGATTGGAAGGTCGATGGGGCGTTGGTAAGTCTGAACGGCATCACAAGAAATTCATAATGTCCATGGTGCGTCCGGAATGCCGTTTTTTCTACATCTTCTGCATGCATATTTATTTGGTGATAACCCGAGCGAAGATCCAACTTGGAAAAGAATTTTGCTCCATTTAACTCATCCAATAACTCGTCAATAATGGGTATAGGAAATTTATCCTTTACCGTGATTTGGTTCAGTGCCCTGTAATCCACAGAAAGACGCCACGAGCCATCCTTTTTTTTAACCATCAACACTGGTGAAGAATAAGGACTGGTACTGGTTCGCACCACCCCGGATTGCAAGAGACTTGATATCATTTTTTCGATTTCTCCTTTCATGTAGTGTGGGTAACGGTACGGTCGAACGTTAATAGATCCGAATCCAGGCTTCAAATGAATTTGATGATTATGAGAACGGTCTGGTGGTAGTCCCGTTGGTTCAACAAATAGGTCCTTATATTCCTGTAATATTTTTTCTATTTCATGGGTTATGGTGGTAGTACCTGCAATATTAGCACCCAAGTTAATGGAGAAAAATTCAGCTGTAGTTTTTCGGGTCCCTTGTGAGCCATCGGAAGCAATTGACAAAGGAACCCAGACTTCCTTCTGCATAATTCTCGTGCTGCTACGTTTTCCTTGACCACCTTGTGTTTCGGCCCCCTTATTCCTTTCAACTCCATCCGCCTTCCCTTATACTTGAAACTCATTACAAGTTTTGCAAAGCCCCACCAAATTGGGCCTAGAGTACGCAGCCATTGGGTACCCAGTACTGCATCACAACCTTCAATTGCCAATAAGAAAAAATCAATAGAGAATTGAGTACCTTGGAACCATACACTTACTTCGTTGCATCGTCCCTCACAATCCAGCTTTTCTCCATTAGCCACCATCACCTTCATTCCTTGTGTTTGCTGGGAAGTCAACCCCATCTAAGAGAACTGTGATGCCTTGCCCTATAACAACTCCTCGAATCCTTATTGTCTGAGGAGACATGGTCCCCACTATTGCATGTAGTGAGATCACCGGCTCCTCATCAAACTCGGTTTGTTCCTCCCTATCATTATCGCCATTAATTTCTTCATCCTGCACATATATCCCTTCAATTAGAAAAAGCTTCTTACAACGATGGCCTGGCACGAATTGTTCATCATAATTAAAACAAAGGCCCTTCTTCCTCCGTTCTTGTAGCTCGCTTGGAGTGAGACGTCGAATGGATGGTATTTTTGTTCTTGATAAGTTGGATGATGGTAGAGGGGGTGGCATTGGTTCCATAGGTATTTGTCGTCTGGCCTCCATCTGCACTGGTTTCTTTAAAGTCCTCGCTTCATAAAGTCGTGCTAAACCGATTGCGTCCGTAATGGATGTTGGACGTGCAGCCTGTACATCCATGCGTAAGGGTTCCTTGAGTCCATTGATAAAACATCCTAGCTGATGGTTGGGGGCCAGTCCACCCACTCGGCTTAAAAGTTGTTCAAACTGCAATTGATAATCTCGAACGGAATCTATTTGCCGTAACTTGCTTAGCGAACCAAAGTGATCTTCAAACATGGTTGGACCATAACGAGTTCGCAAGCCTTTCTTCAGCGCTGCCCAGGACCAGATTTCTTCACTATCTTTAAAAAGCTGGTACCACATTTGCACCTCCCCTTCTAGGTGATAAGCGGCCAGATGCAATTTCTCCACTTCCTCAGTCTGTTGATATTCAAAGAATTGTTCAACTCGATAGATCCAACTTGTTGGATCATCCAGACCATTGTATTTCTGAAAGTCTAATTTAGCAAACTTGGGCACAGCTGAGTTGCACCCTCCAACATGGTTCCTTCAGTTCCTGTTTCTTGATCCCGACCCCTCTCCATATCCTAAACTCCTGCTCGCCAAAGAGTCTACCTTCGCGCTAGTCTCCTCAAATTTTTTCGTGAGTTGTTCCATGATGTTTCCAAAGTTCGCCATTTGTTGTTCCAAGCGTTCTATTCGAGGATTTGCCATGATCTGCTCTGATGCCAAATTGTTACGTGCTCTAGCGATTGAGCATGTTACTGGAGGGTCAACAGGAAAGGATGCCGGATCGTTCCTCCGTGCCTTTCCTATGTTGAGAGAATTGTAGAAATAAAACTGATAATAATTGTCTGAATGTCTTATTCATAACCTTCCCTTACAATTTATAGTCCAATACTTATTTACTATCCAAAAATATGGACGACAAAATATTACGTAAATTAAATGCTACTATATGGAAGACGTAAATTAAATGCTAATTGATAACTTCCGAAACAGAGCATTATTTCCCAAAACAGAACAATATTGCCTAACGACTTATTTATGCTCAAGCCATAACTGCGATGGAAGCTCCTTCCTTATTAGCTGAGCACCTTCCATATTAATTCTCCGTAACAGCTTATGCCACATTTTTTAACATTAAAATCCAAAGCTACCCCATTATTCCACAATTTCCATATAAAATATAAATTCTCAGTTAAAAATTCTCACTCCAAATATATTTAGAAGCAGGAAATCGAGAGTGTTGGGTTCTAAAAATGCTCCATGTTGATTGAGAAGTGAATTTACTATCATTTGTATGCTTCAAATATCTTTCATCATCACCGCTTCTTAGCCTTATTTGAAAACAAAGAACATGATGCATCAATACATGATTTTGAAGAATTTCAAGCTTATCTCTCCGTCAACTCGATGTGGAACATAAATCATCTCATATTTGATACAAGAACAGTGAAACCCAAGGATGCAAGAACCAATACCCGTTCAATTATTATGCCAAAAACTGATATTAAGTACTTTGAAATCATTATATGTCATTTTATACGTATGTATATAAACTATATAAATATATTTAGAAATAATTTAGAAATTGATAACCATAACATAAAGCCGAATACAACTTATATTTAAATAATCATTAAACAAGTAAAACTTGACATCCAATATTACTCCCATCCTAGGCTTGCATTTTAGTCCCGAGATTCTCTCATTCCCATCTACTGATAGTTTGCCAAAAATATTTTGTTAAAAGCGTCATTTGTCCGGAGAGGTTCCGCACCGTCCAAAGTCAAAAATTACAACATTTTTTTATTGGAAGAGAATACGAATATATTTAGAATATTTTAAATTATTTGTGAAATAACGGTGAAATAATTTATAAATATCATTGAAACGGTTTGAATTAATACATTTTACTGGGTTATGAGAAATGAGAGAGACAAAGTTGCATAAAAATATTTTAAAAAATTAAAAAATTATTTTAAAATTTGAAAAAATTATATTATTTTTTGTGTTTTGTTTTGGAGTTTAAAAAATTTATAATTATTAGATAATTATTAGATGAAAAGTTGAATATTTAAAATTAATTTTTTTAATGTGTTTAAGTAATGTTTGAAAATAAAATTAATATCTAAAACTACCTGGGAAGAATTTTTTCTATATTTCCAAACTCAACCTAAATCTCACCCTTTTAGTTGAGTTAAGATAAGATGAGTTGGGGTGAAAGTTGAATGTTGAATAAAATATTATTAGAATATTATTTTTTAATATTATTATTATTTTGAAATTTGAAAAACTTATAGTTATTTATTTTATTTTGCATGAAAATTTAAAAAAATTATAATGATTAGATGATATGAGATGAGTTGAGATCAATTTTAAATCCAAACGTGACCTGTTGAGGATGTTTTGTTCAACAGGATTGATGCCATTTGAAATTGAATTAAGGCCACTAAACCCTTATAATAATAATAATAGAAAAATGCTAGTATGTTCTATGAGTCTATCTCTTCATTTTGACCACTCATGTATTTATTATTATTTTTTTTACTTAATGATTAAAGTAATGACTTTTAGTGCATTGATATATTTTTTTATTTTTTAAAAATATTTAAAAATTATAAAAAATAAAGAAAAGAAAATTAAGATTAAAATTTGTCCTAATAAACTCGCCTAGCTGTCAAGTTTGGCGTCGTACTACTCATAATAATATTCACTTTTTTTACTTTTTAAAAATGTTTAAAAATTATAACAAAATAAAGAAAAGAAAAATAAGATGTAAAATTTGTCCTAATAAGCCTAGCTGTCAAGTTTGGCGTCACACTAACTACTCATAATAATATATATTCACTTGCACATGCTTGTTCTCGTGTAAGTGGCACGTGCTTTTGTTCAGTATTATAATATTAATGACATTACTCAATGAAGGCGGCCTAGTTTGGATAGTAAGAAGTGTTGAGAAGTATTGTGAATAATTATGAATAGAGATTGAAGCGAGTTTGTGAATCCTATTGAGAGTAGTTTAAATTGTTTGGATATATGAAGTATGTTAAATTGTTGACTTTTGGATTTTGAGTTGAAAATGTATGAGCCCCACCAATGATTGTTTTTTTTTTTTAGGATGATGAAATGATGATTTTATTTATATATAATAGTTATAAATATTGTAGTGATTTTATTTTTTGTCCATATATAATAATGATAAATATTATAGTAATTTTATTTTTTGTCTATATATAATAATGATAAATATTATAGTGATTTTATTTTTATTTATATATAATAGTAATAAATATTATAATGATTTTATTTATTTTTATATATAATTGTGATAAATAATATAGTAATTTTATTTTTTTATCTATATATAATAATAAATGTTATAATAATTTTTTTTTTTTTATCTATATATATATAATAGTGACAAAGAGGAAAGAAAGTGAGTGTACGAAGGGGCCGGCTTTCACGGGATTTTTTGGAAGATGCGTTGATGGAAGATGGATATTCTCTGACAGTGCAAAGAGAGATGGATGTTTGAAAATACTTCAAAGTTGTTTGGATGCAAAGCTATTCCCAAGAGTACAAGGTAATCTCAGAGTAGCTGAGATACCTCCATCACCCAAACTAGGCCTAAATCGTAAAATTTTTAAAAATTCTTAAAAAATCTCATATCATCTCAACTTATCATTACATTTTTTTTAAATTTCAATATAAAATATAATAAACAATTTAATTTTTTCAAATCTCAATATACTCTTTTCAAATCTTAATTTAACTTTTTCAAATTTTAAAACTAAAAATTAATATTTTAAACTTTAAAATAAAAGATAAAATTTTCATCTTGTCCTGTACCAATCCTTAAATAAAGGCGAAATCGTGAACGACCTTTCGTGGAGTTGTAAGGGCAAAAAGCCGTGGAAGCATAACCGAGCAATACAAGGAAAAGGACAAAACTTCCTGAGGACGGACTTCTCCTGTCTTCATCTGTTTCAACCTCAACGAACATTCGCCGCGGAAATATCTCGGGCCAAAGAAAATGACTCCCACAAATCCTCAACTTTTCTAGGTTTTCTTTCTTTTCGCCTTTTCTCTACCCGAGCCAAGGTTTACCATGTTTAACACAATCTACAAATTGGATATAAACTCAACACAAACGGTTGGAAACACAAATTATTTTTAAAAATTATCAGACTATTTTACTAATATTTACAAATTATTCATAAATATTTAAAAATATCTATAATATCCAAACGAGCCATAATGGAGAATATTTGAGTTTAACTGGTTCCAATAAAAATGTGCCAATTCAATTAGATTAATAATTTTATAAATAAAAAAAAAATAGAGAATTAATGACTTGAGTCGATCCACAAAACTCACACTTGGCCCTTGTAACATGTGTAAACTAAAATTGAGTTTTTTTACCAATCTAACATTAAACCTTAGAAATATTGTTATTGCTGTATTTTTTTTTTAATGACCAATACAAGATAATTTCATTACAAAATAGAAAGAAATCACAAGAAGAGATTGAGGTGCCAACAAACACTCCAAAATAGGATAATTGGTCTATATATATGCCACTATGAAGACAATTGCATGTTGGAGTAATATATTGATTAGATTGCTTGAAATAGGCAATGTGGGAAGAATAATTATTCTCATCGGCTACTATTCATCCTATACCCCACATCTTATGAAGATAAAAAATAAAAAATTGTCAAATGTAGAATGTGAAAATAAATAGTGACTGATGTATAATAAATCTCTCATGAGAATATCCCAAAATATGGAGGGAGTGCAATAATACTAGCAATCTTGAATTGGCAGTTGAAGATCTCTAGCTAATCCCTTGTCTTTTGCATTTTTTTTTTTGACGTGGCAAGTGTACAAAGTACAAAAAATGATAAAAAATCATGTAAGATTGAGGACCAGTTGAGACGATTAATAAAAAAATAAGATGGGTTAAAAATGAATCATATAATTACATAGCTATATTGGCACGATACATGTGACAACCATGGGCTAATTCCACCCATACATACCTCGTCCACATCAATTGCTTTAATTTCAACTATTTTCTCTTTGGGTTGCATTTTTACTCATAAATGGCTTATAATTTGGATTATCAACCTTGTTCGATCTAAAGAGCCAAAAAAAAAAAAAAAAAACCCTACAAATTAGTTAGATGGAACCAAAAAACAAAAAAAGACCCTACAAACAGTGGCCTTTAGAACTTAAAAAAGAATGGTATGAAGGAGAGAGAAATAGTGAGGAAAAATTAACACATCTCCCTCCAAGAGAGAGATGGTTTTAGGGTTTTTAATAGTTGTGCGGGGATATGGTTTATGTATTTATTTCCTTAGAAGGATATAATTTAGTCAATAAAGATTTTACTTATCATCTTTTATACCATATATTAACATGAGATTTGTCTATTTTTTTTTATTCTATTTAAACATATATATGTTAATATGTAAATATGTGTGTTTAAATAGAAAGATAAAAATAATAAATTATATGTTGATATATGATGTAAGAATGATAAGTAATATTTATTTTTATTTAATAAATCTTAACACATCTCTCTCCCAATCAATAAGTATTGAGAATTTCAATAATAGTAATTATTTGATAATTTTAGAAAATAAAGATTTAATATTCTAATTCTTGTTTAAAAATATATTGTTCTTAAAAGTTAATAATTATATAAATAATTTACCAGCACAATACTTTATAATAGGGAAAGAAAACCACGACTTTCGTGGTATTAAGAATTCTTAATAATTTTTTCACGGAGCCTTACATATTTTTTTATCAGCTCCATAAAATCTGTATACAGTATAAATATAAAAAAATATTTTAATTGTAAATATATTATAAAAAAAATAAAATTATAAATTAATATAAATTGATGTGATATATTAAATTATAAATTTAATTTTATTATAAAATAAATATAATTAATAATATAAAATCATAGCAACCTATAAATTTATTTACTGTCCACACCTGTCGCCACACATTTTTTGTTCTTTGTTATATCGTATCACTTTTTCTGCAAGCAAGTAGACGGGAGACTAGTACGATGTTTTAAGTTTTATTTTACGTTTCTGGTATGGGGGGATGAAAGATGCTTCTGCCGTCAATTGCCCGTGAAAATCCGAAATTATTGGAGCCATGTCATCACCATAGTCCCCGTTGACAACAGACTCCCACCTCCCGCCTCAATCGCACGCGACCATCTCACGCATAAGTTCGTAACCAGTGCGAGAGAATGGTCATCCGCCATCGCTTAAGAAGGCGCGTGATGTAGAGGCGTGTGGCTTTACACCTTGCGTCGATAATAATTACAAAACTTCATGTTGCCACGATTAGCTCATTTCATTTTCCTAAGAGAAATCCAGGAGGCCCCGGTCTCCATTCTCCAACAGCTAACCAACCCAACCACCCACCCAACCACCCACCGTCTCTTCTCCGCCAACTCTCCAACCACCGTCGCCACGTCACCACCCTGTGTCTCCTTTTTTTTTTCGGAGACAAATTTTGCTTTTGGATTCAGTGATATATGGTAACTCCTCCGCTTCCACGATCTCCAAACCCTACGGTTTCGGAGCAAATGGAGGCGGTGCACCCCACGGTGGCCGAAGAAGACCCGTCCTCAGCTCTATGGGACTTCGGCGACCTCCTTGACTTCAACGTAGACGAGCACTTTTCCATCTCCCTGGACCACGATCACCACCACGACCCGCCGTCGTTCTCTCCTGAGGCTCTTGAACTTCCGCCGGAGGATCCAGATGATTCGACTAATAATCGGATCCGAAAACGTGATCCGAGGCTGATTTGCTCCAATTTCTTGGCGGGTCGGGTCCCCTGCGCGTGCCCGGAATTGGACGAAAAGATGGAGATGGAAGAGAGCGCTCCCGGGAAGAAGCGGGTCCGGACGGCGCGGACGTCGACCCGGACCCCTCGGGCTGCGGCTAGGTGCCAGGTCCCCGGGTGCGAGGCCGATATTAGCGAGCTCAAAGGGTATCACCGCAGGCATAGGGTTTGCCTGCAGTGCGCCCATGCGAGCTCGGTTCTGCTTGATGGAGATGCTAAGAGATATTGCCAGCAGTGCGGCAAGTAAGCTCGATTCTATTGGTTTTTGAGGTTTCATATTCTCTAAGTCAATTTCTTTTTTCTTTTGAGAGTATACGTTAGTTTGGCTAAGAAATTGTTTTGACGAAGTTAGATGCATGGTTTATTTTTAATTCGACTTCAAGGAATTTTTGGTAGCGAATATTACAACACACTAAGAGATTTCTCACTTTTGTAGATGCTAGATGGACATTTATAGTCTGTATCTTATGTATGAAAGGGATCGTGGATCTTGATGACAATTCATGCGTTTATGTAAACTTATGCATAGAGATAGGAGAGTCCAAATTCAATTGCTTAGTTGCCTATTGAAGTTGCGATGGTGGTAAAGTGTTTTTAGTTGACAAGATTCGAATATGTTTTTATTTTTGATTGCCTTTCGAGGTTTTCTTTGTCTTCCTATTCCCGGCACTTCTCGCAGGAAATACTCGTCAATCTTACCAGTTTCTTTCTTTCTGTTTGTTTTTTTTTTTTTGTTTATTCAAGTTAATATCTTTAAATCGGGGCTTGGAGCTATTTCTTAGCAAGGTGAAGATGGAGTGTAGACTATGGGTAGAAGAAGCAAAGCTCTTGGTTTTTCTCAGGAAAGGTGGCAATCTTTCTGTATTTTTGAGAAGAGTAGGAAGACAACGAAGTCTCTTTATCTTAGTAGAGGGATGGTGGACTGGATGGCTATGGTTGTGGAGGAGTGTTTGAGGTCTTCTGGCAACATGGGATAATATCAGACTAGAAGGTAGGGTGATAGAGTTTTCTTGGTTCAAACATGCCACAACTCGTATGGTAGTTTTGTGAAGTCGGTTGAGTATGGTACCGGAACCGGGAAGGGTATTATTGTGATCACAGAAGGTTGGAAAGGGAGTGGATGAGCTGGTTTTATGAGGAAAATGAGAGAGATGATAAGCTTTCAACCCTCTGTTTCAGCTCTTGAGAACAGAAGTGCGGCTAATAGTGGTGGTGCTCCGCGGGACTACATAGGGAAAGAGGTGATCACAGGCACTTCTAGCAGAGGTGCTAATTCTTCTCGTGAAGTTTTGTACTTGTTGGCATTGATGAAGCCGGTGATTGGGTCGACTGGTTCACGTCAGAATGGTGACAATGGAGATTATAGGAAGGATGATCTTGTGTTGGAAGGAAGAATAGCAAGGGTTGCTTAAAAGGTGAGTCCCGACGTAATCATAAAGTTGGCGGTGCTGATGGCTAGCCTTTTGAGGTGATGTAGAGGTTTGGAGAAGTTGAGGGGTCGCTATGGCATATTTTGGGGGAGCTTATTGGCTGGAAGGATAGGTTTGAAAATTGAAGCGTTGCTGAAGAAAGTAGATGGGGGCCTGGGCTGTGAATTTGTGGGCCTTGAGGAGTCTAAGGAGGCGGCGGGGGAGTTTTCTGGGCTTAAGGCTTCTAAAGATAAGGTGATATGGGCTGGAAAAAGGCCAAATTAATAGGCCTGTGAAACGACGGGCTAAGCTTCAACAAGGGCTTCTGAGGCCCAAGAGCCCGATAAGAGTGGTGGCTCAGCCCAAACTAACGATGGCTCTGATGGCTGTGTTGTCAACACCATAATGGGTTGCCGACATCTTGTCTTTTCCATTGGCTTCGAAGGATGATTTTCACTGTAAGGAGAATAGACAGGGGTTGATGCCATCCTTGTCCTCGTCGCAGCTATGTAATGGGGGTATAGGTCTGGTTGTAGGGGGAGACGTAGTGGGAGAGGGTGATTGTAGTGAGGGGTCGAAGGTGTTTGCCCCTGGGTCTGCCATGAAGATTGTTTTTAGGGTTCCTTGTACCCAATTTATCAACTCAGATTTGTAGATGGTTCTTGGTGGAGGGAAGGATTTGACTCATCTGAGTGTCGAGAATATGGTGAGTTGTCTGAATCAGATTAGGAATTTGCTCTTGAACCCGTCATGTTCCATTCCTCCAGGCATTGAATGGACAAATAACTCGTCTGATTGGATGTTGAGAAAGGTGGATGAAATTAAGGATTTTATGGTGATCTCTTGTAATGGATTGGAGGAACAATTTAGAGCTCTCCTTATAGCTATTGAGGCTGGTCAACCATCTTTGGTTAGATCTGCTTCAAAAAAGGAGAGGGAATCGAAGAGATTGTCTGGTTCCATCAACTATAATGTTAGGGAATGGAGCGTGTACAGAGGTAAAGGTAAGGAAAGGGCTGCCAACTGTTATCAATGAAACCAAAGTTCATTTCTTGGAACGTTCAAGGGCTAAATGATTTTAGAAAACGTCTCCGAGTGAAGAATTTGATCCGTAAGTGGATGGCTGATGTAATTTGCTTTTAGGAAACGAAATTGAGTTTTTTATCAAGCTATTGTTAATAGTTTGTGGAGCTGTCCTTGTGTGGTGTGGGCTACGTTAGTTTCGAATGGGGCTTCGGGAGGCATCATTGTTATGTGGGATAGGAGGGCTGTGGAGTTGATAGGACATTATGTGGGAGAATATGTGGTGGCTTGTCATTTTAAGAATGTGGATGACAGATTTGAATGGGCTTTTGCGGGTGTTTATGGTTGGAGAATTTTGTGTGATGAAATGGCGGGTCTTTGCGGTTCGTGGGATCTTCCTTGGTGTTTCGAAGGGGATTTCAACATAACTCGTTTTCCTAGCGATCAAGTGGGGGGTTCTCATATCTCTCATGCAATGACTGTCTTTTCAGATCTCATTTTTGAGTTGGATCTTATTGATTTACCTATGGGGGATTATATGTGGTCCAATGGGAGGAGGGCATGGCCTAGGCTGGACAGATTTTTGAGGTTGGCTTCTTGGGAAGCTTATTTTCCTGATTTGTGTTAGAAGAGACTACCGAGGATTTGTTCTGGTCATTATCCCATTATGTTGGATTGTGGGGGCATTATTGGAGGGTGTAGGTACTTTAAATTTGAAAACATGTGGCTGGAAGATGAGGGCTTCGTGGATAGGGTGAGGATTTGGTGGTCTTCATACCATTTTTCTGGTACTCTTAAGTTTTGTTTTGGCTGGAAAATTCAAAACTTTAAAACAAGACTTGAAGAAATGGAATGTGGAGGTTTTTGGGAATGTGGAGGTTTTTAGGAATGTGGAAAATTGGAGGAAGCGTCTTTTCAAACAGCTGCAGTTTTTGGAGGATAGGGAGTTGTTGGAGGAAATTTCGGTTTAGGAAATGGAGAGAAAAAAAATGGGCGGTTGCTGATTTGGAGAAAATCACTCTCATGGAGGAAATTTCTTGGGCTTTTTGGTTGAAGGAAGGCGACAAGTGTACCAAGTTTTTTCACCAAACGGCGAATTCTCGTCAAAGAAATAATGCTATTGAGGTTCTTCATGATGGCAACAACATTCTTTCGGATCATTTGGCTATTAAGGAACATATTATGAATTTTTTTGAGAAGCTTTTTCGGGAAGAATAATCTTGTAGACCTAAATTAGATGGCCTGGTTTTTGACTCCATTGATTAGTTGAGTGCGGAGTGGTTGGAGAGAGCTTTTGAAGAAGAAGTACTTGATGTGGTTGAAGGAATGACAAGGGATAAAGCTACGGGCCCTGACAGTTTTTCTATGGCTTTTTTTCAAGCTTCTTGGGATATTGCGTGAGAAGATGTTATGAAGGTTTTTATTGAATTTCATTCGTTTATGAAATTTGAGAAATTTATTGCACTTATTCCTAAAAAGGTGGGGGTTGTGGAAATGAGGGATTTTCAGCCTATTAGTTTGGTCAATGGGGTGTACAAGATCATTTTCAAGGTGTTAGCTAACCGCATGAGTGTGGTGATGGAAAAGATTATCTTGAAATCTCATTTGCATTTATGAGGGGAAGACAAATTCTTGATTTGGTTCTAATTGCTAATGAATGCTTGGAAAGTAGAATTAGATTAGGTGAGTCTGGTATCCTAGTTAAATTGGATATGGAAAAGCATATGATTCTGTTAACTGAGAGTTTCTCTTATACTTAATTGGGAGATATGGTTTTGGAGAGAGTAGGTTTTTGTGAATCAAACATTGTATTTCAACGGTTACATTCTCTATTTTGGTGAATGGCATCCCAGTTGGTTTCTTTAATAGTTACCGTGGCTTGAGACAAGGGGATCCTTTGTCTCATTTTCTTTTTGTTCTAGTTATGGATGCTTTGAGTAGAATGATTGAAGTGGCGGTGAATGAGAGATTCTTGTCGAGATTTTTGGTGAGAGATGAGTCTCGGGGCAGCATAGAAGTCTCACACCTTTTTGCAGATGATACTTTAAGCTTTAGTGAGACCAATATGGGTGTAAATTTTTTCCTTCGGACCGAGAAAACCGACTAGACTGATTAAGAAACTAGTTGGTCTCGATCCAAGAAAGTAGAGAAATTGAATTTTCAGTCCGGTCTCATGGTAGGGCTTTGTTCATTGGATTGGGCTGAATTTAATATACAAGTTTTTAAATAATTTTTTATATGATATTTATAATTTTTTTAAGTAGTTATATAAATTAAAAGTAAGTAATTATGTAATTTCTTCTAACTAATTATAAATAATTAGTCAATTCTCTTCAAACCTAATTATTTATGCTTAGATTATATAAAGGTTTAGAATTTTAAGACAAAGTATTAACTATTAATTATTGATAGTACACATACTATTAGTATAATTAATGTATTATAATTAATTAAAATACTTAATTAGTTAAGTATAGACTTACTTAGACAACTTAGATTATATTGTTCACATGATTTTTTTTATTTTTATTTTTTTTTATCATTTTATATAATTTTTGTCAAAAACTTGAAAAAAAAGAAAAAAATGGCCCGGACCAAAATACCCCGATCAGACCAACTGGACCAAACCAAAGTGGTCCAGTCTGGTCCCGATTTTTGGTGGACTGAAAAAATCAGTCCGGTCTGAAATTATCCTCCAAGACCGACTAGATCAGACTGATTACACCCCTAGAGACCAATTAGGATCATCTTCATTCTTTGAGAGCTCTATTTTGCTATATATTGAAGCTATTTCTGGTCTTAGAATTAACTTATCTAAGTTTGAAATTGTTTAAGAGGGCTCTGTTCTGAATATTTTGGATTTAGCTAATATCTTGGGATGTAAGGTATCTTCTTTACCTATGTGATATCTTGGTCTTTCTTTGGGCGCTCCTCACAAATCTTTAATGATATGGGGTGGTGTGATTGAGAGGAGGTTGGTTGGAAAAAGCTATATTTGTCTAAAGGGGGAAGAATTACTTGGATAAGGAGTATGTTGTCTAATCTTCCTAGGTATTTCCTTTTTCTTTTCCCTTTGCTTGCAGGGGTTAGGGGTTGCAAATAGAATTGAGAGGATCTTTTGGAATTTTTTTTGGGGACGAAAGAAAGTTTTACTTGGTTAGTTGGAATAAAGTTTGTTCACCGGTTTCTTGTGGAGGATTGGGGGTGCGAAATTTGATGCTCTTTAACAAAGCTCTTCTTGGGAAATGGCTTTGGAGGTATCATCTTGAGAGGGATGCGTTATGGAGAAATATTGTTGATGTTAAATATGGAAGGATGTGGGGGAGATGGTGTTCTAATGAAGTAAGAGAAGTGTATGGGATGGGTTTGTGGAAGTCTATTCAGATGGGTTGGGGGGAATTTGTCAATCATTTTAAATATAAGGTGGGGGATGAGACAAGGATTAATTTTTGGCATGATATTTGGTGTGGGGAGTCAGCTCTAAAGAATGTTTATCCCTCCCTTTTTAGAATTGCTAGAGATGAAGATGCTATAGTGGCTGATTCCTTTACTTTTTTAAATAATAATCTTAAGTGGAATGTCAATTTTATTAGAGATGTGCATGATTGGGAAGTGAATGTAGTCTCTGATTTTTTTGGAAGATTATATGATATGAAGATTGTTCAAGGAAGGGAGGATAGGCTGCTGTGGATTCATGCTGGAAATTCCAGATTTTCAGTTAGCTCCTTTTATTAGGCATTAATCTGTCATTGTGTCAATAAATACCCTTGGAAATGCATTTTGGAGATCTAAGGTGCCAAGTAAGGTGGTATTTTTCTGCTGACCTTTGCTAATCATCATTCCCACACACCACATACCACACTTATTTTTAATTATTTTAATTATTTTTTGTTTTATTTTTCTTAAACTAATTGAATTCTTATACTCATCATCCATGCACCACACATTTGGTAAGAAAAAAAAAATAAAAAAAATATGGTGTGTGGGGATGATGAATAGAATTTTTCTTTTCTGTTGCTTGGTGTCTCTTGGAAAAATTTTGACCATGGATAATTTGAGAAAGCGTGGATTATTTGTCGCGGATTGGTGCTTCATGTTTCATGTGTAAGAAAGATAGTGAATCTGTTGACTATCTATTTCTTCATTGTGAGGCGGCTAAGACTTTGGGGGATGAGATTTTTGGTAGGACTGGTATTGTTTGGGTGATGCCTAAGCAAGTGGTGGATCTTTTTGCATGTTGGCAAGGTTTTAAGAGTAGACATTGTATTGTTGCCATACGGAAGATGATCCCTTTGTGTTTGATGTGGTACTTATGGTTGGAAAGCAAATGGTGATGCTTTGAAGGTAGAGAACGCTTGATGGGAGAACTTAGGGAGTTTTTCTTTAGTACTTTGTGTATTTGGGCTAAGGCTCTTGTATTGAATGGGGATAATCTTCATTGTTTTTTTTTTTAATTTTTTTAATTTTTTTTTCGCATATCATTTATGAGGCCGCATTTCTTGTAGTTCTCTCTCCTAAAATATTTTCTCTCCGTACATTTCTTCTTCTTTGGTTTTTTTTCCCCTGCTATTGGTAGTGGTGCGTTAATGGCCACATTTTCTTGAGGAGATTAGTGTATTAGTCTAGTTTTGAGTTACCGTTGCTTGGCTTTCGATGGGGCTATGCCGATAGGTTGTCATTGATCAGAAGGTTTTTGAGTTTAGAAAGGAGAATGAAAGGTGGTGGAGAATCACAGAGAGAAGTCACCGAGTGGTGAAATACAACTCTTTGGATTATGAAGCCTTGGAGTGGTTGGGTTCTATGGTGAAGGGATGTGCAGATTCGTTGGGCTTTTTAGAGTTCCTGAGAACTCGTAGAAAAGGAATAATGTGCTAATGGTGAGGAGGGGATGTAATAAAAATGGCAGTTTTATCCTTCCTTTCGGAGTTTGGGCATGAAAAGAGGAGAGGTCTGATAGTGGTGCTGGAAGGAAGGAAGGGGGTGGGGTGGAGGAATTTTGGAGTTACATTGAAGGAGCTCAGTCCCAAGTCCTCTGTTTTGAGTGGGAGAAACAGAGTACCCTGTGTTCTTCAGGCAAGAAATTCGAAGATGGTTAGAGGGGAGAGTGGTGCTCCATCGTTGGCGGCAATTGGTTCACAGTCGTATAGTGAGGTGCTCCAAGCACAGAAGAGTCAGTCTCGAGCTGTGAGTGCTGTGGTGCCAGGAGTGGACATTTTAGAGATGAGTGCTGTGGTGCCAGGAGTGGACATTTCAGAGATCGTGCAATGGCGAGGGGGAGAAGGCAGAATATTGCTGGGGTCAAATGAGGAAAACAATCTAAGGGTGCTGGGTGTTATGGAGGAAAAAGTTGGGTCTTTATTAGAGGAAATAGATTGGTTGAAACGCTGCGTTAAGGGTAAAGAGGCGTTGAAGATAAGCAGGGGCCATGATCTGGGCTTTATGGAAGTGGGTCGTGACTTGGGCCAGAGGGAGATGGGCGTAGGGCAAGGCCATGTGGAGCAGTTAGCCTCGTTGGGCTTTGGTTTGGGCCAAGCCGTAGGCCCAAAGAAGGGCTGGAAGGCAAAGCAGCGGGTGTCTGAGATTTTGGCCTCGATGTCGAGTCATCCTCCGTTGGCGCCGATAAGTGCCTTGCTGGTTCCCACAATGGCACAAAAAGAACTGTTGATTGCGGTCGACCACTATGGCGACCCGGTTGGGTCACTTCGGCTGGAGGAGTTGGAGGAAGGTGAGATGGCAGAGGAGCTGGTAGAGGATGTGTGGGTTGATCCTCTGCGTCGTCAGGTGGGCTGATGTTGGAGAGTGCACAGACCCAGTCATGCGTGGTGGTTGAAGGCATGGACGATGCTCTTGCTATGGTCTCGTCGGCATAGGTTGGGCTTTTTGGTTGATTTCTCGTCGCCGGTTCGTGGGTTGTTTTTGGAGAGTGCACAAATTCAGCCGTGTGTGGTGGATGGAGGCCCAATGGTGATTCTTGTGCAGTCAAATGTGTCGGAGCATGACATCTCGCTACTGGGATCACTGACTAGGGCTGTACAAAAACAGATCAAATCAGCCGCTGGAGTCAAGAACCGGCCGGAACAGGTCGGGATGCGGATGGAATTTGAAGAAACCGACATCGGTCCAGTTTTGTCCCGATTTGAACCTGGTTCAAACCGGTGAACCGATCGATATAATAATATATATTTTATATATATTTAAGTGAAACGATGCCGTTTCACCGTTTCTATGAAATGGTGAAGAAACATATTAAACCTTAAGTGAAACGGCGTCGTTTCATAGAAACGGTAAAGAAACATATTAAACCTAAGTCTGAAACGTAGGTTTAATCACCCACACCCCCCTCGCCGTCTTCATTCTTCATCTCTCTTTCTTTCTCTCTCTCTCTCTCTCTCTCACAGACTCTCTCTACGACGGCAGTGGTGCATCCTCGAGCCCTCCAAGTCCAGCCTCCTATGACAGCGAGCCCAGCCTCCAGCCATCCCTCTCCACCATTCTCAGTTCCAGCAATGAAGTCCTCGGCATAGTTCTCTCTCCCTCTCTCTCTTTCTCTCTCAAATTCGCCCATTGTTTTGTATAGTGTTGTGAATCACTGTGTTTTTCTCTCCCTTACTACCACCGACGACGCAGACTAATTGATTGGAAGAAAACCGAGACCGACGTCGACAGTTTCTTCCCCTTCACCGGCCGGTTTCGGTCGAGATGATCCCACTTTCAGCAAGTCAGTGGTATCTCGGTTTTGCGCCAAAACCGACGCTGAATCGGCCATTGTACAGCCCTATCACCGACAAACTCTTTTACATTGGAAATGGTTTCATCTGAGGAGAATAAGTGTGGAAACTGGGTTGAAGAATCAAAATTTATTGATCCTGTCAGTGGGGAACTAGATTCAGTGTGTGGTTCGGAATTGGCTTTTTTTACTCCTTCTAGTACTGGTGAGGAGGGGGCCATTCTTACTCCTTTGTGTACACTCCCTCCTAATTATGGGAGTTGTTCGTCAAAGTGGGTTTTTAAAAAAGTAGAAGAGTTTCAAGCTGTCATTGAGATTTCGTTTGGAGGTTATGAAGAACAATTTAAGGCTCTCCTCGTAGCACTTGAGGCTAGCCCTTCGAAGTTAGCCTCAAAGCGGGATAGGGAACTTAGAAAGTTAACCTGCTCCATTAATTATGATGTAAAAGAAGGGAGTGGCGGAAGGGATAGATCGAGAGGGAGGGGCAATATAGTTTTTTATGAAGCCTAAGATCTTATCTTGGAATGTACGGGGGCTCAATGATCGCAATAAATGCTTTCGTATAAAATCATTATTGCAGATGTGGAAGGGTGATGTGGTGTGTTTTCAAGAAACAAAGTTGAGATACATTGATAGGAAAATTGGGCGAAGTTTATGGGGGTGCTCGTATGTGGGTTGGACTTATTTGGCCTCTTTGGCATCCTCAAGTGGAGTGCTACTTATGTGGGATAAAAGAATGGCTGAGTTGATTGAGGAGTGTATTGGAGAGTTCTCGGTTGCGACCCTATTAAAAAATGTGGTTGATGGATGGGAATGGGCATTTGCAGTTTCCTATGATCCTAACGTGGATAGGGATAGGAGAAGGTTGTGGGAGGAGTTGATGGGCCTATACTCCTTATGGGATGTGCCGTGGTGTATGGGGGTGATTTTAACACTATTCGCTTCCCTAGCGAGAGATCGAGGCAATGTCTACATTCTTTAGCCATGGAAGAATTTAGCGAGTTCATATTTGATCTGGACCTCATGGATCTCCCTCTGGTAGGGGGCGAGTATACTTGGTCAAATAGGCGGGTTTGGTCGAGACTGGATAGATGCATTGTATCTCCTTCGTGGGAAGCTAAATATCTGGAAGTTAGCCAGAAACGGCTAGCTCGAGTCAGTTTAGATCATTTTTCTATCCTTTTGGATTATGGGGGTATGTATAGGGGGCGCCGGTATTTCAAGTTTGAAAACATGTGGCTAGCAGCGGATGAGTTTTTAGAGATGGTGCGTGTTTGGTGGTCTTCATATCATTTTATTGGTACTCCAAGCTACATCCTTGCAGGCAAGTTGAAGGCACTGAAACAAGACTTGAAGAAGTGGAATTTGGATGTTTTTGGTCACATCGATAATTAGAAGACTACACTGTTGGAGGAATTGCATGACTTAGAGGATAAAGAGTTATTGGGAGATAATTAGGAGGAGGTGTTATTGAGGAAGGGCACGGTTATGGCAAACTTGGAGAGGGTTTTGTTGTCAGAAGAGACTTCATGGCGTCAAAAATTCAGGGCCCTTTGGTTAAATGAAGGTGATAGGTGTACGAAGTTCTTTCACAAAGTGGCTAATTCACATCGGTGTAACAATGCTATCGAGTCACTTCAATCAGATTCTCAGGTGCTATCTTCTCCTCCCAAGCTACAAAACCATATAGTGCAGTACTACGAGACCCTTCTCTTAGAACCGGTTTATTAGAGGCCGAAGCTTGATGCCTTGCATTTTGAGGCAATTGACTCGCAGAGTGTGAGTGTTTTGGAGAGACCTTTTGTCGAAGAAGAGGTTTACAAGGTCATATTTGGCATGGCTAAGGATAAAGCGCCGCTGTGCCAGGGCCGGATGGCTTTTCAATGGGTTTCTTTCAAACTTGCTGGGAAATTGTGAAAGGTGAGGTTATGCAGGTTTGCAGTGAACTTCACTCTTTTCAAAAGTTTGAAAAATCCCTTAATGCGACATTTATTGCTCTCATTCCCAAGAAACACAGGGCTTTGACTATTGAAGACTTTCTGCCTATAAGTCTGGTTAGTAGTGTTTATAAGATTATCTTGAAGGTTTTTGCTAACTGGCTTAGCCCGGTGTTGGAACATATTATTTCCAAGTGCCAGAACACATTTATTCGTGAGAGACAAATTCTTGATTCAGTACTTATTGCAACGAGTGCTTGGACTATAGATTACGGGAGGGAGGTTCAGGTGTTCTGTGTAAGCTTGACACGGAGAAGGCATATGAACATGTGAATTCTAAATTTCTCTTATATTTGCTTGAGAGATGTGGTTTTGGGGTTAGGTGGATTGCATGGATGCGTCATTGTATTTCAACTGCCCGGTTCTCTGTTTTGGTTAATGGCACACCTGCTGGTTTTTTTGATAGTTTGCGGAGATTGCGGCAGGGAGATCCTCTATCCCCTATTCTATTTGTTATAGTTATGTAGGCTTTAAGTAGGATGGTGTAGGCTACTGTTGGGGGAGGTTTCTTATCGGGTTTTCAAGTGGGTAATGGTTCTGGTGGCCCTATTATCATTTCACATCTTCTTTTTGCAGATGATACGTTAGTTTTTTGTGAAGTGCATAGTAGCGAGATCCAAACTTTACAAGCATTGTTACTTTGCTTTGAAGCAGTGTCAGGGTTAAAGGTGAATCTGGGCAAGTTTGAGATGGTTCCTGTGGGTGCGGTCTCTAATATCCTCAGCTTAGCAAGCCTTCTGGATTGTAAGGTGTCCTCTTTCCCAATGAAATATCTGGACCTGCCGCTAAGAGCAAGAAACGGATGTATTTATCAAAAGGGGGTCGCCTCACTCTTATCAGAGTACTCTCACTAACCTTCCCACTTATTTTTTATCTTTGTTTCCTATGCTTGTAGGGATGGGGAACAGAATGGAGAAACTCTTTAGGACGTTCTTATGGGGAGGCATGGGTGAGGAGAAGAAATTCCATTTGGTTAGATAGAAGACTGTATGTGCCTCAGTTGTGAATAGGGGGTTGGGCGTGTGTAATTTGAAAACTTTTAATAAAGTGTTATTGGGAAAATGACTTTGGAGATATCATGTGGAGTGGAGATCATTGTGGAAGGATATTATCAACGCTAGATATGGTGTCGCTTGGGGTGGTTGGTGCTATAAAGAAGTGAGGGGGGTATGTTGTGGGTTTATGGAAGTATAAAAGGAAGGGATGACCATGTTTTGCAAATCAAATTCGCTTTGTAATTGGTGAGGGCATTCGAATCAGATTTTGGCAGGATGCGTGGTGTGGAGGCCACGTATTGGAAAGAGCTTTTCTGGCCTTATACCGTATTGCAGTGAATAGGGAGGCTTCAGTGGCGGACGTGTGTCTATTTTCTCATGGTGCCCAATAGTGGAACATTCTTTTTAATAGGGATTTCCATGATTGGGAATTACCTATTGCTTCAAAAATTTTCAGCTTACTATATTCCACGGAGATTGCTATGGCGTAGCGAAATAGTTTGAAGTGGAGGTCTAATGACCACAAGATATGTACAGTTAAGGCGTATTTTAGCATCTTGTCAACACAACTTGATATTACGCTGTTCTCCTGGAAGAATATTTGGAGATCTCGTGTGCTTCTAACTTTTTTTGTTTGGAGCACTGCTTTTGGGAAGATATTGACCATGGACAACTAGAGGAAGAGAGGATGTGTAGTGTTGGAGTGGTGTTACATGTGCAAGAAGAGCGGAGAATTTGTGGACCATCTCTTCTTACACTGTGAGGTAACAAGGGTGTTGTGGGATGAAATCTTTCTAAGGGTTGACATTGCTTGGGTTATGCCGATGAGGGTGGTGGATTTGTTGGGTTGTTGGTCAAAGATGCAAGGCTGTCATCAAGTGGCAGCAGTGTAGAAGATGATTTCGTTGTGTATTATGTGGTGCATCTGGACAGAAAGGAATGCGTGTTACTTTGAAGATAAGGAAAGCACAATGACCGAATTGAAGAACTTTTTTCCCCACACTCTAATGTGTTGGTTTTCCACTATAGTATTACATGGGGATAATGTCCAGGAATTTTTATCTTTAATTTATCTTTTTTAGAATGTAATTAGGAGTTCTTATGTATACTTTCTGTGTACAAGGGTTATGCCTATTTCATTCATATATATAATATCTATATTTTACTAATAAAAAAAGAAAAGAAAAAGATAATCCTCATGATTTGCTTTTAGCCTTTTCTAGTTTCTAGCTTGTATTTAGGTGTTTTCTCTTGTATATTTCCCGTGTAATTGGGCTATGCCTATTTACTTAGTAATAAAATTCTCTTCTTACTTGTAAAGAAAAGAAATAATATGATTTAGGGTGAAAGTTGCCAATTGATCAGCATTGTGCTTGCTAATTTTACTTGCTACTCATGCGAAATTGTTGGCAGGTTTCACATCTTATCAGATTTTGATGAAGGTAAACGCAGTTGTCGAAGAAAATTAGAGCGCCACAACAATAGACGGCGAAGGAAGCCTGGTGATTCTAAAGTTGCAGTGGAAAGTGAACCTCACGGGCTCATGCAGAGTGAAGATGTCCCTTGTGATGGTGAGGCAGAAAAAAGAACAGTAAATTTCAATCAATACAACTAGCTCTATACATGCGTGTGATGGAGCATTTATTTTTATTTGAAGTGACTGCTAGAAAGTTGCAGTTCTTATATGATAAAATGGTATCATATATTTGTCTATGATGTAGATGGTCTATACTGGAGCAGCCCAATAGCAGAAACGGAAGCAGCCTTGGAGTCTGAAGATGGACAAGTAACCACTCTTGGCTCGGCTCTTGATTCCCAGAACATCCCTACTGATACTGTTGCATCTTTTGCGGCTTCTGGAGAAACCCAAATGCAAGGGGGGAAAGATAATACCAAATGTTTTCCATCTCCATTGTACTATGACAATAAGACACCTTACTCATCTCTGGTGGGTCTCTGCTGACTGCTATGGCAGCTACATTGCCATTTTTCTTTGGTTCACAGGAGGGGCTATCCTGGGGATATATACTGACTCCTTATATAATTGTAGTGTCCAACAGGTCGGGTCTCGTTTAAGCTTTATGATTGGAATCCAGCAGAATTCCCCAGAAGGCTGCGGCACCAAGTATTTAAAGCATTATTGCTGCAGTTTAGTATTTCAAAAGAGACCAGATCTCTTTGCTCTCATAGAATTGAAGAACTGATTTAACATGTGTTAAAATGTTTTTCAGATATTCCAATGGCTGTCCAGTATGCCTGTCGAGTTGGAGGGTTATATTCGCCCTGGATGTACAATATTAACTGTGTTTGTTGCAATGCCAAAATTTATGTGGGTGAAGGTAATATCTTTATTGGATCCTTTCTTAATGAATGTTTTTACTGTTATGATGAACTAGCACAATGGATTAGTCACATTTATGTCATAGATCCATGTATTTATGTAAGTATTAAAGTCCTGGTCTGATGCATTTTTCACTGTCTGTCTTATTAATTACTCATTTATTAATGAATCATGAGGCCGTGGAGAACTGTCTTAATTGTTGATAATAAACATACCATGATGCCATGCTCATATGCACACACAATATTTGCACCCAAAACAGAAAAAAAAATTAATTTCAAGTTTGAAGCTCTAGTCCATTTGTAAAAGTTCACATCTGACACAAGTTCACTGTATTGGATACCCTTTTCAATTATTGCTACATATATTTCTTTTTATCACTTCAAATGTTAAAAATAAATGCACTGGAAATTTTGCAATACACAAATATGAGGTGGAGGATTTAATAAAGATAGAGTTCTTGCATGATGCATCTTGCTAAGGATAAGGATGCATAGGTGATAGACAACTTACAGGTCTCAAATCTTCCTTCTCATTGGAAGTGGTGTTTTTCTGAGTGGCACAAGACGGGAAGGTGCACCTCTTTACGTCTATGCTCGGTTGTATTCTCTTAGGGGAAGATTAGAGTGAAAGACAAGATGCGCCAAGGCATATCGAGGAGAGGAGTGTTTGAACTTTGACGATGTAATTTTATAATGCCCTAGTCCCCCATGATGACATTACTTTTCCATGGAAGACCATTGGAGTAACAAAACTCCCTTGAAAGGAGCTTTGTTTGCTTGGACAGCAACACTAGGGAAGATCCTTACTTTGGACAACCTGAGAAAGAAATGTTATGATGGTACAATGTTGTTATATGTGCAAGAGGTATGGGAAATTTTTGGATCATGAAATTTGTGGATCATCTCTTACTCTACCATGAGGCTTCCACATTATGGTAAGCTGTTATTAATCTCTTTGGATTGAGTTGGGTGATGTCTAGACGAGGGCTAAATATGCTAGCATGTTGGAAGGGGCAGTTTCGCATCTTTTTTGCTATGATCACGATTGTTTGATGCGGTGCATATGAAGGGAAAGAAATGACTGAATTTCAAAGACACCTCAAGGACTACCAAAGACCTTAAGGCTTTCTTTGTCAATGCACTTTTCCATTGATGACAGCCTACCTATGTTTTTCTACTTTTAGTTCCCTGGAATCTCTTAGTCTCTTCTCTCTCACTAGTTGTATTTGATGTATACCCCATGTACTTTGATTATGCCTTCCCCTTCATCGATAAGATTTATATATCAACAAATAAATAAATGTTATTTTTTTTTTGTATGTATTAAGTACATATTATTGAGTTTTATATAACCAATAAAAGTGTCACTCAATATATTTAAAGTATAATAACAAGATAGGTATAATCTCTACTTGTCTTTACAATGTATAATATTCTTTCCCTTTATTTCCTAATTATCAGCAGAATTTATAAAATTGACTTCACGTTTCTTTAATGCATCAAACAGTTATCTGAAGATCCCATATCATATCTCCATGACTTTGTTGTTGCCCCCGGAAGGATGCTATCTGGAAGAGGAACTGTACTTGTTTTTATCAATGACATGATTTTTCAGGTTATGAAAGGTATGTTTGTGCCTATATGCTGCTGCTTTTATCTCTCTCTCTCTCTCTCTCTCTCTCTCTCATGAAAAAGAAATCGTTCCTATACATAGCATGTGCTGCTACTCAAGGAACACTCTTGTTTATTGTGTTGGTATATATGGGTATTTATATTACTGGTTTCAATTCTATTCTTACCACTTGTATGGGTGTGGAACTTGAGAAGCTCAGATAATTATGCGTTGTCATTGTGTGTACATCTCAATGCTACATCCATGAGGGAGTGTTGGATTGTAATAAACAAAAATACGCACACATGTGATACTTCCGGGTTTTTGTAAACTGGGTGAGAATTAGTTATTTCTTAGCTTGTTTAGTCAATGGACTCGTATCTATTATAATCATCCTACTTGTATATATTATTTGGTAAGTTTTAAGTGTTGGTGTTTTCTAATTGCTAACCATGATTTATGTTAACACCCTCATTCATGTGTTGATTTTTGTTTACTTTTTAGTGTAATTACTTTGTCAAGGAAAGTTCTTAATGAGCACATTAAATTCATTTAACCCGAGTGCTACCCAAATAATTTAGTTTTTCAGAAATCCTTTCTGATTCCGTTTGATTTAGTTGTTAACTTGAGAAGGTATGAGACCTGAAACATTACTGGATGTTTGTGTCATCCTACTCTTTATCTGGGGCAATCTTATCCTAAGATGTTTAGTTTCAAGTACTGATTTTTTCAATTTCTAAATGGATTGCTTTGTTAGAGTCTGTTTGGTGTTTCCAACTTTCTTGTTTCCCTTTTAACATTAACTGAATACCTGAATGGATGTAGGTAGACCGTATGTGATGAAAGTCGAGGTGAAGGTGAAAGTGCCAAGGCTTCACTATGTTCATCCTACATGTTTTGAGGCTGGAAAGCCCCTGCAGTTTGTCACTTGTGGAAGTAATTTACTACAATCTAAATTGCGGTATGCATTGACAGTATGGGGCCCTATTTTACCAGAAACATCTGTTTGTTTCCTTGGGTTTCATTCACGTGTTTTTTAATGCATGATTAACATGGATAAATATTTTCTTCTTGGTGCTGGGGTGTTGGATGTTTCGATCTACCCTCTCTATTGTTCAGCTGCCAAAGATACAAATTTAAAGGAAAATAAAACATTTTAGACTTTTAATTTAACTTTCCAAATTGTCCACTAACATGCAAATTTAGGTACATGCTTTCTTTTATAACAAAAGGTATTATGTTTACTTGTCAATAATAAAAGGTATTGCAGGAAGATATCGCTTTGGGTTTTGGAAATATACATACCTTTGAATTATTATATGCCTTATTTACATAAGCAGATAGTAAGCCATATATCTAATGGTAGGGTCTAGTTTTTCGCTATTGTCTGGTGTTGTGCGTATTACATGAAAGTTGCACATACACCTGATTTAAATTACATAAGCAGTTTGTTTTGATTAGTTACAACGAAGACACTTCAAGCTCAGCTTGAGATTGAGTTAAAACCATACATTTTTCAATTGTAATGGATGAGCGGCCTACTTTGACATCTACGGCAGATAATTTGGTTTCTCATAGAAGAGATGGTCGGGTTGTGCAATCTAAGCATGGCCCTGATGGAACAAGATGTCGCAGGTCAGGCTAGGCCACGGCAGTTCCAAACCAGAAGAATAGAACCAACCTGAGCTGCCAACACATCAGCTGCTTTTAGCAAAGCACAATTGGAAAACATAATAAATGCTGTTGTTTGGACACTCGTTTTGATGTAATCCTCTATCTTGAATAGGTGTCATCCAGTTTAAATATATTTTATTGGTATGCTACTTTTGTCACACTCGAATGATATTTTTTTTTAACCCTTAAAGTCACTTTTTTTGTATTTCTATTTGCAATTGTAAAACTTGTTTATGTACCAAAACAATTTTTTTTGTTATGTACTAAAAATTTTATTTTGGTAATATAAAGCTTAAGAAGCTTTTGTTGTCAGGTTTCTTGTATCTTTTGCCGGAAAGTATCTTACAGATGATTATCTTGTGGCACCTCTGCATGGTCAGACTGAGGGGGATTCTGCTTCTAGTTGTAACCACCAGTTATACAAGATACACGTTCCCCAAACTGAACCAGATCTCTTTGGTCCTGCTTTTGTTGAGGTACGTATTTTGGATAGTATTATATTTTAATTCTGGATTTGTTTCTGTATTACATTTTTTTGGGGATTTTCTTGTCCATATTGACATATGTCCATTGGCTTTAATAGGCTTACCTTTCATAATTTTTGTGTATCTTCTTCTCCTGCTAGATTTTCTCTCTTGCATACATCAAGTATGTTTGGATTGCGTCTTTGGTGCTTTTAAGGAAGTTCTATTATTTATATAAAAAAGGGGAACTTTTACTGCATTTATATTACTCGGATATAATCCTCTTGTTCAAGTCCAGTGTACTTGGTGATACCTTTCATGTATTTTAATAAAACCTCTTATTATTTATAAAAATATTACTAGGATATAATCATGATATAGTAACCCTAATATGTATATATAAATATATTTAAATTTGAGTGATGATATACCTACATCTTTTTTACAACTATTTTATAACTCATTTTACAACCAGCCAATGTCATTGTGCCACTTCATTAAAAATAATTTCGATTTTACACAGCTACCCTCCATTTGAAATAGAGTTGTAAAACAGTTGCAAAAAAGTTGTAAATTTATCGTTTTCCTTTAAAATTTTGCAACATGTATTGGTTTTCCTGGGATCCATATGGGTCATGCTTTTGTATGTTATGTGATCTTGTTTTGGCATGGGGAACTGTCTTAGTGTATGCATTAAATTTGCTGAAAATCATTTCTGTTTGCATGGCTCTATGTTGCATATATGCTATGTGGTATTGCTTTTGCATCTGTAGTTAATTCAGTATGGATGATCGTTAAGTGTTGAGACTTGACGCCAACACTAAGCATTTTGTGCTATCACTTACCGACTGTTTTGGTGGCGTAGTCCATGATTGTTGAATACTAGAACATGCAGGGAGATGCAGTGATTGGTTACTGAAAATGGTAAATTTCTATATTGTTAAGGAGAAATGTTGTTGGCTACATGAACATTGCAAATCATGATACTAATAAAAAAAAAAATGCAAAGTGTGATGGAAATGTTGCTAACTGGTTAAAGATAAATCTATTTTTTTAGGTTGAGAATGAGTCTGGCTTGTCGAACTTCATTCCAATACTCATTGGGGACAAAGAAACTTGTGCCGAAATGGAGATATTACAGCAGAGGTTTGATGCTTCTCTTTTCCTGAAGGGATCAGAGATTGCAGCTATTGGCCCTCTGACTGACTCTTGTGATGTTTCTGCATTGAGACAGTCAACATTTGCCGAATTTCTTTTAGATATAGCATGGTTACTTAAGGATCCTGCATCAGAAAACTTTCAAAAGCCTATCACTGCTTCACAGATTCAAAGATTTAATAATATTTTGAGCTTTCTGATATGTAATGACTCTACTACGATATTGGAGAAACTGTTGGAGAAACTGAAGATTGTGTTAAATAACATGAAATTTGACAGCATGGTTAATGGCACCTTTGATGCTGATTTGAGGTTACTAAAAAAGTACACTGACAATGCGAGAGAGATTCTTTGTAAAAAACATAAGAAAAGGGAAAGTTCAGTGCTGCAATCAGGATCTGTACCAAAAGGGAATTCTATTTCTCAAAGCGCTTCTGAAGATAATGCGCTCTCGGTCAACGGCCAGGTGAGGACTTAAATATTTTGTGCTTTAGCTTTTGCTGATTGTGAATCTGGTTTGCAAGTTCATGATTGAAGTGCTAACTTAATCTGCCTTTTTTTTTTTTTTTTTTCCTTTGTTCATCTTTTAATTTGTTAACAATATGTATTTACCTAGTGTGTGGATTTATAGATTTCTTAATATACAAATTGGTAAATGAATTGACACCTTTTGATGGTATTTTGTTGAGACCCTGAAATTTTTATATTTCTTTTAATCACACCCCTTTTGGTTCCTGATTGTTCTCAACAGGTTCTTCCATCTCAACAGCTGTTGTACACGTGAAGGTCACATGTTATGAAATAATAAGATTACGCCACAATAAAATATTTTAATATTTTTTTAATTTCCTTTTGACCAGAATTTATTAACCATTTAATGAAAGCAATGGAATATAAGAAGCAAACATAAAAAAAATTATAGGTAGTTTTTTTTTTTGGGGAGAGAGAGAGAGAGAGAGAGAGAGAGAGAGAGTTGGAGTAATAAATAGTAGTGGCACTGTCCTCAATGTCTCAACTGGTGAAGGTGGAACTACCTAGATGTACGAAATGGAAAAATATTTTGTCACTGCATAATCAACCGAGGTGTCCTTTTGGCAACAAACACTGCCTCTCAGCTCTCCCCTACCTCTAAGCATAGACATCCAGACTCAAATACAAAGCATTAGAGAAAGGCTTTGTAAAGTGCTTGAAACCACTAGCATTAATATCTCTGAACCATAGCATCTAACATAGGGCCCTTCCCTTCCTATCCTTTGTACTCCTCTCTTGCCACCGCTGTACTTCTCATTCTGATTTACCCCCAAACCAATGGTCGTGATTAACTTGCTATTCTCTCTTTGTAATCTCCCTCCTCTTCCAAGATAAGCCTTGCTGCTGTGGTCAGCGGCTTGCCAATGGGGGTGTGGTGAGGGGGTGGCCTTGTGGCAGCACACTCTCTAGAGGTTCTTTCTTTGAATCCCTCTCCCTCTCTTTCTAACCCTTTGTTATTATTTTTATGTTTCTTTTACATTAATAAGATGGGTAAGAAGTGTAAATTTCTTTTATATTGAAGGATTCCATTTGTCCACTAGGAGTGTGATTAAGAAGATTGAAAACCCAAGGAACCATGATAGAAAAGCATCAAATCACAAGGGGTATTGGTGTATTTTACCGTATGGCTGATGACTAGCTGATCAAGTGGCACCTCTTTCCCTTATGATTAGGGTGGAAGGTGATGTGGATTCAACATTCACTGGTGCATTACTTGCCAAATAAAGAATAAATTAAAATTGAAAAAGTCACAAGTGTGGTGACACATCCCCGATAATGGACATGTAGGCCATCTTTGGATTGAAAATCTCTGAAATAGGTTTTTTTTTTTTTGGTTTTNGACGTCTTTGTTGGGGTTTGTAAAAATAGTGGAATCCACAGAAAATATGTTTTGAGGAGAAATTTTTTGTTTTCTTTATTCATGGAAATTGAGGCAAACGATTAGATGATTCTTTAAGATTGAAAAAATGTTTGCTGTGGCGTGCATATGTTATAAATATCTAGTTCTTTATAAGTTCTTTTGCTACATAAATTTGTCTATGCAAACTATATTGTCTCTTACTCTTGCAAGATATTTTATAAACATTTTTTTCCTTCTAGCCTGCTACTGATGTTATCTATTAAGGAGCTTTCTAGCTGTCTAATTTGATGATATCTGAAAATTGAGAGATCATTCCCCTATATTTGAGTTTCCAACTGGCGTGTAATTATTTGCTTAAATGATTAATTAATATTTCATTTGCAGGATACAGAGATAATAGCAAATGCTAAGGTGGGAGCACTGACATGCTCAGCTTCTAGTGGTAGAAGTGAAACTGTTCCCCTGTTGAATAGAGAGGTTGTCATGAATGTTAAACATTTAAAGGAATGGCCAAGAAAGTCATGCGGTCGCATTGGATCTGGGACAGTCTTCGGCTCTCGCCTTAGTATATTCGTAATTTTGTTTGCCGCTGTTTGTTTAGGGATATGCGCTGTTCTCCTCCATCCTCACAAGGTTGGACAATTTGCAGTATCTATTCGGAGGTGTTTGCTTGACAGAATCTAGACAAATAGTGGATAACAAGGGAAGTCTATGAGCCAAAACACCCGGTTGTTCATCTGTAAGTATCCAT
>QEOT01002075.1:9344-33119 GCA_003123785.1 Pterocarya stenoptera
CTCTTAATCAATTTATTCATCTAAAACCAATGATAAAATAATAAAACAATTAAAAATTATTGGTTTTAAATAGATAAAATATGCAATAATGCAGCTCAATCACATCTCCTCTGGGAATACATCCTCAAACTCCTGCAACATAGAAACAGCCAAACTAGGAAGAGACTGGTTAGTTTCATCAACATTAAGAAAAGACTCTTTATAGACAAGAAAGATCATAGGGCGATCTGTGAAGAAAGCCCTCTTAACCTCACTGTCTCTTGCATAGAAACTCACTTTTGCCTTTTCTTTTCTCTCAGCAGACTCTCTTTCTTTTTTCTCTCATGGCTCCACTCTTTTTTCTCTACTCTCAGCCACCTTTCTACTTGCTTTTTCACTCTTTCTTTTGTGCTCATTTTCACTCTCACTCTTTCTCTTTTGCTCAATCTCTTTTTTACTCTTTCTTTTCTAATCACTCTCATTTTCACTCTTTCTTTTTTGATCACTCTCATTTTCACTCTTTCTTTTTTGAGCAACCTCACTTTTCAGTTTCAGTTGGTCCTCATAGACCTGGCTTGGAGTTAAAGGAGCAAGCTTGATTGTTTTGCCCTCCTTTACAAAGCTGTGCATGTTCTTGAACCCATCATGTGTCACCCTCCTATAATACTGCCATGGCCTCCCCAACAAAATATGACCAGCATGCATAGACACAACATCATAAAGCACCTTATCCTGATACTTCCCAATTGAAAAAGTAACTAACACTTGTCTATCCACCCTAAACTCTCCACAATCATTCAACCACTATAATTTGTATGGTCTAGAGTGTTTTAAGGTTGGTAAATTCAATTTCTCAACCAAAGTAGTGCTAGCCACATTAGTACAACTCCCCCCATCAATGATCATACTATATACCTTATTGTTGACGTGGCATCTAGTATGAAAAATGTTCTCTCTCTGTTACGCTACATCATCCACCTTAATGTGTGTATTAAGAGCATGCCTGTCAACAAGAGACTCACCTGTCACGGGGTATACCACTCCATCATCATCACTAGCATCAACCAACTCGGGCACCCCATCACTATCATCCTCACTCTCAGTCATCACCTCCCATTGTCACGCATAATCATCACCCGCCTGTTTGGACATTAAGAAGCGATGTGCCCTGAACCCAAACACTTAAAGCATTTAATATCTCTATTCCGTGAAGGTTGAGATTCTACCTTGGGTTTGTTGCTAGTTCCCTCATCTTTTCCCTTAGGTGGTTCAGTCTTTCTCTTTGCTTTTCAGCTGGATCATTCCTATCCCACTTTGATTTCCAAGTATTGCTAGAAACTGAAGTGTACCTTGATGCCCCTTTTCTCTTTAATTGCCTCTCCACCTTCATAGCCATGTGCACCATGTCCTTTATCTCCACATAATGTTGCAATTCAATTACATTGGCTATGTCCCTATTCAGACCACTCAAAAATCTAGCCATGGTGGCCTCCCGGTCCTCCTCTACATTAGCCCGTATCATCGCCACCTCCATCTCCTTGTGGTAATCCTCCACACTTCTAAACCCTTGTGTAAGATTTTGGAGCTTTTGGTAAAGATCCCTATAGTAATGGCTAGGTACAAATCTTCGCCTCATGAGAGCTTTCAACTTTCTCCACGTCTCTACAGGCCTTTCATAATTCCTCCTCCTATTGGTCACTAATTGATCCCACCAAATAATAGCATAATCAGTGAATTCAATTACCGCCAACTTCACTTTCTTCTCCTCAGAGTAATTATGACAATCAAGTACCAGCTCTATTTTTTTCTCCCACTCTAGATAAACCTCTGGGTCAGTTCTACCTTGGAAAGATGGTATTTTCATTTTGATGCTCCCAAGATCTCTATCTACACCATCCTAACCCTCTAGGTTCCCCTCAAGTCGTCTTTCATGCCTAATTCTTCTATGTCTACCCGACCCAACTTCAGATTCTAAGTCTTCCTCATCCTCACCATCTCCTTCATGCTCATACTCATTTTCAACCCTAGGCTCATGTCGTCTCCTATCTCTCCCACTTTGCAGATTTCTAATCACTGCTTCTTGATGATCCATCCTATCCCTCACTTCACCCAACACAAAGTTCAACCTCTCAAACTGTTGTTGCATGGCTTGCAACACAAAGGATGAGTTATCTGCCATCTCCTTTGGTGATGAGTTACTTCTACGGGACATCGTAATGTGCTGCACAAAAAAAATGTTCGTGAAAAACCTCACACACTCCCTTACGTATTTACACTCGAATAATGGCACTCCACTCGTGTTTCACTCTTAATTGGATTTTTCCCGATAATAGTCTCACACACTCTTGCCTTTTACCTCAAGAGTTTTCCCACTCAAGTTCTTTAAGAACTAATTGAACTCAATCAAGACAATGCAACCTTGTTTTATCCCAACTACTAATTAGATCCAAGAGACAAAAACAAGAAAAACACAGAAGGAATAAACAATGACACAATAATCAAGGAAGTTATCGAATGAAAGAGTAACTATAAGACAAGATACCAACTCTAATGATGTATGCAGCCTCTTTGATGATAAGGCTCAAAAAAAAAATTCAGATTTTCAATACTCTCCCTTTTTTTTTTTTTCTCTTTTCCTTTCTTTTCTTTTCTTTTTTTTTCAAAAACTGAAATGATCACAATCAAAAGAATTAACAATTGACAAAACCCTAAAAAAGAAAAAGGCAACCCTAATCAAATAACAAGGTAACCCTAATCAAAGAATAAGGAAACCCTAGAAAACAATGAGAAATTCAGCAGCCCCTAATGAAGGAAATTTCAGAACTTTTTTATTTTTTTTATAAGTAATGCAAGAATGAAAAGATAGAATCAGACCTGATTGGAAACCGAGCTCTGATACCAAATGATATGAACCCGTAGGAAGGGAATCTCTTGAACCCACAATCAATTTGAAAACTCACCCAAAAAAGCCAACATCAAGTCAATGGATGGAGAATCTAGACCCCGATGAGAACTCATTTCAAAAACCTAGATTATATTAAAATCTAGACGAATTGAAGAACCCGTCTCAAGAACCCAGATTACAAGGAGGAACGCCACAAAGGTTGTGATTTACCTTTGATAAGTTTAAAAGTTCAATCAAGAACAAGAGGAGTAAACTCAACTCATAATGAAAATTCAATATTGTCTAATCTTCAAATGATGCTACAAAGAGTGTTTTAACCAAAACCCTATTGAAACCCAGCCAAAATAAAACCCCTTCTCTAAAAAATACCCCTGCATGAACAGTGCTGACACAGTGATTCATGCATGAACAGTGCCGCTACAGTACTTTTCTAAACCCTAGTTCCAAAACATGTAACTTTCCAAATAAGCCCTTGGCCACAATACAAGGCCTTCTCAAAACCCTAGTTAAAATGAAATAAGACATATGTGGGCCAAGTATCCTCAAGCCCACTTATTTTAAACTAATAAAATAAATCCTTTAACCAAATTGAAAGTCTCAAATAACAATAGACCATATCTTTAAGTCATGTCTTCCACAGCTTGAATCAAGTGGATCAATACTGGTTCTTCTTCTTTCAAGCCCATCTTGAGTGTTGGGTTCTTGCCAGCTTCATCCTGAGTGGATTGCACCAATCCTTGCATTGCTTCCTTGATCTTCTTGGCTCTTGATCTTGTAATTGGCCCATCTAGAACTTGCAATGGATCTTTAAGACTAGGCTCACCTTAGTTCCCATCAACTAGTTGAACAAAATCAAGAAAGACAATAGAACCTTGCATTATTCCAACTAGCAATAGGTTCAAGAAACAAGAACAAGAAATAAGGAAGGAATAAAATGACACAAGACCTAAGGAATTTATATGAGGGACAGAGTAATTATAAAACAAGATACTAACTAGAAAGATGTATTCAGCCCCTTTGACGATAAATCTCAATCAACAAATGTATTTCTTTCTCTTTGTTGTAACTATGTAGCAAACTTTGTGTATGCTATCACTTTTTTTTTTCTTTTTTCTTTTTTTCCTTTTCCTTTCCTTTCTTTTCTTTTCTTTTCCTTTCTTTTCTTTTCTTTTCTTTTGTTTTCTCTAATTCAATCACAAATAGTAATATTCAATTGAAAATCAAGCAATTGAATCAAAACACACAAGAATTGACAAGCAATTATAAGAGAATCAAAGAAATGGCACTTAAAGCAATTGACAAATTTAGAGATGCAATAAACCCTAGAATTTCGAAACCCTAGGATCAAGAACACAAAATCCCAATGAACAAGACAATTTCGGCAACCCCAAGATGATATAATTCATCGACCTTTTTTTTATTTTTTTTATTTTGCACCCCTAGAATAATAAAGCCCTAGAATTGAACCCGCAGGAATGGAATCCCTTGAACCCACAATCATTTTGAAAACTCACCCAAGAAAGCTAAAATCAAGTCTATGGATGAAGAATTTAGACCCGATGAGAAATCGTTTCAAGAACCTAGATTATATTAAAATCTAGACCTGATTACGCCCAAAGAATAACGCAGTAGTTGTAGCACAGCTTTAAGGTGTCGATTCCACAGAGAGACAAATTAAAACAATAGTAAAAGAATACAAAGAAACTAAGAAAAAAATATTAAATGATTAATGGAGAACAAAGATTAATTTTAAATATAAATTAAAGTAAACCAAAGCGACTAACGGAGAAAGTACTCAAATTTGACAAACAGTAGAGCGTCGAGAATCCCTTGCACAAATCTGGTATTTTAATTATTCTTAATTCATTGAACAACTCAATTGAGAACTCAATTTCAAAAATTCCCAATCGGAAGATATAGATTTATAAACCAAGATTAAACCAAATGTAACCCTATGAAGAATCATTCACCACTTTTAATAAATACGTAAATTATTATCACTATTGAGAAAATCCAACGACGAAAATTTACTCAAAAAGCTATATTACAGAAAAGAATTAAATCAACATAGATAAATAATTGATCCAAACATAATCAAAGAGCTAATCCATTCAATAGAAAAAGCATAACTGAATCCATAAACAAAATAAATTCTATGATTATTTAGAGAAGAGAACATCAACTATGAATTGAGAATGATAAAACAAAAGAGTTTTAGTAATTGAAAAACAAATACATAAATCAAAAATAAATTAAAAATACTATCTAATGTGCAAGTTCATCCCTAGCCCTACTTGAAAATTTAGTTAACCATAAATATAATGAACAACAAAAATCTCAAGAGAAAAGTAAAGCAAACGGCGGCCATAGCAATTAATTTTCTCTCTTCCTCTTTTCAGCCTCCTAATGATATACTTATATAAGGTAGGAAAGAAACCCTAATATCTTCATGATTCCCGCCTAGAAAAATCGCCTAAATGTTAGGACTTATCTTGGCAGCCACGTATGCACTTCAAGAATTTGAATTTGAAAATTCTTATTAGAGACAAAGTCGTAGCCCTTTAAATTAGCTTTCCAACGCATCTAGAATCGTATCAATCCCATATGTGAGTAGAATGTTACGTTCAAAATACTAAAGTATATCCAGACTATCTCCTAGAACATGTTGGACTCTGACTATTTCTCTTGATCTTAATTACTCTTAAACCCCATCATTATCCTTATTTGAAGAGTCTTACACTCATTGAAAGTTCTTAGGTTGTTCCAAATCTTGCCCATTTAAAAGTCCTTTGAATTTGACTAGGTTGTGACTTACTCTTTTATAGTCCCTGAAATTAAACATAAAAATCTGCTTAGGAATATCTCAAAGTAAATAGAAACTCAATTCAAGAATACGCATTAATTCTTATAATCTCTATTCATATTTTAGCGTTATAGTCAAATAATAAGGTATTTAGAGTGCACTTTCGTACACTCATCACACCCCCCAACTTACCCATTGCTAGTCCCTAGCAATTTTCATGCCAAAACAATGAAATAGATCAGACCAAACAAAATCACACACAAAGGCCACCAAGTCACACTTTCCAGATTCACATATCAAAGCAGTCTTAGGAATTCAATAACCCTATCACAAGCAATCCACCTATAGCAATCCACAGAGTGTGTGTGTGTGTATTCCAAGCTATATCCATCTAATCAGAAGCCCTGACACATGCAACATCAATAACATCTCAAGCGAAAGGTTCAACTCCATAACTCACGGGTATAAAAGTGTTTTGTGTGAGGATTCTCTCTATGGAGTTGACAATGGGTGTACACACACTCTCATGGGGAATTAGGCAATTATGTACAAGCAACAAGAAAACATTGATCTTATGATAGGAACACTAACAAATGAGACTTCCACCACTCTATCTACAACCTTACTTAGGATCAGAACGGTCAACACAAAAGGTTGTAACATGGCTTGGGTTCGGCGCTTTATGAAAAAAAAGGATGAAAATGATTCAAAAACTTCCAAGTACATACAAAGGGAATCTTATTAAATATCTCAATAGACCACATTTCTCACTTGATGTACTCTCCAACTTTTCAAATCATTGAATAATGCCTCTTTTTTTCTTTTTTTTCTTTTTTTAATTTGGTGAACAATTATGTCACCCTAGTATTTTGCTCTTTCTACCCAGCCTTGGTATTTTTACCTTTGAAACTCACTTACTTAAACACCTTGTAACTCATGTTCTTCCCCTTTCTCTCTCTTCCTTCTTTTTTTTTTTTTTGATAAAACAAAAGAATTCCACATCTAGTACACACTTGGGAGTAATAAGGGTGGGGAAAATCAATGTATAGGTTATACTCCAATGTGGAGAGGTATGGATGATGTGGGTATATGAAAAGAAAAAGCTACATGTGTTTATTGGCTCAAAGTTGGCTACTAGAGGTCTCTGATTGAAAGGATTAGCTTGAAAGGCTCAAACGTTGATCCTAAGTTGACCTTCGTCATATCCCAAGTATATCCACCATCTTACCACAAACTATGTAATGATATTCTCAAAAGAAGTGTCCAATTCAATAGATCAATGAACGCTTATCACAATTTATTACATTTGTAGGCTCTCAATCCTCTCCAAAGCTCACATGAATACTTAAGCAAAAGAGTTCTCTAGTTATATGTGCTAAACCACCATCTTACCACAAATCTTGGATGAGTACATTAGGGGTTCTATGAATGCTTCAGCAAAAAATGATTATGATGGGTTTGGTGAATTCACAAAGATGGCTATGAATGAGAATGAGTACACATGTGAAAATGATGCACGTGTGATGCAAATTAAAAAAAAAATTGACACTTGAATATATGCCATAGAGTTTCAACAAGCATTTTAAACACTGAATTTGCACCACCACCCCCGAACTTAAATGAAACATTGTCCTCAATGTTTAAGAATCAAATTTGAATGGGGAGTAACTAAAAAGGATAGAATACACCTGATGAGTGACGTGAGTAGCTTGCTAAACACTAAAGATAGTAACCTGAAATGGAAAAATGAAACTAACCTGCAAACAAAAACAAAGAAAACAACAGCAAACAAAAAGGAAAAGAGAGAAAATAAGAGAAAACAAAACAAACAAAACAAATAAAGAGAAAAAGAAAACATACCTGCATCGTGTGGTCAAAGTTGATAGACCGGATCCACAAGTGGAATGTCTTCCACTTCCGGAACTTTTCTATCAATTAATACTTTAAGGCGTTGACCATTTATTATAAAGATCCAACCATCTTTAGGATCCTCTATTTCTACCGCCCCATTTTGAAAAATATGCTTCACTACAAAAGGGCCGGTCCTCCTAGACCGAAGTTTTCCTAGGTGCTTATGGAGTCTAGAATATATAAGAACACTCTATCATTAGGCTTAAACGTTTTTCTCAAAATATTTTTATCATCAAACACTTTCGTTTTAGCCTTATAGATTCTAGAGTTCTCATAAGCATCATTTCTCAACTCCCCTAACTCGGTCAACTGAAATTTCTTAAGCTTACTTGCATTCAATTTCGAAGAAATACTAAGAGGAGAAGTGTCACCTAGGTTGAGAAATGCATGCTTAAGACCTGAAAGCAGTGGCTTCAATTCCAATTTGGGACTATTCATGCTTGAAAGAATCTGATTTTTACTTTTCTTAGACAGCTCCTCAAATTTTGGTTGCAAAATATGTGGGTCATAATCCTGAAGTTCATCAAAAATAGCACAAACATCAACAACATCAGATGAATCATTCATAGTATCAAACTCAGAATTAACAAGGAAATATTCAAGGGAATCAAAATCATGAGTTGTATGAACTCCCTTGTCTATGAGTGCGTCAATCATATATGTTTGTTGGCACTCATCATCCTCCCCAGGCTGCGTACTGATGTGGAATATGTTGACCTCCATGGTCATGTTTTCAAAAGATAGTTTCATCAACCCATTCCTGCAGTTTATAAGTGCATTAGCCATAGCAAGGAAAGGTCTACCTAATATAAGAGGAATCTTAGAGTCAGACTCAACAACCGATTGAGTATCCAAAATTAAAAAATCAACAGGGTAGTAAAACTTGTCAATTTGGATCAAAACATTCTCGACTATCCCTCTTGGTTTCTTAACTGAACAGTCAGCCAATTGAAGCACAACAGAAGTGGGCTTAATTTCACCCAAACCAAGCTGCAAATAAATGGAATAAGGCATTAGATACACGCTAGCTCCTAAATCTAGCAAAGCTTGCCCAAACTCATGATCTCCAATGTTGCATGCAATGGTTGGACAACCAAGATCCTTGTACTTGGGAGGAATCTGCTGCTCAATTAGAGCACTAACTTGCTCTGTCAGGAATGTTGTCTTCTTCACATGGTGCTTCCTCTTAATTGTACACAAATCCTTGAGAACTTTTGCATAAGTAGGCACTTGTTTAATCACATGCAAAAGAGGAAGATTGATTTTTACTTGCCTTAGATTCTCAAGGATTTCATTGTTAGGATTCAGAGTTCGCTTGCTTGATTTTAAAACTTGAGGGAATGGTACTTTGACATGACTCTTTGTCACCTTAGGTTCCTTGGGCAGCTCGGCATCACTACTATCTCGATCCTTTTCCACATCCTCTGATTTGTTCATTGTTGGGATGTGTAATGACTTACCACTTCGTGTCAGAATGGCATTCACCTCCTTCAAATTCTCTTGTGCTATGTGTTGACCGCGGTGTGACGGCTAAGCTTGAGAGGGAACTTACCTCGCTCATTCACACTCAATGAGCTTATCAATTTAGACACTTGGCTCTTTATCTCCTTATTTTCTTCTATAACCTGCGTAATCAAAGATTCAAACTTTTGGTTAGTCTTACACTGTGCTTCAATAAAAGCATGTAAAGCGTCTTCTAAAGGACTCCTAGAAGATGAAGGTGCATGATATTGTGCAGAATATGATTTAGGGGGTTGTGCAGCAGCTGATTTTTAGACTTCTAGCTAAAATTGGGGTGATTGGGCCACCACGGATTATAGATATTAGAGTAAGGTGTAAAAGGCTTCTTGTACATACCTAAGGCATTACATTGTTCCTCATACAACCCTCTCATCTCAGCAAGTGTGGGACACTCTTGGGCGAGGTGATCTACCCCGCCACACACAAAACATGGTCCAAAAGACTCTACATGATTAGTCACGTGTGTTGGCGTTAAGTCCTATTCTTTAATACCTCTAGCTCCTTAGTGCGCATCTCAACCTTAGCCTTTAGGCTATCCTCTTCCCTGAGATGGTAAATTCCACCACCATTTGGGTTTCCTGTAGGTCGTGACCTATTTGTGCTTTTAGTAGCACTAGGTCCAGTCCAAGTGTGAGCTTTTTCAGCAAGCTCATTGAGGTATTCTATGGCCTCATCAGGATCTTTCTGTAAAAACTCACCATTACACATCATCTCCACAAATTGGCGCTCTCTATATGTAAGTCCCTCATAAAAATAGCTCACTAGGCGCCAATTCTCATATCCATGGTGAGGACACATACTCAACAACTTCTTAAATCTCTCCTAAGACTAATACAAAGTCTCATTGTCCTTTTGTGCAAAGGTGGAGATTTGCTTTTTAAAGCGTTGGTCTTATGTTGGGGAAAGTATTTATTAAAGAGGACCTGAGTCATATCATTCCATGACCCAACAGATCGGGGTCTCAGTGAGTATAGTCAACTCTTAGCTCTATCCTTCAAAGAGAAAGGAAAGAACTTAAGTCTCACAATGTCATTAATTGCATTGTGACTATGAAAAGTCGCAATTACTTCCTCAAACTCTCTAATATGCAGATATGGATTTTCATTTTCCAAGCCATGAAAAGTAAGGAGTAACTGTATCATCCCTGTTTTAAAATCCAATTGGCGAGTATTAGCTGGAAACATGATGCATGATGGTGTGGCTGTATGTGTTGGGTGGAGGCAATCCTAAAGGGTGCTAGTGGGTTGATCTCAGTGTTCACTCATTTCTTCAGGATTAGATGGATTGTCAAATAAAGGATTTAAAAAGTTTGATTATGACTCTAGAACAGGCCTACAAGTAAACCCAACCAAGGCATCTTTATATCTGTGCATGCAAGGTTAAAAAAAATAATAGAACTACTATAAAAAGAAAGAAGAAAAAAAAAAGTAGCAAGCTAAAAGAAGGAACGAAGTTACAGCCTTTACAAACTGTTGAAAAGAAAAACTATCTAGCAATTCTTTTACCGTCTCCCTGGCAACGGCGCCAAAATTTGATTACGCCCAAAGAATAACGCGGTAGTTGTAGCACAGCTTTGGAGTGTTGATTCCACAGAGAGACATTAAGAGAATAGTAAAAGAATACAAAGAAATTAAGAAAAAATATTAAATGATTAATGGAGAACAAAGATTAATTTTAAATGTAAATTAAACTGAAGCAAAGCGACTAACGGAGAAAGTACTCAAATTTGACAAACAGTAGAGCGTCGGGAATTCCTTGTACAAATCTGGCATTTAATTATTCTTAATTCATTAAATAACTCAATTGAGAACTCAATTCCAAAAATTCCCAATCGGAAAATATAGATTTATAAACCAAGATTAAACCAAATGTAACCCTATGAAGAATCATTCACCACTTTTAAATACGTAAATTATTATCACTATTGAGAAAATCCAACGACGACAATATACTCAAGAAGCGATATTGCAGCAAAGAATTAAACCAATATAGATAAATAATTGATCCAAACATAATCAAAGAGCTAATCCATTCAATAGAAAAAGCATGACTGAATCCATAAACAGAATAAATTATATGATTATTCGGATAATAGTTCTTCTTGCTGCGAACTCTTAATAAGAAGTCTTTTCATCCCACAAAGAAGAGAGTCCACACCTGAAGATTCTACCTCAACTAAAAATTCTGATTTCCGGCTCAATGCATCAGCGACTAGATTTGCCTTACCAGGATGATACTTGATCTCACACTGGTAGTCACTAATTAGCTCAAGCCATCGCCTCTGCCTCATGTTGAGATTCTTCTGGGAAAATAAATGCTTCAAACTTTTATGGTCGGTGTAAACTTCACACACCACACCATAAAGATAATGACGCCAGATCTTGAGAGCAAAAACTATTGCCGCCAACTCCAAGTTATGAGTAGGATAATTCTTTTCATGTTCTTTTAGCTGACGAGATGCATAAGCAACAACTCGTCCTTCCTGCATAAGAACACACCCTAACCCAAACTTGGATACATCACTGAAAACCACAAATGGCTTATTTGACTCCGGAAGAGCCAATACTAGTGTCGTTGTCAATCTTCTCTTCAGTTCTTGAAAACTTCTCTCGCATTTATCTGACCAAATAAATTCGACATTCTTCCTGGTCAATGCAGTGAGAGGTTTGGACAATCGAGAAAATCCTTCTACAAATCTTCGATAATATCCGGCAAGTCCCAAAAAATTGTGAACTTCACGCACTGTTGAAGGACGTGGCCAAGACAAAACAGCTTCCACCTTGCTAGGATCAACAACCATTCCATCTCGGGAAATCACATGCCCAAGAAACTTAACTTCTTCCAACCAAAATTCACATTTACTTAACTTAGCATACAACTGATGTTCCCTTAATTTCCCAAGCACCAAACGAAGGTGATAAGCATGTTCCTCCAAATCTCGGGAATAAATCATAATATCATCAATAAAGACTACCACAAAAGAATCCAAATAGGGCCGAAATACCCAATTCATTAGATCCATAAAGGCTGCTGGAGCATTAGCTAGCCCAAAAGGCATAACCTTAAATTCATAATGCCCATATCTTGATCTAAAGGCCGTCTTGGGTACATCTTTATCTCTTATCCTTAATTGATAATATCCTGACCTCAAATCAATCTTAGAAAATACTGCTGTAACAGCCCGCTAGAAATTCATTGGTGGAATTTCTATTGACTTTAGAAACCTCGTGAAAACCCTATAAGTTTTCACGAATCAACCAATCGCACAGGTTTTAGTTTATCAACATAGTCAGTGTTATCACTCACTATAGTGCTAGAAATATGAGTTTAATTATTTGAGATAGTTAGAAGTGTCAGAATGCGTTATGGTCTACGCCATTAGACTCAGTTGATTATTTAGGATTTTATGGCGTATTAACCCATTTTCATAATTTCGGACGAAACACCTGTTTGAAACTGTGATTTTATTTTTAGGGGTACTTCGGGGTTGAATTTCGATAAACGATTTTCACTATAGGTTAATATGAATATTTAGGATTTTTCAGTACTAAGTTTATTATATGTTTTTTTGGAGTGAATAGTAACCTCGATAAGCGCACCAAGTGCAGTGTTTTCAAAATCACAGTGTGGAATGTCCAAATTAGGTTAGAGAAGTTTTATTTGGACACTTGGCAAGATCTTAGCCACACATAGTGAATAGTATTAGACACTTGGCTCATAGAGGAACAATGAGTTGGATTATGAAGGAATCAAAATGTGAGATCATGCCACTTAAGCGAAACGCTATTCTTTTTCATCTGATAAACCAATTTTGTGCCAGATCGAAGAGGGTTTCAACCCTAGTGAAACCTTTAATGGTTGGAATCTAATTGAAACCCCAAAAGCTTGGTTGAAATCGAAACCCTAAACGGTTTCCCCAAACCCTAAAGTTGGCCTCCAAACCCTTTTTAATCCGATTTCTAGCATTGTGTTTAATCACTTGATTAAATCACTTCCAGATGCTATTAATTTCTCAAATTCTTGTTATGACATCATTATCCAACCTTTTAAACCTTGGAAATTTGATTGGGCCAAGAAAAATTGGATTTGGGCTTGATAGCATCTCAAACCCTAACCAAACCCTCTTTAAACCCCAAATTGAAGCCCACTTGGTTGAGGCCCACCATGACCCACGAATTTGGCCACCTTGGCACAGCTTCTTGAAGAAGTTTCCTCCCCCACATGGCAGACCATCCACTGCCATTGGCTGCACCCAATAGTGCCTTGATGTGAAGGAGAAATCCACCCCATCAACCCCCTTATCTCACAGCTGCTGCAGGCAGTCTTTTCCCCTCTCTATTCTCTACTTTATGTCACATAGCTACCTCCAATCAAGGGTCATTCAAGCCCATAACTTCACCCTCCAGAAGTCTAGAGTCGTGCAAGGCCCCCTTCCTTTCATTTCATCACTTCTTCATCCCGTTCTTAGAGAGAATCTCAAAAAAGCTCTCTCGGGCAGATTTCGGGGCCGTTTTGCGTGGCACGTTTAGACCCTTTGTAAGTATTTTCGCATGATGACTCCTGCATGAAAGTTGTTTGTCTTTGAGTCTAGTTTCCGTGGATATATTATTTACCTCCTTCCATGCTAATTTTATCAGTCAAAAGTATTTTTAAACATGGAAAGGTCATTCTGGGCGTGAAACTGGAGAGAATGTTATGTTTCGGAGTTTTTGATCAAGCTAATGGAAATATCTTGGTAAGAAAAGTTTATGGAGTGTTGTTAGCATGTGTTTATGAATTTTCATTGAGGTTTTATTTCATGACTAAAACTTGATTTCCTTAGATCTAGAAACTTGAAAACTGGAAGTGAAAAAACAGTTTTTGTTTTGGGAAAGGTTGAATATTTCGTGGTTTAATCTTACTCCAAAGGCTTTGATATTTTTATGTGATGATTCTAAGTCTCTTATTTGCATGATAGGATGTTATTTTGAAGATATTTAGTATTAGGTCCAAAGATATGATTTTTCTATGCAAGAGGATTTTTGTTAGGCCTAAGATTTGATGTTGTTGAGTTAGATTCATGTTTTATTGAGTTTTAGCCATGTGATTTTAAGTTTTATGGTTGGATCTTCTTTAGGACACATTCTTAAACCATGTGATGTTTTAGTTTGAAGATCTCATGTCTTTAAGCCATGGATCAAGAGATTTATCAAAGCTAGTTTAGAGAAAAGTTTCTGTTTTTGGATTAAGTGTAAACCAAAAATTCCAAGTGTTGTTTTGTGATTTTGATGATTTTTGTTTGATGATTTAAATTATGGTTTATCTTAGGATGATGTTGTGAATATGTTAGAAGTAAGATTTAATTTTTTTGGAATTCTTGGAGATGTTTTTATTAAGGTTAAAATTTGTGATTTAAGGGTTTGCTTTTATTAAAAAGTTTGGATCTTTTTACAAAAGGGTTGGTGTTGATAATTAGCTTTTTCTTAATGGATATTTTAAGTGTGTTTTAAACTTAGGATGGAAAGATATTTGTTGCAAAAATATTAGTTTGATCATGAGTTTTTAAAATTTGAAGGAATTGCAATAAATCAAGGGTAATATAGCCTATGTAAGTTTCGGACCTATCGAGTTTTAATAGTTGTGTTTGGTTTTAAATTTTTTCTGAGTTAATATTTGAGTTTAGGGCAAAATTTACATTAGGAATGTAAATTTTGGTAATTTTTGGACTTAGGATGTGAAATCCTTAAGTTAGGGGTAAAATGGTCATTTTTTCACATGTAGAGGGTAAAATGGTCATTTTACTCTAAATTGTTTCTTTTCAAATTTCTAATTGTTAGTAATTAAATTTCTAATTTTTAGAATACCCTCTTACAGTTCCTCGTGTTTCACGATTTATTCCCATAGAACGCGACGATCGAGGTAAGTTAGCTCTTAACTTACTATCAGTTTACTATGTATGTATGATGGGTAAGGAAACTGCAGTTTATGTTTTTATGTTGTTATATATGCCATGTCATGCCATGTCATTACATGTTTATCTATTACACGAATTATTCTGTCAAGAAATACTTATCTGTTACATAATATATTCTATCACATGTTACTATCTGTTGCAAGTATGTCACATTATGTATGCCATCAGTTACATGTGTGTCATGTCACGTAATATTTACTGTCATATGTTATGCTATGTTACGAAATATTTACTGTCACATGTTATGCCATGTTACGAAATATTGTCTGTTATATGTTATGTCATGTTACAAAATAGTATCTGTTACACGTATGCCATGTTATGAAATGTTGTCTATTACACTCATGTTTCAAAGTATGTCATGTCATCCATCTTACGTTCATGTGACGTTACGCTACGTCAGTACTTCTGTCTTTTCATATTCATGCCATTTTGTCTCGTCAATCTTGTTAAGTTATTCATGTCAATCACGACCCTAAGTGCTAGGATGGGGTAATATTCTAGTGGAACTCCTTCGTTCACGTTGGAGTGTTTAAATAGGTGTGAAATTCCCTGGGTTGACGAAGTACAATCAACAGGTTGCGAATGGGGCCTAACTAGCTGGTCACCGGAGTGCGCCAGGCACTAACGCAGATGGAGCCATACCTTATTTTACGTGTGTTCACAGCAAGTGTGACACAAACAATTCATGGGGCCACAACAACTGTGGAGCATACACTACGTGAGACACAGCAATTGTGACACGTAGAATACGTGGGGCCACAACAACTGTGGAGTACGTATTAACGCACTCACAGCTGGTATAGATACCTGTGTTGTGATGCGGTAATCGGTAGGGACACATGGCTCAAAGGGACCTGGGTAGCACCCGTATGGTCAGTTACATGATTAAGTCTATTGAATAAGATTCCAAGTTCATGTATTTCACGTTCAAGTTATGTTTCACGTTATGTTATGTTCAAGTTTACGTTCATGTTAAGTTTCAAGTTTATGACACATTCATGCTATGTTTCAAGTCTATGTTTTGTTTCAAGTTCATGTTCATGTCAGGTTATGTTCACGTTCATGTTACGTTCAAGTTCATGTTTATGTTATGTCATGGTCACGTTCACGTCATGTTTCAAGTTCACGTTTATGTTATGTTATGCTCAGTTTCATGTTATTTTCAAGTTCATGTTCAAATTATGTATGTTCACGTTCGTACTATGTTTCAGGTCCATGTTATGTTTCAGGTTCACGTTCATGCTATGTTGCTAGTCCATGTTGTGTTTTAAGTTTACGTACATGTTATGTCATGTCAAGCTAAGTTTCAGTTTCAGTTCAAGTTATGTCAGCTCATGCCATGTTCTGTCAAGTCACGTTATGCTTATTATTTCATGCCATGTTATGTCAAGTTATGCTATGTTATTATTGATTTTGATTATGCATTCATGATTTTACTTATGTCACGTTATGATTTTACTGCCATGCATGCATCATTAACCTGTGTGGAAGTTTCCTATTAACTTGCTGAGATTTGTAATCAAATCTCAGCTAGTAGTCCCAACTACCATTCCCCCCGAATGGTAGGCGATGTGTCAGGATCAGAGCAGGGAGCAGACATTGGCAGACTGGAGGAGGTTGACTAGACGCAACGCGGAGTTTGCAGCCTCTATAGTTAGGTCTTTGGATAGTATTCTGGCATCGTTCGTCGAGTTACGCGAGTTACTCAACGAATTTGCCTGATAGTGTATTTTGGCAATGTAAATATGGAGTCTGGTCTCCTATGTTTTGAGATTACAGTCTACTAAGACCCGTACTGTAATCGTGGATGTTTTATTTGTTAAGTATGAATGGATTACGCTTTAATTATTTGGGATATTATAAGTTTGGTGCAGAGTATTGCTAAAAAAAAAATTATCCACTGCGAATATTGCATAATGCTAGATGCATGTTAGGAATATTGCATCTTATATGTCATGAACGGGGGCAGGTAACCTTGTGTTGCATGTCCCGACACTTCGGATGTCCGTCCAATCCTAAGCGGAATCTGGGGGCGTCACATCTAACATACGATGGTACCCCCAGCTCATTACTCGCGTACGCCCAGACCCGAACTGCTATGTCCCCCCAGGAAAAAATATGATCAATACTTTCTGTTTTGCGCCGTGAGCAACAATCACAAGCAGATGCCAGCGATACTCCTTTATCCTGTACTCTCTCATCCACCGGCAACGAGTTGAACTAGCTCCTCCACATACAAATAGACATCCTTTTGGGTAAGCTATTATGCCACAGCCATCCCATGTCCGATATATACTGTCCTTTATCCCGTGTTACCTCCCATGCCATAGCTGTTGAGAATCTCCCATCCAGAGAAGGCTTCCAAACAAAAATATCCAAACCTCTCCTCCCAGTCGGCACATTTTGAACAATCTCCATCGTTTTATCAATCCCAACCAAGTCTCTTAACAGGTCCACATTCCAAACATTGTTCAGCCAGCACTCATTAATCCGCAGCTTGACATTAGCTATTTCATTCACTTCAGTTGAAAGTATTCCTGATGATAACCATCTATCAAACCAAAAAGAAACATTCCCACCCCTTACCAGAACCTTTACATTATCCATTACTTCCGGCAAAACAAGCGTAATATACCCAAAATCTTGAATCAGTAGGATGCCCAGTTGTTATAGCAACATGACTATTTCGGAAATACTTTGCCCGGAAGAAATCAGTCCATAAGTTTTTTACAGATAACATCCTGAAAGCAAATTTCATATGTAGTGACTTTTGTACTTCTCTAAAATCTCTTACACCCAAACCCCCTTCATTTGTCGGCTTACAAACTTTTTTCCATGACATCCAATGAATTTTTTTCCTACTATCTGTCACACCCCATAGAAAATTAGCAAGAAGTGAATTTATGCGAGAAAAAATAGTAGCCGGAACCCCCATCACAGACATAAGGTGAACCGGCATACTTGATAACACATGCTTTACAAGAATCATTCTACCCCCTTGCTACAACAATCTAAACTTCCATCCGGCTATTTTCTTCCTCACTTTATCCACAAGAGGTTCAAAAATTCTCGTGGTCAACCTACCTAAATATAACGGAGCTCCCAAATATATTTTCGGAAAAGTACCTTCCTTAAAACCTGTAATTCTCAACAATATCCGCTTCCGAATTGGTGCAATCCTCTTAGATGCGAACAACGCTGATTTCTCCTTACTTATTTTCTGCCCTGACCATTTTTCATATAAATCCAACGTGTTCATAAGATTCTTGATGGATCTTCTTCCACCATTAGTAAATATAAGTATATCATCCGCATAAAGAAGATGAGAAACTAGGGGAGCACCAATAGGAAGATGAAATTTGCGAATTTTCCCTTCTACAAAATTTTTCCGCAGTAACCTAGTCAACACTTCCTCCATGATGATAAACAAATAAGGAGAGAGCGGGTCCCCCTGTCTTAGACCCCTAGAAGCTTGAAAAAAATCTTTAAAAGTTCCATTCATCATAATCGAGTACCAAGGGGACTTGACACAATTCTTTATCAAATTACAGAATTTTTCCGAAAACCCAAAAGCATAAAAAACCTCAAACAGAAAATCCTAGTTCACCCTGTTGTAAGTCTTAGCCATATCTAATTTCACCAACACATTTCCACCAACAATTTTCTTATTTAAAGACTGTACCATTTCTTGTGCCAAAGTAATATTTTCAAAAATGCTACGTCCCGGAATAAACACACCTTGTTCATGTGACACCACTTTATCAATTACCTTTGTTAGCCTATTAACAATTATTTTTGAAAAAATTTTATAAGCCACGGAACAAAGGCTTATAGGCCTAAACTTATCAAAACTCGTGGGCTTGTTTACTTTCGGAATCAAAACAATAAAGATGAAGAATAAAACCTGGAGAGGGGAGCACCATTAAAAAATTCTCTTGCGGCATCCACGACATCCTCTTTTATAATATCCTAGCAAGTCATATAAAACTCAGATCCGAACCCATTCGGCCCAGGACTGCTATTTTTTGGTATTGAAAATACTACTTGTCTAACCTCCATTTCTGTTGGCTCAGCACAAAGCAACTCATTTTCAGCCTCCGTTACTTTTTTATCCACCAAACTTGCCACAACACAATGCTCTTTTTCCGTCGGTTCAGTTAGGAAATTATGAAAATAACTCTCCGCACCAGTATGTACCAATTCAGCAGTATCCATAGTCCTCCCATCCGAAAGAACCATCTTTTGTATCCATCCCTTTTTCCTTCGTTGGTTGATAACTGAATGGAAGAAAGCTGAATTTTGATCTCCAGCTGTCAACCAGTTTTTCTTTGCTATTTGATCCAATCTCGTGGCCTCTCTCTTCTCCCATAATTCCAATTCAATTTTAGTTACTAAGTAATCAGCCTCAACTTCCTCAGAAAAATGGCTTTGAAGTTGACTCTCCAAAATTTCCATTCTCTCTTCAAGAGCTCGGATATTTCCTTCCACTCTCCAGAAAACTTTTTTGTTCCATGCACGAAGGGCTACCTTTGTTCTTTTTAATCTGATCGCCAGCCTCATGAGTCCAGTCACTTCATCCACTCTACTCCAAACTTCCTTGACACAAGCCAAAAACTCACTATGCAGACACCACATGTTGAGGAAACGGAAAGGAGATGGACTGTATTTATCAACCATCACATTTGAAGACACCACCATCGGACAATGATCAGACGATTTACGGTTAAGATAATGTAAGTGGGCTGACTGGAAATGGTTTGAAAAAAAATTATTGATGAGCACTCTATCCAGCTTTGCCCAGCTTCTTGATGCCCCAGCATGTCCATTGGACCATGATAGGCGTTGCCCTGAACAAGCTAACTCAATTAATCCACACTTGTCTATACAGTTAGTAAATTCTGCCATGGAAATGATCGGTCTGGGATGACCATTTATTCTTTCAGAATCAATTCTAATCACATTAAAATCACCCAAAACTAACCACGGCATATCAGCTATCTGCCACTCCTCTAGTTCTTGCCATAAAACTCTTCTCTCCATGTAAGAACACTTTGCATAGACAAAAGTAACCAAAGTTTTTTGCCTAGCCAATATAACCCACCCAGAAATAGCTTGATTTGAGCATACCAGAACTTCAAATTTGTTCGGGTCATTCCAAAAAAGCCACAATTTCCCACCTTGCACTTCATTAGACTGATGATAATTATAGTTTAGGTTCAGAAAGTTACCGAGCTCCTGCATTCGATCTTCATCAGCAAAAGGCTCCGAAATAGCAAATATATTAGCCTGATATTTTTTAAGAATTTTCTTCAATCTCCCTCTAGACCTTCTCAATCCTCTGATGTTCCAGTATATGATCGTATCACTCATATATTTAATTTCCATGATCGGGTATGCACCCGTTGAGACTTCCGCACCAGTTTTTCCCCATTGTCAGCCAGATCTTTAGCACCTAATTCCTTCTCCCCATCTGAATCATACAACTTTTCCTTTCGCAGTAAAACTGATCATTCTCCCTCATCTCTCTCCGATGAATAACCATCTACCAGGTTCCTGTGATGACCTTCTCCACCCGCGTCATCCATACCAATCTCATTTACAATATCATCATTTATTCTCTGATCCACATTCATACCAAGATTAATCTCATTTATGTCATCATGCCATATTTCTTCACACTCCTCTTCCTCCACGTCATTTTCCTTCTGCATTTTTTCCTTCTTATGTTGATCAAAGTAACTTGTTTCCTCTGTTTGTGTTTCTTGTTTTTTTTCCATCACTTCATTCGGAGCTTCAAGGACTGGCGATAGCACCCCCATTGTAATACTCTGAACCTCCGTCACAATAATTGCCGCACCACTAGAACTTTCCCCTTTTTCTTTCAGAACATCAACACTAATCAGAGGATCTCCATTTTGCACCCCTGCTCCAATACCCACATTTTCTTCCATAGCCTCTTTCATGTTTTTGGGTTGCCAAATCTTCTTTGCCTTTCCATCACCTGCCTCCTTTTTCTTTTCTCCAACCTTACAAACCACAACAGTATGACCTTGCCTAAAGCATTTGATACAAAAATAACCCAGTTTTTCATATTTTGCTTCCTGCCACATGCATGATGTGGGTGACAATACAATTGGAAAACCCTTTACCGGCTCCATTTTTAGATCCACTTCAACACAGATTCTTGCCCCAGACGCACGAGTATGATTGATCGTAGCATTATCTGTTCCAAGATAATGGCCGAAAAGAGTTGCCAAGATTTGTAGAATGTCTACCCTATATAAAGGCATCGGTAAACCAGGCAAGAAAATCCATTGGGGTGCCAAAGAAGATTCTTTTCTAACGTCAAAGTCTTTTCTCCATTTAAAGAGTCTGAAAGATAACCCCTCCATTGTTCTTCCTTCCCTCGTCCAGCCATGCACAAAATCTCTCTCATTCTTCATATGAATCAGCACATGGAAAGCATCCATAAAGCTGATAACGGGTATATCTTGCAAACCCCAGGTTTTCACCACATGAAGCCGTATTTTATCAATAGAAGGACGGGCTTGCACAAACTTCATCACCAAAGCAAAACGGAATTCCTCAGTAGCTTTTGACATTTCAGGTTCTGAGAAAATAAATCCCATCTCACCATCAATCTCAACTGGGTACCGCATAGGAACCTTGAAACCAGATTGTTCTGTATTCTTGTTGAGAACTTGCGCATACGTCTTCATCGATATCTCCTTAGTCCGTACATTCCCCACCGATGGAGAGGCCATCAGAGGGGTGATAGGCACCTTTCGAATTATCCTAGCAGTAAAAGAATCACCCAGAAAGAGAGATCTTTCTTGGATCAATTCTTGGAGCGTTTCTTTTAACTCTCTGGAGCGTATTCTATGTATGGCTTAATATGTTACATTCTTTGATTATGTTTGGAACAATTATTTATCTATATTGATTTAATTCTTTGCTGCAATATCGCTCCCAAAGTATATTGTCGTCGTAGGATTTTCTCAATAGTGATAATAATTTACATATTTTAAAAGTGGTGAATGATTTTTCAAAGGGTTATATTTGTTTTAATCTTGGTTTATAAATCTATATCTTCTGATTGGAAATTTTGGGAATTGAGTTTCCAATTGAGTTATCCAATGAATCAAGAATAATTAAAATACCGGATTTGTGCAAGGGATTCCTGACGCTCTACTGTTTGTCAAATTTAAGTAATTTTTCCATTAATCACTTTGCTTCACTTTAATTTACATTTAAAATTAATCTTTGTTCTCCATTGATCATTTAATATTTTTTCTTAGTTTCTTTATATTCTTCTACTATTCTTTTAATTTGTCTCTCTGTGAAATCGACACCCCAAAACTTTGCTACAACTACCGCGTTATTCTTTAGGCGTAATCAAATTTTGGCGCTGTTGCCGGGGAGACGGTAAAAGAATTGCTAGATTGTTATTCTTTTCAGCAGTTTGTAAAGGCCGTAACTTCGTTCCTTCTTTTTGCTTGCTACATTCTTTTTTCTTTTGATTATTTTGTTACCTTGCATGCACAGATATAGAGACGTTTTGGGTAGATTTGCTTATAGGCCTGTGCTAGAGTCAGGATCAAACTTTTTAAATCTTTTATTTGACAATCCATCTAGTCCTGAAGAAATGAGTGAACAAGAAGATGAGCCCACTAGAACTGTTCAGGATTACTTCCACCCTACACGCACTACTTTTAAAATAGGGATGATACAGTTACTCCCTACTTTTCATGGCTTGGAAAGTGAAAATCCATATGTGCACATTAGGGAGTTGAGGAAGTAGTTGTGACTTTTCATAGTCATAATGCAACTAATGACATTGTGAGACTTAAGTTCTTTCCTTTCTCTTTGAAGGATAGAGCTAAGAGTTAGCTATACTCACTGAGATCCCGATCTATTGGGTCATGGAGTGAGATGACTCAAGTCTTCTTTAATAAATAGTTTCCCCAACATAAGACCAACGCTTTAAAAAGGCAAATCTCCACCTTTGCACAAAAGGATGGTGAGACCTTGTATCAATCTTGGGAGAGATTTAAGGAGTTGTTGAATATGTGTCCTCACCATGGGTATGAGAATTGGAGCTTAGTGAGCTATTTTTACGAGGGATTTACATATAGAGAGTGCCAATTTGTGGAGATGATGGGTAATGGTGAGTTCTTACAGAAAGATCCTGATGAGACTATAGAATACCTCAATGAGCTTGCTAAAAAGGCTCACACTTGGACTGGACCTAATGCTATTGAGAGTACAAATAAGTCACGACCTACAGGAAACCCAAATGGTGGTGGAATTTACCATCTCAGGGAAGAAAATAGCCTAAAGGCTAAAGTTGAGATGCTCACTAGGGAGCTAGAGGTATTAAAGAATAAAGACTTAAAGCCAACACACATGGCTAATCATGTAGAGTTGTTTGGATCATGTTTTGTGTGTGGCGAGGTAGATCACCTCGCCAAAGAGTGCTCCACACTTGCTGAAATGAGAGGGGTGTATGAGGAACAATGTAATGCCTTGGGTATGTACAAGAAGCCTTTTACACCTTACTCTGATACCTATAATTTGGGGTGGTGCAATCACCCGAATTTTAGCTGGAAGTCTGAAAACCAGCAGCCTGCACAACCCCCTAGATCATATCCTGCACCATATCATGCACCTTCATCTTCTAGGAGTCCTTTAGAAGACACT
>QEOT01002075.1:40222-51994 GCA_003123785.1 Pterocarya stenoptera
CATTGATCATTTAATATTTTTTCTTAGTTTCTTTGTATTCTTCTACTATTCTTTTAATTTGTCTCTTTGTAGAATCGACACCCCAAAGCTTTGCTACAACTACCGTGTTATTCTTTGGGCGTAATCAGAAGCCCCGGCTGGCCACATCTATAACATCGGATCCCACTCGGGGTGACATTCGCCCTCATGAGCTCTATTACACTTGGCGCAAACTGGAGCTCAACCTCCCATACGTACACCAGGGGCTGCCTGTGATCGGGACTCAGTCCTCTGAACAAACTTCTTCAGAGACCCAGAACTGCTATGTAACACCCCGTTCTCCAATAAAGACATTTTAGAATTTTTGGGGAGCTAGTGTGCTACTACTAAACTTGAACTAGAAAAAAATTTCTTTTTAATAACGCGCCAGATGCAAAGGATTCCATAAATAAAACAAATTTTATTAAATACTAAAAATTCAAAAAAAATAAAGTCTGCGGAAGCACTTATTTAAAACAATTACGGAAGTCTCATGTGCTTATCAAAATAATTTAATTAAATCTTAAACCATAAAGCTTAATCATAGCAAAATCCGTCTAGGCCTCTGCCTCGCCTCCCGGGGTCAAGTCCTGTCCTGCAGTCTCATCCTCATAAATGTCATCACCTGGGCGGTTTAAAAACATGAAAACAAACTAAAATGAGTCGAATACTCAATAAGCACACATCATACAGTAAACATAATAAACATACGGTTTCTTGAAAAAAACGTCCACACTCATGAATATATACGTAAATAACATGAACATGAACATGAGCTTATCTTTCACTTATCATAGGCCGTTACCCACTGTTGACCCCCGTGAGTTAGGGTTAGCGAATCTAAATAGATTCCGATTCCGCCCGTGGCCACGGGTTGTGGAATCCATACATAAGGAAGACATACTGGGTGCACTACCAGCATGTACGACCTGGCAATGCAATATGCCCATAACATAGGTACCGTTTTCATATCATAACATAGGCCGTTACGTATCTTATCATTCATATTTCATCATAATCATACTTGCATACTTGTCATACCATAGATTTCAAAAGAAATCACATTCATACTTGTCATATCATATCATAGATTTCAAATGAAATCACATTCTTTCATAACATGTCGTGATGCATGACTTCTCACATAAAATCATGATTTTTCATAAATACTTTAATGCATAAATCTTCACATAAAATCATGCATGGCTTTTCATAAATTATTTTAATGCATAACTCTCACATAAAATCATAACTTTTCATAAATCATTTAATGCATAACTCATTTCATAAAATCATGAATTTCATAAATAACTTGATGCATAAAATCATGGATTTTCATATTTTCATCATATCTTGGGTACGTAAAAAGGGGCTTCCAATGGAGGGCATACATGCATAATATTTTTATAAAAGACATATCGTTTACCGTACATACGTGTAAGGGTATGATCATGCTACTTACCTTGCAGCGCTAATCCACTATTTTCTGCACGTAATCGATCACCTATACAATGGGCGTATAATATCCGTAAATATTCCAATCGAACCCGTATTTAAATATTTAACTGTAAAAATGCTAAAATTATCCTATTTTAATTCTTCAATACTTAAAATTCTCCTAATCCCTAAATTCATCGACAATCAATTGATATTCACTTATTCTAATTTTAACACAAATATATTTAAGAAACAAGCCTATCCCCCTTAAGAGTCCGAATATAGTCTAATAACATACATGTTTATCTTCATGATAATTTTAAAAACAACCCAATCTCTAAGTAAGATCCTAATATGCCCGCTTAGTCTCATTAAGCTAAAACAATATGCATATATATATAAATATATATATATACACATGTATATATGTCCCTTTACGTCCAACCCATAAATATTTCTCATCTGTAAGTCTTAAAAAGGGCAGGTCATTTGTGTAATTTACTAACCAACCTAAAACTCATTCTACGTTGCATGCATTCGGGAATACAGGACATACGTGAGAGGTGAAGGGCAGCTGTTGACCGAGATCACCAGGTGGGGATGAGCAGCGACTGGAAGTGGGAGGGCATGGTGGCGCTTTACGGTGGGCTGGGCGATCTCTATGCAACTGTGAGAGAGAGAGAGACGGAGAGTGAGAGAGAGAAAACTGCCTAGTCCGAGAATAATAGAGGGAAGAAACACGGCGTGAGGAAGAGGAAGAACCTACTGTGAAGCCGTGGGAGGCTTGCGACGGACTGGGGATGCCGGACAGCCCTTGACAGCAGTTTCTGTGGGCTCTCTATGTGGAGGAACTCTCGGTGAAGGTGGAGTGCAGTGGCTCACGCTGGGAATTACGTGCTCTGTTTTGGAGAGCTAAAACAGAGTGTTTTTGGTGTGGTTTCCGTGTGGGTGGCTGTTGGTTACTGGGAGGGATGCTTCGGTGGTGCTGGGCAGAGGTGATGCCGATGAGTGGAGTTCACGGTTTGGCAGCAGGAGGACTCGGGTTGCACTGCTATGTGGTCTCTCGATTTACACTCCAGAAAACTGGTTTCGGTGGTGAGGTTTGTGTGTGTTTTACAGGAGGTTTCGGTTGGAATATATAGGCAAGGGGGGAGTAGGAAGTTGGCTATACCTAGAAGACCTAATCCTACGTGGATACAAACACTAAGTGGATCGGTATACAAACTGAGGGGGTGGGGCGTACGTGCGTGTGCAAGTGCATGTGAGTGTGAGTGGAGACGTGCGGGGTGGAGAAGCCGAATGTGAACTGGGTTAGTTTTACACTTAGAAATAAAACACTGAGAGGCGTACGACTCGGAGGCTTTTGTGTTTATTTTAGAGAGTTTTCGTGGGATTTTCCTAGAGGAGAAAGAAGCGATTGTTGATAGGATTTTTTTTGAGTTGGTTTCGATGGTCAATCCGGAGGAAAAACTAAGAAGAGATTTGGAAATAAAATGAGACTTACGGGTGGATATAGAGAGAATAAGGTTTAAATAAATAACTTATTCGATAAGTCATTTTATGGGTTTTAACTCACTTATTGAGCCTAATAAAATTATCTGTAATTAATTCTTAAAAATATAGGATCGGGTCGTTACAATCTCCCCTCCTTATAAAAATTCCGTCCTCGGAATTTACTACACCTCAAGAACCTACGTACTTATTCTCCATATTCTTTCGTTGTCTTTATTCTAAATCCTTGATCATTTAGTTGAACCTATTATTTCAACCTTGATAATGAATTCGATTACAACCCTAAAATAATAAATTCACTCGATAATTATCTTAACTCCACGAAGTATAATTAAATTTTCCACATATAATAATAAAACTCTCCACATGCAATAATGACCTCAAATAAAATTGTAACCTAAGACTCTCCAAAATCAAATCTAATTCCTATAATTCATGTTGAGATAGGATTTCATTACCTATAGCGCCTATAATATTTCTATTAGTCATCTTGCATACCACAACCTACATACCTAATATTCTAGCAATAATCAATATTTCTAATTGAGGAACTTAGTTACCTGTGTTCTCATTGGCGAGCACGTTGGTGTCACGCAATTGTGCCAAAGAGAAGACTCGAGCTGGTGCCATATTCTTCTGTCCATCTCTTGTAGATTGAGTAGTAGCTATGTTCTTCCCATAGTGGCCAGATCAATTAACTCATGGAGAGAGGAAATTCATTGACAAATCACAAATCTGCGTATCTCAGGATGCAGACCTTCTTGAAATCGCTCTACTTGCAACTCCTTAGTGGCAATAAGATGGGGCACAAAAAGCCCAAGCTCCAAGAAAGCACGAGAGTATTGGTCCACAGTCATATTTCCCTGAACCAGATTATTAAATTCACGAGCTTTCTGCCTTCTCACAGCAGGAGGGAAAAATTGATCATCAAACTCCTTTTTAAAACGCTGCCAAGACACAGCGGCTAAAGATCCAAACTCTCTCTCCAGGAGATTCCGCTTCGCTCTCCACCAATTTGCTGCTTCTCCTTGCAACAAATAACTAGCATACAAAACTTGTTGAGCTTTCGAGCACCCACAAATCTCAAATGTCCTTTCAATTCCATTGATCCAACCTTCAGCTTGGAGTGGATCTTCTACTCCAAAGAACATAGGGGTCCTATGCTTAAGGAACCTCTCATAAGAGCACCCCACTTGCATAACCAAATTTTGGTCAACTGGTGGCGGTCTGATATTTTGATGAAAGAGGTCTGCCATCCTAGTCAAAGCTCTGGCAATGGCATTATCAATCTCGTCGTGAGACGATTCCTCCATAGGTTCCTTATCTTGTCTCCTTGGCCTTACCATTTTCTATCAAAGCATGAACCTCAACCTCACTTTAGTTCTGATTAGAACGCAAAATAATATAATAAAACAATTTAAAATAAATAATGTAACATAAAACAATTAAAACAAATAAAACAACACATCATACAAAAATGAGATAATTTCAAAACTACTTCAAATCAAGCTTAAAAATTCTGGTACTTCACCTAAGGGATACGTGGCTTTACCCAGAGCCAAACTGCTCTGATACCACCTGTGACGCCCCCAACTTCCATGTACGGACACACACGGAAATCGAGATGCCGGGATGATGACGACACGGTCACGCATTCCATCGACATGTGCTGAGTGTGTGCAATGCAACACGTGTACAATAAACAATACGCAGCGGAAAGGTTAAGTCAAATAACTAAGTACCAGAGTTCAATACAATACAAAAGTACTGAAAATCCACATGTCAACATAATACGATTTTTGTTTACAAGTCAACATCAAATCAAATAAAATACAATAAGCATAAGCGAACGATAATCTTCAAATACAAAAATAGCCAATGTCACTACTCCTCAGGCGGAGCCGCATCCTCGGGCTCAGCCTCTTAAAAACCTGCATCAAAATCTACAGTACCAAAAAGATGGTACCGCAGGTAAGTAAAACCCAAAATGTTCTAAGACAATAAATATATTAAAACAACTAACCATATGCATGCACATGATGACCAAAGCGCAAACCCGAGAAAAACACCATTTCTCAAAAATCACAATTTTCCCACACACGCCAAAAATCACCATTTGGCACAAAACTAAAATCCAGGAATAATTCCATTAATTCCAATTTTAACCGTATGCACCATGGCCTCCCCTAGGGACCATCCACATACTCTGGCTCTCATCGTCACCCCACGGGTGACGACTGTGCAAGTGATACACGAGTGATGCCCAGTTTCGCGCCCACCGTGTACATAGCCAAGTACCCTCTGACCCTCGCCAGCACAAGGAGTCACGGAGTCTGATTGAGAGCGCTACCATCCTGTCCAAGTCCCGGGCAATAGCCCCAGGGGACGACACTCAGTATATTCCGCTCCCGAGTGTCCAGAGAAGCTCCACCGAGATTATACCCCATCTCGGCTTGGGGGTGATACACACGCACCCGAGAAGCCTTAAACACAGTTTCTCAAAACTCACACCCACGCATGCATGCATAATGCCATGAAATCAACCAATTACCAACAACCAACAGTTATTAATAAAACCAGATAACCAAATCACAGTTTATAAAACAGGTTAGTGCAAAAATATACTTAAGTCTTAAAAGTATTTTGGAGAAATATTCACAATGCTATATAATAATTTTAGGAGGATCACGGAGGTGCAAAAGGTGGCTGGAAAGCAACGTAGCAGTGCAAAAACACTGTGGCCAAAATACACAGTATACCCAAATTCACACAAAGTCAAACGAAGACTTGAAATTGATAGGATAGGGCCTATGGGAAGTGGTGAAGCTAGTGGAAGCAACGGTTGGCCGTGGGTGGCGGCCAAAATGGGGGTGGAAGGCCAAAAAGGTGAAATTGGAGCTTGAGCTCGTGGAGGTAGCTCCAGTGATGGATCGGAGTAGAAACTGGGTGGGTTATGACGGCAAGAGGCCGATGAAGAAGTGGTGAAGAAATGGTGGCCGGACGGCGGCGGAATGGGAAGAAGAAGCCCACGGCTTCGCACGGCTCGCGGCGGCTAACGGAGACGTTAGCCGGCCTGAAAATGGAGGGACATACTCGCTTGCAGCTGAGTAGTCAACCGGTGTCGGCGGTGAGGGCCACGGACGGCCGGCGGCGGTGCTGGGGAAGAAAGGCCGAAACGGCGTGGGGGAGAGGAGAGAGAGAGGGTCGAACGGGAGAGAGGGAATCCGGAAGAAAAAGAGAGAAAAAGAAAAGAAGAGGAAAAGAAAAGATAGGGAAAAGAAATGAGGTCCAATCCTCACAACTTTTGGGTCACAACTGATCCTCAAAATAACTATTTTTAAAACAGTAAATTTAATAAATCAGTTTAAACTTAAAACTAATTAAAATAAAATATTAAACTCCAATAATAATCATTCTTTAAAATAAAAAGAAATTTAATTGCAAAACACTAATTAAAATTATGAAATCACATTAAAATAATTCTCGATTTAAAAATCGTAAAATAATCTCGCGTAAACAGATTTAAATTAAATTAAACGACTAAAAATAAAATATTAAATTAAAAAGCCCTTCAATAAAAAGCCCTTCAAAACATTTTTACTCATAATCTCAAATGGGCTTTTCATACCTATAAACCCAAAATTTTTTGTAAAGCCAGCTTGGCTGGGCCTGGGTGTTACATAATTACTTTAGACATTTGGAATGCCATGAAAACCTTGGAGGATTTCATGAATTGAGCAATCGATTAGGTTTTTGTCCGTTAGTGTAGTTGATTTACGATCTCCAAATCGAGTTGATTTCCTTTTTTATTTACTTAAGGCACTTAGGAAAATGATTTGTTGAAATAAACTAGACCATTAGACTCATATGAATATTTAGAATTTTATGGTGAAATAAAAAAGTTTCACATTATTTTGGTGAAAAATAGACCAACCAGAGAGGGCCACATGGCACCTAGACCAAACGACCATTACATCGCCACGTAGGATGTCCAATCAGCCTAGGATCACTAGGAGATCCCATTTTACACATGGCACCATCACAGCCCTTCATTTGAAGCACACTTTACACTTGTCAAATGAAGTACAAATGTGTATGGTGAATGGAGTGAGAATCAAGCAACGTACATGCCTTCTTACAACACCATGTATTTCTTACAACATTTCACTATTTCAATCACCAAAAGTACACGATGATCAGCCACCAAAGAGGATTTGAAACCCTAAATGAAACCCCAAATCCTCATGAGGGAACCCAAACCCTAAATGGTATGCCACTCGCTTTGACACTTCTTGCTTCCCTCTTGGTTTAAACCATTTCTACAAGCAGCCATCCACTCATGAACTATCCCTTACACCCTTATCCATGCCCGTACACCATGGTACATTCATTTGACAAACCCAATTGGAATTTGACTTAAAATCCTAAGTGAAACCCTATCTATACCCTAAATGAGCCAATTGGTTTTGCTAAAACATGTTCCAGCCGAATAACTCTCATTTCCTTAGATTTTCACACAACTTTTCTCCCATTGAATGACCACTCCATGGTCTAAAAATTGTACCCTATGGCAGCCAAGTATTGTACTTATTTTTTGGAAGGTCAAACACTCAAACTACTTCACAAAAAGCTCACCATTCAGCCAAGCATTTTAGCCCCTACCTTCCAAACGATTTTTCATCCATCTTAGAAGAAGCCTTGACATCATTGTCATGCATTCCACCCACTCCAAGTCTGCCCTCCCTATAGCCGCACGCCACCCTCATTTCTTGAAGCCTTCACATCATTGTCATGCATTCAACCCACTCCAAGTCAGCCATCCCTATAGCCCCACGCCACCCTCATTTCTTCCTCATGCTTGCAATTCTTCATCTCCTACCTTGGGAGCAAATCGAGAGAGAGAGAGAGAGAGAGAGAGAGAGAGAGAGAGAGAGAGAGAGAGAGAGAGAGCCTTGGATAGAATAGTTTAAGTGTTTTGCTTCTTTGGATTTATAGATTTGTAAGTTTCGTTCCTAACTCAGTTCTCTTTCATTTTTATTATGCTTTTAGTCTTGGATTTTCTGGAAGAGTGTTGGTTATTTTTAATTGAAGTTTGAAGGTTGGATGATGGGATATTGGTGATGAGGTGTTCAGTTCGGAGTATGTTGATAAGCTTTGAGAGTTTGTGTTGTTTTGTTGGATAATCCTTAAACTTTCAGTCCAATGGTGTACTGCTTTGATTTTTATACAAGTTCTTGGTTGGATTTATGGCATATGAGGTTTAATAAAATAGATTTGGATGATCCTCTAAACATTAAACTGAAACCCTCCAAGCATGAGATTGCTTGGTTTAGTTTGTCATTCTAGCTTTAGAAACTTAGATCCATGGTTTTGATTTTATAAACTCTTCTTCTTAAAGCTTTGATCTGTGGTTTAAGTTGAATTTTTAAAGCTTTATGACTACAGTTTTGTTGGATTTTGATAAACATGCAAAGAGGCATGTATTTATGCATGGTTTGGAGGATCTCAAGTTAATGGTTGCTTTGATGTTGTGAGTTTTTAAGACATGTTGAATACGGTGCTTATATCAAGTTAGAACCTAAATGTGAGATATGTTTTTACAAGAATGTATGCGTGTAAATCAAGGATTAGACTTTTTGTTCAAAGCCAATGCATGCTATGTCTTGGGTTCCATATTATATGTGTAAGCTGATTTTCATTTAGTGAATTAGTTGAGTTTTGTTACATAGTCAAGCTTACTATCCACCAAGTTTGAGTGATTAACATGCTAGAGGTTAATATTTGTAAACTTTTGGAGTACTTGGTGTTAAAATGCAAGAGAAAAGACACCAAGATTAGGTTTGATTTGACTTAATCATGATGTTTTGTGTGATTCTTTGAAATGTCAAGATTATGATTTTGAAAAATGCTTAATTTAATGTCTTAACATGATATTAGAACTAGGGATTTGATATTTATGAGTTGTTAAATTCAGATTAGGCATGATTATGTGTTTAAGAGTCAAATAGCAAGCCAAGTGTGATTTATAGCCATGTTAGTTTTGGCCATAGTGGGTTTTTCAAACTACATGTGAGTTTCTATTCATTCTAAGTCCATAAAAGGACCTAGAATGAAATTTATATGAGGTATGTAAATTTTGATAAGTTTATAGCCTGTTTGTAATTTTCATAAGTTTAAGGGCAAATTTGCAATTCCCCAAGAATTAAGGAAAAATTTTGCAAATTAAGCTGAAAGTTAGTAAGTTTTGTTTCTATGAGGTTAAGTGAGAATTTCTAACCCTATAACTTCTCTCATTTCAACTCACTCTAGGCGTTCGTTAGCCACGGATATTTGTTATTAGTTAGTTTCTTACTTACTTGAAAGTATGTTTATGTATGTGAGATGGTCAGATTCTAGCATTAAATTCAAGTTATATTTTATGCCTATTTATTTGAAATTTTTATGCCAAGCCATGTCATTATAAGCATTAATCATGAATATTTGCTATATGTCACAAAGCATACATGTAACGCCCCGGTCCCGTGTGGGTTGGAGAATTAGTTCTTGTCACTTAAAAATCATATTTCAACCATACAGTCATAGACTTCAAACTTTGAATGACGCATAGGACTCGCTTTTCCAAATTAACTGCTCCAATATAATTATTCTAAACACCACAAAATCTCAAAATAACTATCAACCTTCCAAAATACCCAGTCAACAGAGCAAAACGAAAACACTGAATAAAATTCTTTAATAACCAAAGTACCATCTTTGTACTTAATCCGCTATGCTCATGTAGTCTTATACATGCTTGATCCCTAGCTTAAACAATCAAACATCTAAAAATATTGTGTGACGCCCCTAGCTCCCACTTGGGATTTGATGGTGACTGAATGCATCGGGACATGTAACACAAGGTTACATACCCCTCATACATGACAGTTAAGATGCAAGTCACTTAACATCTAGCAATATGCAACAAAAATTGCAGAGGAAAAATTCTTTTTCTATCTAATTATGCATGGTGGCAAAATAAAAGACACATGATACCATTAAGTGCAAATATCCCAAAGCTTTCATATAGCATAAGCACTTCAAAATAAGTTGTGTTTTCCAAAAGAACTCTCCAAAATAAAATATTGTACTTTAAACCATCCCTAAAACACGAGATCCATCAAAACATTGTTCCTCAAAAGAAATTACCAACTTAAATGAAATGGGTCCCATTTCGTTTTCTCTTTTTTTTTTTCTTCAATAAGGTTCGGGCTTCACTCTTTTCCCCAAATTCCGAGCCTTATCCTGATTGTGAACACGTTTGAAATCATCTATATCGTGAAGTACCTCTGTGATTGCTTGGTCAATTGACTCTAGGCGCTCCAAGTTGGACGGCTCGGGCGAGCTCATAAGCATATTAGGCACAATCCTCTCCAGAAGAGGTACTGTCCTCTTCCGCTTCGTCATTCGGATTTCCTATACCTGTTACAACTTCTACCATTCCGGATGGAGAATGGTAGTGGAAACTATCATAGTGAGATTTCAAGAAATCTCAGCAAGTAAACAAACAACATACCACAAATATCATAAGCATATAAAAGTAAACACAAACAAATGCATGGACATGTACATATGACATAAAACTTTTACGTATACATCATGGACTTTTCTCATGAAAATAACATTTTTCATCTTTTAAGCTCTTATCACATGTTCATATCATTTGAGCTCGGATTCTTGTTCATATCATAACATATCATGCCAATTCTTATCATGTTGAGAACAAGTCTCATCATTCCTTGTCCTTTCATTCATATCATAGCATATCATGGCATAACATATCATGTCATTCCATATCATATCATGTCATAAAGCTCAAATGCCTTGTTCATATCATATCATTCACATATATGAATACCTCACAGCTCCCCTAAGCACCGTGTATTCACCACTAGTTATCGCATCAATCAACAATCCACTTGATCGATATGACTACGTGATAAACATAAACATATTCTTTATGGCAGTTCGCATATTTCACCTTCACAAACTTTAGGTGAGAATAAGTGGTTGTGTGAAAAAACCCTAAATCCGAAGCTCCTTGGGCATGTGTGTGCATCAAGAAGAGAAGTGAAATGGTTTTGCACTCTTCTAGTATGCATGGTTGACACATGGCATGACTGTGTGTGTGCTATTGGATTTTCGAAATCCCTATGTCACTTGAGGTGACTTTGTGTCATTCGCTAGGCACTTTTAGTTTTTGGTTTTTGGTTTTTGCCTCTCTCCCTTGTAGCCATCAGTCACATGCCCCATTCTTCCTCAAAAAGTTTTCTAGAACATGCCTTTTTGCCTTCTCTAGTATGACACATTCTTGGAACTAACAATTAACTTTTTGTTTTAGCTTGACACGTGTCCATGGGGACTTGAGCTTGCAAAAGTGGCGTCTACAGCTCCAAAAATCGAAATCCTATTTTCTCATTCTTGCTTCTTCCACCTTCCACCTCTACATCCAATGCATGGTTGATAAGTGTCAACTTGGCCTTCTTCCAAAAGACCAAAAACTCCTTCCATGCTAAGTGGAGCCTTCTCCTTGTTCCATGGCCTAACTTAGGCCTTTCCAAAGCAAACACTTTTAATGGACCTATTCCCTTGGGCCAAATCTTTCTACTTCCTTTTGAGAGCTAGGAAGCCTTAATCTAGGAGGTCCATATCCCATAAAAGAAAAGCAATTAGCCTAAGGGGCTCTTCCATACTTAACCAAAAATTCAAAGACATATCATCATCCGTACAAAATGTAAATATGATTCCTTACGAAAATTCAGGATGTCA
>QEOT01002075.1:55214-76080 GCA_003123785.1 Pterocarya stenoptera
GCTTTAAATAAAACAACAATAATTTTAAAACCCATAAACGAACCAATTTAAATCAAAGATCAATTTAAATCTGAAATAATAATTAATAAGAAGAAAGCCCAATAAAATATTTTCACAACTTAAAATATTATAAAATAATATTTTAAAACTCCCAAAATTCTAAAACTAGAGAATCAATCATTAAATTAATTAAAATAATCCTTCATTAAAATACACTAAAATACGGGGTGTTACAAAATCCTCCCCCCTTAAAAATAGATTTCGTCCTCAAAATTGGCACACGATGATCTCAAACAAATACACTTCAATCATAAATTTCATGCCTATAGCACTCGCTATCGTGGAATCTTTTGACGATGATAGGGGTGGTATGTCATCATCTGCTGTCACCGAATCTTGTGAGAAATAAAATATTGCGTCCAAGTCATAATCAAAATATATATTCATCTGCATCTCATTTAACCTGTGATCCATTTCAAGCTCTGTTTCTTCAATAGGTTGACCTTCTTCACGGAAACAAATACCGTCTATGGACGTATTTGAGGTCTTAAAAGGCATATACATCATCGCTCGTTCTACTGTTGCACGACTTGATTCAACTTCATTATTAAAACTGCGTAAATAGGTTCTTTCCTCATCTTTCCAGCTACATCAAGGTTGTCATTTCTCATGTGGCAATGGTCGGCACAAGAAAAGATTTCCTCGAAAATCCGAATCCATCACATGCATACTGTGGTGTTCGAACTTTTCCAGTTATTTCAATTGCTCGCTTCTCCTAAGACGATTTCAAAGTCAACGTTCTCTACACTCTCTAATTTGTGCCACTGAAGACATAGACATACGCAGGGTTCTTTTAGGTCACGTCATGCCTTGTTTCAAGGGTATGATGGGTCAGCACTATGTGCACTACGAGCAATAAATTCATACAGAAACATTTAATTCATAATCAGAACAAGTACAAACAGTCATTCAAAAGTTTCAAGCAAAGTTTACATCTAAATTATAAACAAATGAGGGTAGTTAGTCCTCATGACATCTTCTCATTCCCAAGTTGCTTCATGAAATTTGGGATTGTTCCAAAGCACTTTAACTAAGGGTATCTTCCGATTTGTCAATTCTTGCTCTTTCCTATCCACAATCTGCACTGACCATTCCTCATAAGTCAAATTAGGTCATAACCGAATACTGCTGGGTTCCATTACAACTCCTGGCCTTTCACCGAAACTCTTCTTTGGAGACAATACATGGAAGACATCGTGCACTCCTTGCATGTCAACTGGTAGACTTAATCGATAAGCTACCGCACCAATCTTCTTTACCACTTCAAAAGGTCCAACATATCTGGGGCTCAACTTCCCCCTCTTACCAAACCACACCACTTCTTTCTTGGGTGAATCATTCCTACTTGCTTCCGCACTTCTTGCAAATATCTGGGCCCTAGCACTTTCTTCTCTCCTATTTCATCCTAGTACAATAGTGATCTGCACTTTCTTCCGTAGAGCACTTCATATGGTGCCATTTGTATTGTAGCTTGGAAACTATTGTTGTATGCAAACTCTATCAAAGGTAAATGACTATCCTAATCACCACTTAGTTCCAATACACATGCTCACAATATATCTTCCAATATCTAAATAGTGCATTCCGTTTGTCTGTCTCTCTATGGATGATATGCACTACTGAACTTTAAATTTGTGCCCAACATCTTCTGCAGACTCTTCCAGAAATGCGAAGTGAATCTTGTATCCTTGTCTGAAACTACAGACTTTGGCACTCCGTGTAAATGAATCACTTGCTTGACATAAATTTGTGACAACGTTTTCATAGAATCCGCATTGGTTATAGGCAAAAAATGTGCACTCTTTGTTAGTCTATTGACTACAACTAAAATTGAATTCTTTCTGGTCGACGTCCTTGGCGAACCTATCATGAAGTCCATAGACACATCTTCCCAATTCCATTCGAGAATTGGTAGTGGTTGCAACTCTCTTACTGGCCTCTAATGTTCTGCTTTTACTAGTTGGCATACTGGCCATTTAGCCACGAATTCCGCTATGTCTTTCTTGATTCATTCCCACCAAAATCTTTCTTTTAGATCTCGGTACATCTTAGTGCTACCAGGGTGAGCTGTTTAAGGGGTGCAATGAGCTTCCCTTAAAAGCTTTTCCTTTAGTTCTGGGGCACTAGACATCTCCTTCCTACCCTTGAAATATATCATTCCATAGTCTCCAATTACAAAGTGTTGGGGTCCTTTGCCGTCTGAAATTCTTCGCCATAAGCTTTCTAGCTTGTCATCCTTACATTGTCCTTCTCAAATCTCTTCCTCGGTTATTGAGACAATTTGTTGCACTGCTGCTAGGATAGCATCCCTTGGTGGATTTCCAATCAACAAACTCCTCATCTCTACCAATAACGATGGCGATTCAGCTTGGACCTTGCGACTAAGGGCATCCGCAACTACATTGGCCTTTCCAGGGTGATACTTAATCTCACACTGAAAAATCACTTATCGTCTCAATCCATCTTCTTTGTCTCATATTTAGATTCCTCTAACTAAATAGATACTTGAGACTCTAATGATCTGTAAACACCTCACATTTTTCTCCATACAGGTAGTGTCTCCAGATCTTCAATGCGAAAACTACTGCCTCTAATTCTAAGTCATGAGTAGGATAATTATGCTCGTGATTCTTGAGATGCTGCGAAGCATAAGTGACTACTTGTCCTTCTTGCATCAGAACACATCCTAAACCTATCTTAGAAGCATCATTGTACACCACGTAGGGCTTGTGAGGTTCAGGTAAAGCCAAAACTGGTGCCGTGGTCAACCTCCTCTTGAGTTCCTGAAAGCTCTTCTCACATTCTTCGCTCTACACATAATTGGCATTCTTCTTAGTTAGTGCTGTTAATGGACCAGAGAGTTTAGAGAATCCTTCTACAAACCTCTTGTAGTATCCTGCCAAACCAAGGAAACTACGTATTTCATGAGCATTAGTCAGCCTTTGCCATTCCATCACTCCCACTATCTTAGCTGTATCCACTGCAACCCTTTTAATAGAAATAACCTGTCCCAAAAACTTTACTTCTCGGAGCCGGAAAATTTGATTCATTAGTTCCATAAATGCTGCTAGCACATTGGTCAAACCAAAAGGCATTTCCAAAAGCCCAAAATGTCCATATTGAGTTCAAAAAGTAGTTTTAGATATATCTTGGTTTTTTATCTCAAGCTGATGATATCCTAATCTTAGTTCTATTTTCGAAAACACAGACGCTCCTTGCAACTTATCTAACAAGTCATTTATTCATCGTAACGGATACTTATTCTTGATGGTTACTTTGTTCAGATCTCGATAATCGATGCACATCCTTAGAGTACCATCCTTCTTCTTTATAAACAAAATAGGCGCTCCCCAAGGAGACAAACTAGGGCGTATGAATCCATTTTCTAGAAGCTCCTCTATCTACACCTTCAATTCCTTTAACTCCGTCGGGGCCATTCAGTATGGTGCCTTGTGTACTGGGGCCATAGCTGGTTCTCGCTCAATAGCAAACTCAGTTTCACGATCCGGAGGTAATCCTGGTAGATCTTCCGAAAAGACCTTAGGAAAATCCTCTATTATTGGAATTCCTTGGACTCCTTTATGTTCTCCTACCGATTCAATCATAACTGCAAGGTAAGCAACTGCTCCATCTCTTATGCTCCTCTTAACTTGTCCCGCCGTTACAATCGATGGAATTGATCCAATTACTTCCCCCATATAACAAATCTTGTCTTTTGATGGCAAAGTCAAAGACTATCTCCCTTCGTTGAAAATCTATCTTAGCATAATGCCTTGATAGAAAATCCATTTCAAAGATTAAATCAAAACCCATTAGATGGAAAACAATTAAGTCAGCAATTAGGGTCAAACCCGCGACTTCCAACTAACAGTCCTTCAACATACAAGTACATCCAACTATCTTCCCATCAGGTATTGTTACTAGAAATTTTCAAGACAAAGGTTCCATACTTAGCCTACACCTTCGAACACAGTTGTAGGACACAAACGATCGTGACGCTCCAAAACCAAACAAAGCATACATCACATGTTGCATCCATCTAACCCTACTACTAATTACTCCGGCATCTGCCACTTTGTCTCTTTCCAGATCCACCTCTCCTGGTGTGATCACATAGACTTTCGCTTTCACAGGGGTTTTCGCCTTGCCTCCTGGCGTGATTGTTCCTCTAGGTGTGTTCGTGGACATTCTCGGATCATGTGACCAGTCTAACTGCATCTGAAATAAGCTCCCATTGTGAATCGGCATTCTCCACTATCCCTTTGCCCGCATCTCCTACATGGTGCTGGTGTAACCAGTACTGCCTTCCTGACTAGCTTTCCTTTCCCTTTATCCATAGTATGGGGAACCTCTCTTCCCGCATCTGGGCAAGTAGGGCATTCCTCTCTTCCGGTTCATATGAACTTGCGAGATTAGACTTCTCTATTCTGCTTCGGCGATAGACGCTACATTCACCAGTTCTTGAAAATTCTCGATCTGCAAGCATGCAACTTGATTCCGAATTCTCAGCTGTGATCCATCTTGAAATTTCCTAGCTTCCATCTTTTCTGTTCCAACCAAGTGAGGGGCAAACCTTCCCAACTCCATAAACCAGGTTGAATATTGCTCAACCGTCATGTTGCCTTACATTAAGTTGGTAAATCTCCAGAAAGAAACAATTGTCAAATTCCCTTTTGAATCACTCCCACGTAAGCTTAACTACATCACCTAACTCTCGTGCCAGTAATTGTCGCTTTGAATCCCACCATATTTCGGCCTCTCATTGAAGTAGATGTCCAGCATATTGGACATTATGTTCCTCTTTCACTGATATCAAATGTGTGCTCTAAATCAATGAGCCACTTGTTGGCCCATAATGCTCCTTCCGTTCCCAAGAAATTGGGGTATCGATAAACCAAGAATCGCTCAACAGGGCATCCCCGAACTTCTCCATACTTCTATCCTCAATACTTCTATCCTCGCATATAGCTTCTGCTATAGCCTGACCGCCTTCCAGTGGTTGATTCCCACTGTCTTGCTCCTTATGCCTGGGAGAAGTATCATCTCGTCGATTCTGCACCATGACTTCTTCTTGTTTCTCCTGAAATGCACAAAGCCAATTGTAAGTCAAGCTTTCCTAAGAAGGAAAACACCAACTTCCATCCATCGCATCAATGAGTTTCCACGCCTACTCTTCCTTGGTTTGATCCTTCCAGTATTCGAGCCTATGGCTATAAGATTAAAGCCCATAACTACAAGATTGAAGCCTAGCATTGGTACCATGACATTCACTAGAACAACTTATGGGTTTACCCACAGACATAGTTGCTCTGATACCACTGCCTACGACGCCCCTAGACCCTGCCTGGAAATTGGCGGTGACTAAATGCGCCGGAATATGTAACACAAGGCTACATACCCCTCGTACATGCCAGTTAAGATGCAATGCACCTAACTTCTAGCAATATGCAATAAAAATTGTAGTTGAAACTACCACAATGTACCTAGCATCTAGTAGTATGGAAACTACCACAGTGAGATTCCAAAAAATCTCAACAAGTAAACAAACAACATACCACAGATATCATAAGTATATAAAAGTAACCACAAACAAATGCATGGACATGTACGTATGACATAAAACTTTGACTTATGCATCATGGACGTTTCTCCTGAAAATAACATTTTTCATCTTTTAAGCTCTTAACACATGTTCATATCATTTGAGCTCGGGTTCATTGTTCATATCATAACATATCATGCCAATTCATCATGTCATAACATATCATATTCAGAACAAGTCTCATCATTCCTTGTCCTTCCATTCATATCATAGCATATCATGGCATAACATATCATATCTTGTCATTTCATATCATATCATGTCATAGAGCTCAAATGCCTTGTTCACATCATATCATTCACATATATGGATACCTCACAACTACCCTAAGCACCTTGTGTATCAACCAACGATCCACTTGATCGAGGTGACTAAGTCATAAACATAAACATATTATTTACGGCAGTTTGCATATTTCGCCTTCACCATAATATGCATCTACTAGCTTTAGGTGCAATCCAGCTTCGGTCTCCTTCCATAGGAACCATTGGGTCTGTCGACTATACTTTGTCGACCCAGGGGCTTTCACTCAACTTTAGACACTCCAGAGTGGATAGGGAGTTCTACTGAGCATTTCCCCGTCCTAGCATTTGGGGTCGTTATAAAACATCATTGACTATTTCTTTTAAAAACATGGACCCAAATGCATGAGACATGTAACGTGGACTCATGAAAACTCATAGCTCTTATTCATGCAACATGTAAAGCGGAATAAAATAGCTCAATTACATAGCATGCATCTCAAGTCATAGCTTGAAAACATTAGAACATGTAAACAAAGATCATGTCATGCAAACATATTTGATTCTTATATCAAAACAGAATTTTATCACCCAAAATATGGTCTTGGCCAATTCATCTAGGCCCTCCAAAACATGTATTTTATTCATTCCAACCCATAACATCATGTCTCCATTTAATCTTTACATCCAAACAAGCATGCAAATCAATAAACATGGCAAAACCTAAATTAACATGCATTATATTAGAAACTTAGCTCAATCATACTTCACAAGACATTGCATCTCTTCATTTTTATGCCATAGCAGAAACTTGTATCATAAAAAAACTAGGTTTAAACAACAATTCATTCACTAATCACAAGGCCCGAATACTTCATCATGAAATATCAAGCTCCCAATCACAATTTCATACAAATATTCATAGCATCATATAAGCTGATTAATAAGCATGAAATAATAGGCATAGTCAAACAATTAATCATACAAAAGTTCGTGGAAATAATCAAACAAAAGTTCACATGTATATACAAATAATATCAAAGATAGGTTGGAAGTTTACTTACAAAAGTCCAACGATAATACTTAGCAAAATCTGAAAATATAGTGTAGCGTAATAGAAAGCAATCTCACAAAAACCCTAGATTCCAAAAATGAGAGTGAATGTGAGTGTAGTGACATTTTCAAAATCCTTTCCTCATGCTAAAAATCCTAGGGTAGAAACCATTGAAGATCACAAACCCTAGTTTTTCCATTGAATCAAAAACTGAACTTGTGTAACCCTAGACCATGTGTTCATGTGTTCAAAACACCAAGAACATTTCGGGTTCCATCTTCTAAAAAGAGCTAACCCTAAATTCTAGGGTGACAATAAGTGGTTGTGTGAGAAAACCCTAAATCTAAAGATACTAGATGAGATCTTCCCTTGGCCGGGTGTGTGCAACAAGAAAAGAAGTGAAATGGTTCTTACCTCCACTTGTGGAGCTCTTGCTCGAAAATAGTGAGTGGTTTCTTTGTGATACACGAAAATGGTGGTGTTTGGCTATAGGGAAAGTGTGGGAAAGTGGAGACTAGATAGAGAAAAGGTTATGACCGAAATACACTAGGAGAAGCAAGAAACTTTATGCAAAAAGGGCTCCCTCATTTTTGGCTCCTACCTTATATAGTGTCCCTCTAGGCTTTCATTAACCAATGCATGCAAGACAACTACATCCCCCTTTTTCCCTCAAGATGGAACTTGCATGGGGAAGACTAAATGTGTTTGTTGTGTGGCTCCTTTCTCACCAAACCGAAACCCTTCACTTGCCTCATTCTCCATTTTGCCCTTCCAACTATGTCCAAGTTCAATGCACCAAGAGGTTAAAAGGTAATTTCCTAAAAACACAAATCCTCCAAGGCAGTCTTCAAGTGTGCATGGTTGACATGTGGCATGAGTGTATGTGTGCTCTTGGATTTCTTAAATCCCTATGTCACTTGAGGTGACTTTGTGTCATTTCCTAGGCACTTTTGTTTTTAGTTTTTGCCTCTCTCCCTTGTAGCTATCGGTGTAACGCCCTGGTCTCGGAGGTCCGGAGAGTTAGCTCTTATTACTTAATATCAACTTCAATATCACAACTATAAAATCCAGAAAGCTCCACAAAATATTAATTCATTTACTCAACCCAAATATCCATGTTCCTGCATAGGGACAACAAAGAAATTCTCAACAACATAAATTTAAAAACCTCCCAAAAACTCGAAAATATCCTTAACTCATCAAATCAAAATAACCAAAAATAAATCAATTTACTAATTATGACTCTCAAATAAGCACTTGTACCCTCAGGCACTTATTCCACTATGATCATCACACATTGCTATAACTTCCTACTCTTTCCAGCTGAGCCATCATAATTATTTGAAAAATATTTGGAGATAAGGGGTGAGTTATCAACAACTCAGTAAGCAGAGAATATATATTAGTGTGTAAACATGAGCATTTACAAAGTTCAGAATGTAGAACAAAATACTTTCTTTTAGAATGTAGAACAAAACATTTTTGATTTTCAGAATACATAATTAGAATATTATAAAAAATATCAGAACGAAAGTTAAAAAATACTCATAATCAAAATCCTAATCAGAATATTATAAAAAATATCAGAATGAAAGTTAAAAAATACTCATAATCAAAATCCCTTTGGCATAGCATAAACTAAGACATCACATCTTATCTTAGCATATCATAACAGAGACCACGTTTAACCCTCGTGGTAGGGTTATGCAAACCCTGGAGGCCAACCGAGCAGAAATAGAATGTGAATCTTCTCCTTATTATTCTCAGAATCCCGAGTGTGCACACAGGAAAGACCACGCAGAAAACCACTTTGCTTCCAAAGTGGGTGCATCACAAACAGAAAACTTGGTACCAACTAGAACAAAAGCCACAATTTTACACCTGTGGTAAGGCAAGAACAGAACAGAAACAAAAGCATAATATTATGCCAAAGGTTTTCAAAAAACATATCATATCATATCAAAGTACAAAACAAAATCAGATCACAAAAACATAATTTATACACAAAATTTCATAAGTTTCGTATTCGCTCTTTTTGCATAGTTTAGAAATAGAATGCCAAAAAAAGTAAGCTCATGTCTACACCAGTCATGCCAAAAAATACTTTATTATTAAACAGAATCTCATGAGTTTGCAGAAGAAATAACTAAGGTAGTTCAAATTTCTTTTCATAACAAAACATGCATCTTTTTCAAAAATCAACTTCAGCCCATTTTATTTTTATGCAAAGTCTAGCATAGGGTTCGCTTATCTGGACTTCTTAGATTTTCATAAATTTCCTCAAAATTGCAAAACAAATATTAATTGTCACCTATAACATAAACACGTAATTTTCATAAATTTCCAATTGAACACTTATTTCAATATTTAGGCCTAAAATGCTAAAATAACCTATTTTAATTCCTCAAAAACCTAAATTCAAGCTATCCTAAAATATCGTCGCATTTCTATATTCATCAAAGTCTAATTAATAAGTTTGACTAAAACAGAAAAATCTAACTTATTTGATAAAGAAATCAAATTATAAAATTTAGTACTAGCTAATATATTTATACCAAAGTATTTTTTAAAAATTAAACAACCACAACTTAGATTCATTTTGAAAATTAACTTAATCATATTTAAAACTATATTTAGTAATTTAAATTCAATCCGAATATATAAATTCTTATACTACGCCTAGCAGATTATAAACACATGATCAATATAAACTCGTTCAAGGGCATTTTGGGAAATAACATCATAACCTGCATGGCTCTTTGAGAAAAAAAAACTAGGATCTAATATTACGTAATAAGGGCCATGCATACCGAAGGCTATGTGCAGCGGTGGCTTGGGTGGATGTCTACGGCGGCATAGCAAGGGGGCAGCGGCAAGTCACTGGAAGAAAGAGAGAGAGACGGTGAGAGGGAGCAAAACGTGAGGAAAAAAAATACATGAGAGGCAAGGGTAGTTTCGGCATGGCTTACTGAGCTGATGATGAACGTACGGCTGATCAGGGCTGACGAAGAGTGTTCGGACGACTGTTTGAGGTTGGCTGGGTGGTTTCCCGTCGTGTACTGAGGCTGCAAAACTAAGGGAACGGGGAGATTTTCTTACTCTGTTTTGGAGTATCAAAAGCAGAGTGTGATAGCGGCTTGAGTCTTTCATCATGCAGAGGAGATCTCGTTCAAGGCAGTGGCTGGCGGCAAGGATCCTCTCGTGTTACAGTGACCAACTGGTTTCCATGCGTGGATTTGTAGTGGCTAGGTTGTGGGTACTTGAAGGTGGTGAGGCAGTTGGAGTGGAGGTCTCAGTTTGATCTTCTGTGATGAGGAGGAACAAGCGGGAACTTAGTCTAGGGTTGAGGATGCTTAAAACGTGTATAATATTGAGGGCTAATAGGGGTGAATGGAAGACCAAAATAAAACCCTAGAGATGAGAGAAAGTGGTGTGCATGTAGAGGAATAAAACGGATGTGCAACTGTGTAGTCCGTGGAGTCTGAAATAAGGTAACACGGGCTTGGGTTTTGTTTTTAGTGAGTTATAGGCCTTGACTCAAACTCTAGAAAAAAATTTAACCGATCTTATAAATTTTTTGAGAGAAGATCCACTTGGTCCCTTAAAAGAATTAGAACCTATTGAAAATTTATATTCCGCAAAAATATCTTAGCCCTATACTCTCTTCCAAAAAATTTTACTCGCAAACCCAAATGGGCTTTTCATACCTATAAGTCCAAAAATTTTGTAAAACAGACTTGACTGGGCCCGGGTGTTACAATCGGTCACATGCCCCTTTCTTCCTCAAAAAGTTTTCTAGAACATGCATTTTTGCTTTTCCTAGTATGACACATTCTTGGAATTCACAATTAACTTTTTGTCTTAGCTTGACATGTGTTCATGGGGACTAGCTTTGTAAAAGTTGCGCCTACATCGCAACCCTATTTTATCTTTCTTGCTTCTTCCACCTTTCACCTCTTGATCCAATGCATGGTTGACAAGGGTCAACTTGGCCTTCTTCCAAAAGACCACAAACTCCTTCCATTCCGAGTGGCGCCTTTTTCTTGTTCCATGGCCTAACTTGGGCATTTCCAAAGCAAACACTTTACATGGGCCTATTCCCTTAGTCCAAATCTTTCTACTTCCTTTTGAAAGCTAACAAGCCTTAATCTAAAAGGTCCATATCCCATAAAAGAACAGAAATTAGCGTGAGGGGCTCTTCCGTACTTAACAAAAAATTCAAAGACACATCATCATTCGTACGAAATGTAAATACGATTCCTTACTAAAATCCTGGATGTCACATATTGTGGAGATAATGGGGTAATTTATCAACAACTCAATAAGCAGAGAACATATACTAGTATGTAAACACGAGCATTTACATAGTTCAGAATGCAGAACAAAATATTTTTATTTTCATAATACAGAATCAGAACATGTTATCAAAAATATCAGAGCAAAAATTAAAAATATTCTTACTAAAAATTCATTTGGCATAGCATAACTGAAACATCATATCAGAACGAAATTTCATGTTTAACCCCCGTGGTAGGGTTGTGCAAACTCTGACAGCCAAGAAGTAGAAACGGAATGTGAATCTTTCTCTTATTATTCTTGGAGCCCCGAGTGTGCACATAGGAAAGACTAGGCATAAAACTGCTTTATTTTCAAAGTTGGTACCAACCCGAACAAAAGCCACACGTTTACACCCGTGGTAAGGTCAGAATGAAACAAAAACTGAATGTCATGCCAGAGGTTTCAGAAATCAAGTCATATCATATCAGAGTACAGAACATTTTCAGAACAAAACAAAATCAAATCATAAAAATATAATTTTTGCAAGAATTTTCATATTCACTCTCTTTTGTACTGTTCAGAAACAAAATGTCAAAATAGATCATGTCTACACCAATCATGCCAGAAAATACTTTATTTTTATACAAAATTTTATGAGTAATGACGAACAAATAACTGAAATTGTTTCAAAATTCTTTTCATAACAAAACATGTATATTTTTCAAAATTGACCTTAATTCATTTTTTATGCAAAGTCTAGCATAAGAATCCCGCTTACCTGAACTTCTTAACTTTTCAGAAATTTTTCTAAAAAATGCCGAACAACTATAAATCGTCACTTATAAAATAATCACATAATTTTCATTCAAACACGTATCTCGATATTTAAACCTGAAATGCTAAAAATTAACCTATTTTAATCCCTCACTACCCAAAACTTCTCATAATTGTAAAATATCATCATTTTTCAAATTCTCTAATAATCACTTCATTTCTCTGACTAAGATATAAACTCTTACTTATTTGCTACTAAAATCTAATTATAAAAAATTTAATACCAATTGGTATAAATTACTCCTTAACTATTTCCGATTAAACAAACTTTTTGGACTAATATAAATATAAAGTGAGACGAAACTCACAGAACACAACATAAAAAATTTCTATAATCATGCTGAAGCCCATTGTAAAATAAATCCAACTGAAAAATATAAGTTCAAAACACCTTATGATTTGGCTTGTACTTAAAGGCAAACTTGTAATATCATAAAACAACTCTTCTCCCATAGAAGCTTTACGTGAACAAACACATACAATTTGGCCGTGCGATGAAGACTCATCGGGAGAGGGAGTCACGATGGAGTTGGGCGAGTGGAAGGTGACTGTCCCGACGGTGGCGCACTGAGAGAGAGAAAGAGATGAGAGAGAGAGAACGGAGAGTGAGAGAGCGAGAGGGCCACGGTGTGCGGGAAAGAGATGTTAGGGAGGGCTGTGGCTTGAGGCGGCGGCAGTGCAGTACGGTGGTATAGGGTGCAACATGATCGAGCTTTGGCTATTTCCGACGAGAAACGGAGCTGAACTCGCGCTTGGGAAGGAGGGTCTGCGGGTGTTCAGATGGGGATGATAATCTGTTTTCGGTGATGGAAACAGAGCCTCTTGAACGTATGATGGTAGCTTGGCGATGGAGGCATAGGGACTGGACTTGGGACTTGCAGTACGTGGGTGAAAAAAAGAAAAGTCAGCAGAAGCTTACCACGGCGTGGAGGTTTGGCTTGGATGACTTCAGTGGTCGGTTCCCTTCGTGAGGTGGCCTCGATTCCATCAGCTTGGGTCTTCTATGGAGTTGGCTTTCGGTGACTTTACAAGTGGCTACTGATACAACCATGGTGCACACGGAGGAAGGGTGTCAATGACTTGGCACTATGCGGCAGTGAATACGGTGGTGCAAGGGCTGGACTGGGTACGCGGTGCTGCGGTGTAGAGGATGGCGTTCGGTGCACTCAGTGGCTGGCAGCGTCATGCGGTTTCTATTGTGTTTGGCCTCGGGTGCTGGCTGGGTAGCAATGTGAAAGATTTGTTTCACCGAAAAAAATGCAGGCGGTGGAAAGTTTACTACCGCGCTTGTTTCCTGCACATGTGGGGACGTGGATGTTGAGTGTTGTAGACGTAGAACAGGTTTAGGAATTTTAAACGTGAATAGTACTCTAAAATTGTAATCCTATCATGCTTGAAATTCAAGAAGCTCATGGGCTTGGACTTAATAACTACACTCACTACAAGAAATCAGCCCCTTTCCAGCGATTTTATAATCGCTGGAAAAGAAATCGCCGCTAATGAACACTTTTAGCGGCGATTTTCAGTTCGCCGCTGAGTTCTCAATTTAATTTTTTGGGGTTCTCTTTTGCAGCGATTTTTTTTTCTCTTGCGGCAAAATAATCGCTGGTAAAGTATTGACCTTTTTGCAGCATTTTTTAATAGCTGCAATTGGGTCCTTAATGTCACAGGTACCTTTTGCAGCGTCATTTTCGACTGTAGGGGCGAAAATATTCGCCAGGAAAGATACATGAGTTTTCGCAACGTTTTAATTAATCGCTGCAAATGAGCATTTAATGAAATGGCGCCAAAACCTCTAAAAATCTTTTCTTTTTCCCCCTGATTTCTTTCCTTCTCCACTTCTCTCTGTTCTTCCCCATTCCTTCTCCATTTGACTTTCCGAGAGATCAGCTGCTACTCCACCCGCGTCCCCCAAACGATTTCATCTCCATTTTAGTGCAACCACCCAAAGATTTCTCGTTTACCACATTTCCCTCCCGCAGAAGCTATGGTCCAGATTGAATCGAAGGAAGCCATACTGTGCTGTGCGATTCGTCCCTTTCCTTCTCCACTTCTCTCTGTTCTTCCCCATTCCTTCTCCATCTGGCTTTCCAAGAGATCAGCTGCTACTCCATCCATGTCCCCCGAACGATTTCATCTCCATTTTCGTGCAACCACCCAAAGGTTTCTACTTTACCACATTTCCCTCCCGCAGAAGCTACGGTCGAGATAGAATCGAAGGAAGCCGTACTGTGCCGTGCGATTCGTCTCTTTGAATCTGTGGGATTTGGGTCAGTTGCTTCCAACTGAGGTTGGTCGAGATTCACTTGTGAAGAAGCGTGGGTCCTTTCGTCACCACAGGTATCGCTGCAACTCAGAAGTGGATTTTGTTTGAACTGTTTGGATACGCATGTTTCTTTACAAAATTAAAAGCTTTTTGTTTGTAGACTTATTTCTAGCTGTGCAGTTGTGGAATCTGACCCTTTTTTGCGCCAATTTTGCATTGTATATCTGCATTTTGTGGTCCAAATGTAATGTCCGATGCTCGAACATGTGTTTTAACCCAGTGGCTGATAAAATACAGTCATCACCAAGTACAACTAAAATGTCTATGAGCATACTTCCCACCCAGTTCATAATTTATTGTGAAAAATAAATATTTTGCCAATACATCTTATAGTAATTAGTTGTTACTAAATTATAGATAATCTCAAGTTTCTAGTCCTAATTATTTTTGGAGTGTACCTGTTCTGATAACATAGTTTTCGAAATTAATGTTCTGTGTTTTGATAACATGAATTCCATCTGTATTGGGACTATTCCTTGGTGCAGTCACCAAGAGATTCAAAGCCTTGAAGTTGGCATATGTGTGTGTGTGTGTTTTTTTGTGGGGCTAACACAAAAGGACTTCTTTAAGGAAAACACTAAATCTTGAGGAAATTTATAAAAAATTTGTCTTCCCCAAGCATGACCCCAAATTGTTTTAAAGATTGATGATCATGTTTCAGTTCTCATAAAGTGATAACAAAGGGATCATGATAAACTGAAAGAAAAGGCCCCCTTTACCCCACAACAGACTGCATGTACCCGCTTTTCATGTAAAAAATACTAGATTAAGTCCATATTTTCATATATATGGATATATCCACTAAGTGGCGACCCTATATTATTTTAATTTTTTGTAGAACAAATCAGGGGTAGATTAGCTAGCTAGACTTGATTCTGATACTTGATCTCTTATATGCTCTAGGTTTGTATTAGTTTAGGGTCTTGTATCAATTTTATTGCTATGTAATTTGGGAATTTACAGCTAGTAGAAATTACCAAAATACATTAAATGGACCTAAAATGTTGATCTTGTCTTTTGAGGTTTTGCTAGCTTTAGTTGCATTAACATTGCTGGTATATAAAGCAGTACTGATCAAATTAACTTGCCTGCATGTCATCATGAATAATAGCTAGGGTGCCGTATTCATCCAAGAACTTTTGATTGTTTTAGTACGTATATAAATGGACCTAAAATGTACGTATTACGTACATGCAAACTGGAGAACCTAAATTAAATTGTTTGTATATATCCTAGAACATACATATATATATATACAAGCTAATCTCCCTCATAGTTAGTGGTGCCTTTTCCTATTAGTGATGTGGCGCCCCCAACTTCCATGTACGGACACACACGGAAATCGAGACACCCGGGATGATGACAACGCGGTCACGCACCCCATCGACATGTGCTGAGTGTGTGCAATGCAACACGTGTACAATAAAATACGCAGTGGAACGGTAAAGTCAAATAACTAAGTACCAGAGTTTAATACAATATCAGAGTACTGAAAATCCACATGTCAACATAATACAATTTTGTTTACAAAACAGCTTCAAGTCAAATAAAATACAGTAAACAAAAAACAGAAATGATCTTCAACACAAAAATAGCCATGTCCCTACTCCTCAGGTGGAGCCGCATCCTCGGGCTCTGCCTCATCAAAACCTGCATCAAAATCTACAGTTCCACAAAAATGGAACCGCAGGTAAGTAAAACCCAGAAAACTCAAAGACAATAAATATATTTTAACAACCAACGCTATGCATGCTCATGATGACCCAAGCGTAAAAATCCGAGAAAACACATTTCTCGAAAAACACAATTTTCTCACTCACGCCAAAAACACCATTTGGCACAAATTAACAAATCCAGGAATAATTCCTTTAATTCCAATTTTAACCGTATGCACCATGGCCTCCCCTAGGGACCATCCACATACTCTGGCTTCCCATCTTCACCCCACGGGTAACGACCGTGCAAGTGATACATGAGTGATGCCCAGTTCCGCGCCCACCGCGTACATAGCCAGGCATCCTCTGACCCCCGCCAGCCCGAGGAGTCACGGAGTCGGATCGAGAGCGCTACCATCCCGTCCAAGTCCCGGGCAAAAGCCCCAGGGGACGACACTCAGTATATTCCGCTCCCGAGTGTCCAGAGGAGCTCCACCGAGATAATATCCCATCTCGGCTTGGGGGTGATACACACGCACCCAAAAAGCCTTAAATATAATTCCTTAAAACACACACACACCCACGCATGCGTGCACAATGCCATGAAATCAACAACCAACAGTTATCAGCACAACCAGATAACCAATTCACAGTTTATAAAACAAGTTAGTGCAAAAATATATTAAAGTCTTAAAAGTCTTTTGGAGAAATACTTACAGCGCTTGATAATAATTTTAGGAGGATCACGGAGGAACTGGAAGCACCAAATCAGCAACTCCACAGTGTAAAAACACTGTGGCCGAATACACTGTAAACCCAAATTTGCACGGAGTCAAACGAAGACTTGAAATTGATAGGGTAGGGCCTATTGAGGTCGGTGAAGCTAATGGTAGTGAAAGTTGGCCGTGGGTGGCGGCCGAAATGGTGGTTTAAGGCCGAGAATAGCAAATCGGAAATGGAGCTCGCACGGGCGGCTCCGGCGACGGATCGGGGCTGGGTTTGGGTGGAAAAGCTTGGTATTGGGCCGGTGAAGAAGTGGTGAAGAAATGGTGGCCAATGGTGGCCGGACGGCGGCGGAACGGCGAGGAGAAGCCTACGGCTTCGCACGGCTCTCGGAGGCTAACGGCGGCGCGGCGTGGGCTGAGATTTGGAGGGGTAGCTCGCCGGCAGGTGGGGAAGCCGGTGGTGCCGGCGGTGAGGGCCACGGCCGGCCGGAGGCGGCGCCGGTGGCTGTAGACCGAAAACACGTGGGAGAGGAGAGAGAGAGTGACGCGGGGCTGGGTGAAACCGACGGGGAAGAAGAAAAAAAAAAAAAAAAAGAAAAGAAAAGGAAGAGAAAAAGGAAAGAGGAAAAAGAAAAGATAGGGGAAAAGAAATGAGGTCCAATCCTCACCACTTTCGAGTCACAACTGATCCTCAAAACATTATTTTTAAACCAGTAAATTAAATAAAACAAAATAAACTCAAAACTAATTAAAATAAAATATTAAACTCCAACAATAACATACTTTAAAATAAAAGGCAATTAAATTGCATAACACTAATTAAAATAAATTAAACGCAGTGAAATGCTTTAAATAAAACAACAATAATTTTAAAACCCATAAACGAACCAATTTAAATCAAAGATCAATTTAAATCTGAAATAATAATTAATAAGAAGAAAGCCCAATAAAATATTTTCACAACTTAAAATATTATAAAATAATATTTTAAAACTCCCAAAATACTAAAACTAGAGAATCAATCATTAAATTAATTAAAATAATCCTTCATTAAAATACACTAAAATACGGGGTGTTACAAGTGATGCTTGATTGATTCTGATCAAACTGTTTTTTGCTTCCATTAATAGTACTAGTGCTTAATTTTCCTATATATATCAACCATGCACAACATGATCATCACCTCAGGAAAAACTTCTCTAATTAAACTCCAGCACATGATTCAATTGCTCTGGAATCAAGCTACTTTTCCTAACTGTTATGTTCTTCCATTAATAGTAATAATGCGTTTTTCCAATATCTACCGGGTCATCACTGTAGTAAAAATCCTTCTCTAATTTTTTTGGCATAAGTAAAGGATATTTAAATTAATAAGAATAGGCATAGCTCAACTACACAGAAAAATCTCTCTAATTAAACTCATGCACATTCCACTGCACTAAAATTAAGCTACATCGATCTGTCACCCACATTGAAGGAAAAATATAAAGGTTTAATACCGGAATCATAAAGATCAGGATGCTTCACGGCATATTCTCTAGAACTAATTTGTCAAAAAACTACAAACACTTCTTTTCTTTATATATATTATATATATGTATAAATATGTTAATTAAAGTTATCCTGTCAGATACTAGGTTTCTTTCTTTCTTTCTTTGGGAGAGAAAAGGAGGTACGTAACACATGAAGCACACACTTAATTACATGGGGTAGATCATAGGCTCACCATCCAAGTGAAGAACACCAATGAGATACAGGAAATCTTGTTCTTTTTTTTTTTTTTTGGCAAGTATGAGATACAAAATATCTCCACTAAAGAGTTCAACAAGGGATACAAAGCAATGAATTGCCACGCACGAACGTATCAGAACTCTACTAAGTGATAAGAGTTATTACAAGAGTAGTAAATCTTTCTTGTCATGAGCCAGAGGCTGATTTTAATCCAAATTGACACCGAATGCTTTTCCACTCACGATTTCGGTTTTAACTAGGTTAATTTGGAATAACTCTCCGAGCATATAGGCCTAATTACAACTTACATTGTTTCATAAAAAGACGTTGAATATAAAGCAAGGACCCTTGACTAGATAAATCTAATAAAACTTATGAACTATAATGGACACTTAGAAAAATGAGTTGATATATACTGTTACCAAAAGCTAGATATCATAATTGAAAGCAAGATATCAACTTTAAAAACTTCATAGCATTCTGCCATCTCAGGCACCTAGCCTATTGTAAACTTGCCATAACTTCTTCTAAAAAGCTCCAAATTGCATATTCTTTAATGCATCGGAAACAATAGACTTAGAATGTTGATGGTACATGGCATGTAGGCCAATTATTTCGAAATTATCCTAGACTATTTTTGGAATACCCTAAGAAATACATATTGATATATTTTTTAGCTTACCTATATTAATTCTCAATTTTCACAAAGCAATTTGATTGACCTTAGAACACCTTTTTTTTCAGTACTAATTAAAAGCTCAATGACAATGTTATTGTCATTGAGGTGTTAAGTAAGCTAATTTTAGATTTTGTGGAAGGCATTTTCGTCGTGCCCCAATTTTTCTAAATATTGGGGATGAACCTATTGAGGTCACAATAGCATTTAAAAAAAAAAAAAACCGAATAAACTAAAAACTTCTAGATATAAGAAATTGAGTTCATATTTTTTTTCATCTCACCAAAACCATCAAAATAGCTAAGACTGTTCTTTCATAAAAATCTCAAATAAAACCCTAACTGATGGGAACACTAACTATTCTATAGATGGCACTTATTTCCTAGCTCTCATTCTAACCCTCCTATGTGTCCTCTAAGCTTCCTCATTTGCATGCTCCTCTTTGACATCTGTAGAATAAGAAATTTTACCCGTGGAAGGTAATTAGTCACGACTCGATAATTATGATTGATTAAGCTAGGTGTAATATTTGAGCCACATTTATTAACTAAATGTTAAGATTAAATTAAAAGCAAAAACTAAAATCGTAGTATTGAATGTAAATTAAAAATCTTGGGATTTTACAACTAGTAGAAATTACCAAAATACATTAAATTTGCCTTGATTCTCCATCAATGAATATCTTAAACATATGCTAGCTCATCAAGTTGATCTTGTCTTTTTTGTTTTGCTAGCTTTAGTTGCATTAACATTGCTGGTATATAAAGCAGTATTGATCAAATTAACTTGCCTGCATGTCATCATGAATAATAGCTAGGGTGCCGTTTTCATCCAAGAACTTTTGATTGTTTTAGTACGTATATATATGGACCTAAAATGAATACATGAGATGATTTTTGTATTCATTATATATATAATTTCTGTGATTAATTCAAGACTATGATTGTATGCCAATCGAATATTTAATGTATGGCTTATACAATACATTAAAATGATCGAAGTTTAGGTTGCCTCTTGTTTTTCTGAATCATATAGTTAATTTTTAATTGAATTTTTTTCCTTCTCTCATCTCACTATATATTTAGTATCTATATGTGTATACTAAATATATTTAGGTATAACTTCTGGTTTCAACCTATCCCCCATTATATAATTCACAGTTCTATTTCAAGCTTTTCATCAACAAAAGCATAATGCTTATCATCTTTAAGTGGTAGAATTTATGTCTCCACGTCCAACAGAAGACTTCAATATGCTTTACAAGCTACCCAGATCAGCTTTATCATGTAACTTTTCATGAAAAGGAAGAAAATGGATGGGAATCCGTTATAGCAGTTAACGGTTAGATAAAGCAGAAACTCATGTATGTGGACATTGCAACTGATGTAAAAATGACCCTGGCCAATTTAATGTACTCTCTTTTTTATCTCTCTAATTCATAGTTTCTTTTGGCTTATTTCATGCATGCCAAGCCAAAAGGCAGTACTGTTTCTTTGGTGTGAATTAAACCCAATTTGTTAGCTGTCATATATAAGGAAAGAAAGGATACAAAGATAATAGCCTTACTTGATGCATTAACATGTTTGATGTCTTGACCCTTTTATGCATATATATCACAATCCACCCCAATTTGTCTGGCTGTATAGATATATACATGTCTTTACTTCTAATTTGGATTAAAAA
>QEOT01002075.1:83850-98172 GCA_003123785.1 Pterocarya stenoptera
CATATACTTTTATATTGACAAATATCTGTGTTCCTCAACCTACTTATTACTTAATAGATCATGTTACCATCAAATTTGTAAGTATGAGAGATCACAAAGATTCTTTTAAATTTAATAAATCATTTTTAAATTAGTAACTTTTGATTTGAATCATTCTAGTGATCAACCAAGTGGAAGATGGACCTTCTTTTGAATGTTCCAACTCTTCATTAGTAAAGATGTTTTAAAAAGTCTTTGTCATCTTCTATCAATAACAATGTTTTGTGTTTTTTTCTTCCCTACCAACAAATCAACGTACGAAATTAACATAAATGATATTATAATGATCATTAATTAATCTTTTCCATAGTGGAACTTCAGTGCTCATATAATTTGATGGTAAGCTTCGCAGATCAGCACAAATATTTCAATTGAAAACAGGAAAAAGATGATAGTGATCTTTTGTTTCCCTTAGTACAGCGTGTTTTGGTTTCATGAATACTTAATTCTTCATCTGGGTATTATCTGGGATTTCTCTCTCTATAAAAGGATAATATGTGGGATCTTTATCCTTAATTCACCATCATATATATATATATGAAAGAGAGAGAGTGGGTGCTTTAGCTTTGCTTTCCAGGCATGAAAGAGAATCCTGTAATATACATGCATGGCATTGCTTGATAGCAATATCATTCGTTGTTTGTTGTTGGTGGACCCATGAGAGTAGTACATGCAAGCCACAGAATTAATAAGCCCTCTAGTGCGTAGAAACCAGCATTTTGTTTTCTGGGGAATTTGTTTCACAAAATCATCTTAGGGAGGGCTCCAAATTTGGATTGTAGCACTATGTTCTTGGTGCTATAATTTTCATGAAATACTTGCCTTTTTTTAGCATATGGATAGAATTTTTTTTTTCTATACGCATTCAATAACTGTTTGCTTCTTCTTCTCCTCTTTGTACATAGGAGATTTATAACATGAAAATAAGTAAAAAAGCTTACTACAGTCAGTCCGCAGTACCAAAAATAAAAGCAGGGAAGGAGAATGGAGTTGGCCTACTGTCTTTTCAATTTGAACATTGTCTAGGAAAGACAAGATCCACTAGAGTTAGGGGTCCATTTTAATTAGTAAGTTGTTCATTTTGGGGAAAAAAATAGAATCCATTAACATCCACCCAATAGGTGGCATACACATGTTTTAGTCTCAAATCTAATCTCCATGTTGTTGTGTGAAAAAAATAGGTTGAATTCATATGTGTTCAAGGANACCAAGCAAATACATCATTAAATATTGTCTCTTTCATTAATATGAGAGGATCATTTCCACTTTTTCTGAAAAGTTCTTTTGCCACATCAATCAAGATGACTTGTTCATGAAGAAGAAGAAGAGCGTTTTCCCCCCATGAAAACGAATGTCTTTACTGAAGTCAAAAAAATAATGCTAGCCTTTATTGGTTAGCTGTCAAACTACTTTTTTTGCTTATATATCATATTCTTTTCACGCTAACTTGTTCTCTTCCATTTCTAAGTAAATTCCTATCATTTGTACATTCTTAACACACATTCTTCATATATTTGGACACGCATTAAAACTCAATAGCCTTTATTGGATAGCAAGCATACTATTTTATCCTTGTTCATGAATAAATTTACCATGCTTGAAATGTTTACTTGGTTTTAAAGTTTTGGCTTAGTGATAAGTTAGGATTGAAGTTAAATGGGTTGAGGTTGATATTTGAATAAAGTTGCATCCTTTTTGGGTAGATAAAGTTATCTGAGGTATGAACAACTACCATACCTCCTAAACTTGGTTGAGGTATGCTTGGTTTATGTAGTTAAGAAAGTGGTTAAATGAGGGATGTTTAAGAGCATGAATGTACTTTGGCTGCTAGCTATCTTGTGTGGTGCAGAAAATTCTGCTATGCACTCTGTGTTGGGCCTCAACCAGTCCATTTCATCCCCATTTTTCTTTTGCATATTTTGCTCAACCAAAGTGATTTCATTGTATGAAAAACTATTGAAAACATGGGATAAAAACCAGCCACCTTGTGAGCTTTAGCTCTTAATTTAATGATATTTTCCAACAAGTTTTTCATAAAACCATTCAAATGCCATTTAAATGGTGAAAGTTGTGAAATCATGGATACTTTCTTGTTCTCTTCCATTTCTAAGTAAATTCCTATCATCTGTACATTCATAACCCACGATCTGAATATATCTTTCATGTAGAAAAACTCAATGGCCTTTATTGGACAGCAAGCATGCTATTAGTCATGTTCATGATGTAAGGAATAAAATGCTTGAGATGAATGAGTTTTAAAGTTTGCCCTAGTGCTAAGTATGGAAAGAATTTACATGTGTTGCGTTTGTGTTGTGGTTGATTTACCCTAAGTGAAGAGGAGGTAAGGAAAGTGAATTGTAGTTGATTTTTCCTGGCTTGGTTTATGTAGTTATGATTGTGATTAAAACCATTGCTCCTATAACAATTTTTTCCTTAAATTTTATATTTTTTTGTGACAAATAGATTTGTTTGTGTTATATTCTGGTATTGAGTTTAAACTGAAATTTACTTGGATGTTGGGTGCAGATTGTAGGCCAAACGTCGAGTGCTTTTTTATTTAAAAGGCGTTGATTTTTACCCGACGGGCTTGTCAGTGAGCCATTTCAGCCAGGGGTGAGCTAAAACTTAGTTACTTGGGGATTGAAGGTAACGAATACCCATACACAGCTGCAAATCCTTTTTTTCATTTCAAGAATTCTCAAAACATTGATGGAAATAAATATGGATGATTATTAGATAATCACACATAATCATGCATATTTTACCTACCATATTATCTTGGAGTTGGTTTTGTGTTTTGGGTGATTTTGTTCATTTGTATGTCTAAATATGTGTGTTTTGGATGATGCTATTCGTTTGTATGTCCCACCATATCTTTGTTTAGATGGACAAAAGTTGGATGAACGAGCTCGATAGACTTGTATCACCTGCATACGCCGAAGGGGTTAAGAATTTTCTCACACAAGCACGAAACCATGCAAGTGGAAGGGATCACATTCGGTGTCCATGCCGAACATGCCTTAACAATCTGTGGCTGCCTATACTTGAGGTGGAAACCCATCTGTTTATCAAAGGGATCAATCCAAATTACACCCAGTGGATATTTCATGGGGAGGAGGAGACAACATTGTACGGGAGTGATGATGATAATGATGACAATATCATCCAAGAAGATGATTACATCGATGACATGCAGCATATGTTGGATGACATCCGAGCAGGCGCCTTTGTTGATATGCCCCGAAATAGCACCCCTGTGCCAAATAGGCCACCAATACATGAAGAATCACCAGCATCATCTTTTGAATAGCTACTGGAGGATGCTCGGTGTCCTCTTTTTAACGGGTGTACAAAATTTTTAAAGCTATCATTCATTGTAAAGTTGTTACACATCAAGTCAATCGGTGGATGGTCAATTAAGTCATTTGACATGCTCCTTGATCTGTTGCGGTCTGCCTTTCCCGATGCACTCTTGCCACAATCATATGAGGAATCAAGGTCTTTAGAGTGCGGTTTGGGTTTCAAGTACCACAAAATTCATGCGTGCCCCAACGATTGCATCCTCTTCTGGAAGGAAAATGCCGCTCTTAATGAATGCCTTGTATGTAAGGCTTCGAGGTGGATGCCAAATATACACGGGTCACGCGAGATACCTCAAAAAGTGTTGCGCCATTTTCCATTGAAACCGAGACTACAACGTCTTTTTATGTCTGCAAAGATAGCAGGTGATATGAGATGGCACAAAGAGCAATGGAGGATAGAAGCTACCAGTATGAGACATCTGGCCGACTCTAAGTGCTGGAAGAAATTCGATGAACATCATAGTTGGTTTGCTGTGGATCCTCGCAATATTAGGCTTGGTCTGGCAAGTGATGGCTTCACTCCCTTCAACAATCTGGCCAAACCTCATAGCATTTGGCTAGTGATCCTTGTCCCGTATAACTTGCCGCCTTGGTCATGCATGAAAGACCAATTCTTCATGACATCTCTGATTATTCCTGGCCCAAAGTCACCATGGAATGAGATTGATGTTTACTTGCAGCCGTTGCTATATGAATTGCTTGAATTTTGGGAACATGGGGTACCTACATATGATGCCTCAACTAAAGAGACGTTTATGCTGCATGCTGCCTTATTGTGGACAATCAATGACTTTCCTGCCTATGGAAATCTCTCTGGCTGGTCAACAAAGGGAAAATTGACTTTTTCGTCTTGCAATTCCGAGACAGACTCCAATTGGTTGAAATATGGCCGTAAACATTGTTATATGGGACATCGGCGTTTCTTACCGTTAGATCACATATGGAGAAGGAGGAAAGGGTTGTTCAACGGTAGCGAAGATCATCGCATACCGCCAAGGGATATAGGAGGAGACGATATTCAAACTCAATTGCAGATACTTGGGGATGTTCATTTTGGCAAATCCCATAGGAAGAAAAAACGCACTCCTGAAGAGCTGAATTGGACAAAGTGTAGCATATTCTTCACGTTACCTTATTGAGAAGAATATTGAGAAGAATATTACTGATAATATCTTATTCACTTTAATGAACACTCCAGGAAAAACCAAGGATAATATCAATTCAAGGAGTGACCTGGAGATTTTGGGCTATAGGAAAGAATTACATTTGAAGCGCAAAGGTGATCGTGTAGCAATGCCACATGCACTGTACACATTACAAGGAGATGAAAAGAATAAATTTTGTGAGTGGTTGTCTGATATCAAATTTTCAGATGGGTTCGCTTCCAATATCTCGAACTGTGTTTCTCAACGTGATTGCAAAATTTCTGGGTTGAAAAGCCACGATTATCATGTTTTCCTTTAAAGATTACTCCCCATTACTGTTGGCGGGTATTTAAGAAGTGACATTGCCTTGGCCTTGACTGAACTCAGCACTTTCTTCAAAGAGTTGTGCACTCGAACATTGGATGTGAATCGCCTACACTAGCTCCAAACTGATATCGTCACCATTCTATGCAAACTGGAGATGATATTCCCTCTTTCTTTTTTTGATGTCATGGTCCACCTAGCTATCCATTTACGCCGTGAGGCCATACTTGTGGGTCCGGTACAATATAGGTGGATGTACCCATTTGAAAGGTATCTCGGCAAATTCAAGCGGTATGTTAAGAATAAAACCCATCCAGAAGGTTCAATAGCCGAGGCATACATTCACACTGAATGCTTGACATTTTGCTCTATGTACCTCAAAGACATTGAGATGAGGTTTAGTCGAGTAGACCGCAACGTTGATGCCGACGAAGAGGAAACTGGAGATGGATTCAGCATTTTCAACTAGAAAGTTCGTCCCTTGGGTATAGCTTCTAATGTGCAATTAGAAGATAAACTCTTTAGGGCAGCCATCTGGTACGTGCTTAACAATTGTGCGGAGATTGGACCATATATAGAGTAAGCATCTTACACGTTACTTACAAATCTACTTCCATTCGAACTTAACAAGTTGTTATCAACCCAATACAAGCCAATTTGAATATTTTGCTTGGACATTTGTGCTCCAAATGTAGGGAACACTATGAGAAATGTAAGGTGCAACAACCAAATTGCATCGATCGCACACATCAAACTGAGTTTCCTACTTGGTTCAAGCAACGTGTAAGTTCTTCTCCATCCCTTTCTACGTTGAAATGTTATAGGTTTCCTTGATATGATTTGGAATGATCTGTAATAAACGTTGCAGAATTTGTCAACCATTTTTGTTATAGATTCAGGAACATCGGACCTTGCATCGATTTGATGTGTCTGCTGATCTGTATGCATTAGCTTGCGGGCCTGACCGTTGGGTTGCATCATATGCTGCTTGCATAATAAATGGAAAGAGGCTTCATACAAGGCAACGTGAATTTCACCGGGGTACACAAAATTCTGGAGTGTTGGTAACTAGGGACGAGGCCACAAATAATGTGGACTTTTATGGTGTTAAATAATATCCTAGAGTTACGCTACATGGAATGGCGTCGGGTGTACTTATTTCAATGTGATTGGTTTGACGTTGGTGATCAAAAACGAGGGGTGCGGGTGGATGACCATATGATTAGTGTCAACATGAACAGGACTTGGTGTAAGGATGAACCATTCATGTTGGCGAGTCAGGCTGATCAATGTTTCTACATAAGAGATTTAAGGGTGAAAGGGAGATGGGGTGTTGTGCAGAACTATACAAATAGGAATGTATACAACATTCCGCCAATGCCAAGGGTTCTAGAAGATATTGATGGCGATTCAGGTACGAATGGTGCCGATCAAGAAGATGAGCCATCAGATTATTATGAACCAGTGCAGTGTGATGATACAGATCCAGGGTCAGCTCCACTGAATAGGCCTGATATACTACCTAGCCATATTGATGCACGAGAAATGATGGATCCGGATGGTCAATATTTCGATCCAGCAGGCTTTATTAATGATTACATGATGACTTCTACTTCTGGAGATGCGTATGGTGAGGGGGGATATTCAGATGAGGAGGACCTATCAACAGATGAGGAGGAATCTTCAGATGAGGAGGACATAGCAATAGAGGATGAGTCTGACACAGATTGATAATTACAACCCATATGAAGTTGTTGATTTAAGGTTGACACATTAGATTTCTTGTTTGAAATTGGTATGTATCATGATAACAGTTAATATGAGTTATTGTTTGAATATTATCATGGTTTCGATTTATTTATTAAACTCATGAAGGATTTGCTTTCTCCTACCTCAAACTATTTATCATGACAATAACAAACAAGTACAAAAGTAGTATTCAGTTTTTTCATGATTAATACATGCTTTACTATACTCGAAGTCTAAGATGTGATACTTATTTGCTTCATGTCATGTTCAAACCAGTCCATACCATTCTCGTATGCGGTTGATTTTGTGGGCGTGTCAACGCATTCTCATCTTCATTTTGGAGGCATGAGGAGCTCAATCAATCATCAAGGTATATAATTTATCCGATACCAATTATTCCTCATATTATGTTATGCTCATAATATAAGGGTTAGTCTACCCACAAGTATTTGATTCTGGTATTGATAAATGATATTTTTTACGAACCTGTCTGTGACATTGAGAATATCATGTGAAATGGACTCTTCCATTATCACAATGTTATTAACACTCCTACTCGTGCAGGTGACCGACTGGGACCACGTTCTAGAGGGGGAGGAAGGCTTTGGGACAATCGTGCAAGTATTAAGTATGAATATTCCTTAGCTTACACTTACGAACACTAATCTAGCGAACCTTGAATTACAGGTGAGGACGCCCCCACTGAGACAGTAGCAACGCAAGAAACAAGGAAACGAACTCGTGGGCCCGGTAAATGCATTTTCTTTGAGAAGCTAAGGAAGAATGGGAAAGTACAGTTGAAGATAAATGATGGCGAGACTGCCCCATGTTGTGAACACACCTCCATGTTCACAACACGAGTATCGTGGATTGTCAAACAATATTGTGACATGAGTCACAAGCATTGGTCGGATGTCCCACAAGCCATGAAGAAGGAGCTAATCGATCGTGTTCGGGTAAGTCATTGGTTAGTTTTAGTCAGTAATGTTTGTTGGTGGTTTATGTCTAATAATCGTCGCCCAAATGACGGGATGACACGTAATTGTAGAGTGACTTCATGTTGGACTGGGACCGCGAAAACCACCAATTGACGGTGACAAAGGCTCTACGTAAGCGCTTCAATGCCTTCCATCATTACTTTCACATGATTTATCAATCATATGGAAGCCACGAAGAAGCGTTGGCTAATGGGACTAGCTTGGTGGACCCTGTTGTATGGGTGAAGTTGTGTGAGAGGTGGGGCAGCGATGCCTTTAAGGTACATATGCTCTTTCTCACATTAAACCATATATCTACCTAGGTGAGATGTCTAAATATTGTTGTGGCAAATCCGTTTGTTTATCATATCTGAAACATTCTTGATGCGTATGCTAGAAAATTTCCGCTCAAAATCGAGATAACCGAAAGAGGCAAGCAATTAATCACACATCAGGACGTAAATCATTCGTCCGATTACTTGAGGAAAAGGTATCTCTACATGAATAATTTCTTTTCATTTCAATAGACTTGTGAAAATGCACAGTACTGTTGGGCAATTTATGCTTTATTGTCCACCACAAAGCTAGTTTTCCTCTATGAAGATATATTCTTATACACATGTAGCACACTGAGAGTGGAAATTTGATTGACTTCTACAAAGAAACGTACTGGTTGAAGAAGAAAAATAAGTTTGTGACAGATGCTACAGAAGAAACTTACGTGAGTAGTACACTTACAGAAATCGGGCTCTGTTTATTTCAGAGTGTGATAAATGCATACATAGTATTGGCTGGTAGATTGTTAATAATGGATGTTTTCTGAATGTGCAGAAGGAGATGCAGGGTAGGTTGGATGGCCTTGGACCAGAAGAACGTAATGATGAGGTAGCAGCGTCTGTCTTTAGGGAGGTCCTTGGACATCGTCTTGGATATGCAAGAGGACTCGGGGAGATGGTCATCCTCTAGTCAAGTAGACAACGTGACAAACTTCAGATGCAACAATACCTGTCTGAGATTGAAAAACACAAGAAAGATGCTGAACAACATAAGAAAGATGTTGAAGAGTACAAGAGTCAGCTAGAAGAAATGAGGACAGAGCTGCGGGCTCTTAGGGAGCATCAATTACAGACTGACAACCTGCTTCAGTCTTACTTTAGGGGTTTTCCATCATTCACTGAGTCACAGCGATAGACTCAGTGTAATGATTCCCCCCACCCATAAGGGGGTGATATGTTTTGGATATTTTGGGTGGTTTTTTGTTAGTCAATATGACAAACTGGGCAATATAAATATATATATATTTATATATAAGGGATCTATGTCTACACCGGGAAGATAACAAGTTTGGGTGTGTACATTTTGAGAAGCTTTTGAGATAACAAGGGATTAGTGTAAGTAAATTATTTCAAAAATTTATTTCTCACCCAAACGGCATAGATACTTGTTGAGTTTTTATTCAGTCATGCATCTTGAACATACATGATGAGTATGTTCCTAATTATGGAGAAATGGGAACAAACGCTAGTCCCCCCTTGGTGAACGATTGGTAGATTTTGACTTGGTATGGTGTTTGTTTGTGCATGTATTCTTCAGAATCAATGGAGGAATGGTGTCAAGAGACACTAGACAAGGTGGTGGATTCAAAGAAGATGGGGTATAACCAGAACAAACAGACTAATTTTTTTGGCGACTTTTATTGGAGACAGCACAAGTTGGTGGGGTTCATCAGAATATGTTTGTGAAGGAAATTTTGTAAGAGGTAACATGCTTTTGTTATTTTCGGTTATATTTTGCGGTATTGTGAACACTTGAATCAGTTAATAATAATAGGTTAGGACTCAAATGTGACAAATAGATAGAGAATTATGGACTGAATTGTATTTATGTGGGTTGTTGGTGAGCCATTTTGAACATGCATTCAAATTAGGAATAGTATATGCTCTTCTACTTCAGCTGGCATAATTAACATGTAATCCCCAACATTATCTTGCACAACAGCTAGCAGTAGTCAATATACACATTTAAATTAAACTCGTTATATAATGCGTCTAATTTATATAACACAAACAATAGTTATATGTGTTATATAAATGATCACATTATGTAGTTTTAAAATCATAGTAATGTTAATAGTATAACCCATGCAAATCACAATAACTATTGAAAAATCTTTAAAATACCATTCACCAATACCAAGAATCAAATGGAAGGCATCCAATTGAATTCTCCAGTTATACTGTTAAATATACTAACTCTCATAAAACTACACAATGTGATCACTTATCTCAGATTGATAGAAGAAACTATACCATCCACAGACAAAATCAATAAAACTACTCTACTCTTAGTTTCAGCCATTCAAGATTTCGGTGTTTGTTTTGAATCAAACGGATAAAGTACCCTTTTCTTTTGCTCTCATAGATTCATAAAATTCTTTTCTGGTCTTTTGTTTATCTAATTAATCTTAAAATCCTCCTGCTCTATTTTGTTACAAGCGAAATCAAGTAAAACAAAAGGCATAGTTTTAGGTGTCAGGGATTTGAGAATTTCCCATATGTCCAAGATAAGAAAAGGGTCTACTTGACCCTACTTGTGACTATCATAGAGTGTTGTCTATGATATTGATATTCTTGAAGGTTCCTAACTTCGCGTTTTATTTTGTGACNGATGGAAGCCCAGGGAAATAAATGTGTTAAAAAAGAATCTCTTCAACTCTTCCAAAAAAAGGTTCTATCTTTATCATCATGCAATAGACAATAGATAGGAATGGGTATCATTTGTGGTGTTTTTTGAATTTAGATGGACTGTTAATTATCTGATGAAATCTCAATCTATTTGTAGTCCATACCACCCAGCTTTATCAAGCACTTCACTGGAAACATACCAAAGAAGACCAATGAAGAGGCAGGAGGTGAGTTGTACTTAATACTTATTACTCTCAACTAGTTGCTTTCTTCCATTTTTGTGTCTTTGAATACAAATAATTTTTTTAATAGGTTGAATGCTTGCAGTTTCATCAAAAGCTAATCGACATAAATCAAGAAGAATTGATTAAGCAAATCTAAGACAAAACAAGAGCCCTAAAGTTGCCCAAGTTGTTGCACCAAACAATCCATATTTCGTTACATCCATTTCTAAATTTATGCGATATGCCTTGGTGAGTTTTCTGGTCTTGTATTTTTCAGTGTTTACATATTGTCGTTTTGCAATGTCCATATGGTACATTGGGATTTTCATATATGGAGAGGTGAGGTTTAGAATGGTTTTCAGATGATATATTTTGGGTGCAAGGATCAACAATCATAGCACTGTTCACCTAGGAGATGCATATATACTTTTTCTGAAATATTGAGGTATTTTTATTTGGAAATTGGAGGAAGAGTGAGAGGTTTATTGGGATTTTGGTTGTGGATCATAAGATTAGATGTGGAGAGTATCGTTTTATTATGTATCCTTTTATTTGAGTCAAATTGGTATCACAATGATATTATTTGGTGTTTGTTCAATTTTTAATTACTTGGAAATGTATTGGGTGTCCCTTTCCTCTAAAATTGGTGTCTCCCCTTGTATACATCAGACCTGAGTCCCACATTGGGAAATAGCCCACATAGAATGGGACCAATGGGTAGGTTGTAAAGGTAAAGAGTGGGTCCCACATACTAGGTAAAATTGGGCTTTATAAGAGATTCCAGGGAATTTTTTAATTGGAGTAGTCTTTTTGAGTTATAGTGCTGATGTGGCTATTGCTTTCCCGGGTTGTTTATGGTATAAAAGTCATTTTTGAAAGGCCAGTCTTGTGAAACTGTAGCACTGCACGACATGGCCTGTATGTGGACATTGGGAAGTTAAAAGGGGGGAGTATGTAACACCTTATTCCCACATTGTGAATATATATAACCTACATTAAAGGTAGTCATCGGTGCTAAATCCCACATTGGCTACTCAATATATGACCTAGGTTTATACTTAATTTTAAGGAAGCTTCAAATTGACTGTCTTCTGGCTATTAAAGCTCAGATATGATTAGTGCTTTCCCTGGATCGTTACGATATACCCCTAGTGTACTGTCTAGCTAAGAAAATTATATTCTATGATCATTTGTCCAAGAAAATTAAGTATGTTAGTTTGGGTACTAACAAAGCAAACCACAAGGGCTAAGGTCAGCTCCAAACTGAGATTTTTATTGAATTCATCTCCTATTGGTCAAATAAGAAGAAGGGAAAAAAAAATTTTAACAAAAAAAGAGAGAGGGAGATTGATTGATCGGTAAGTGCAAATATAAATGTGACTACACCTCATATCTAATGGTAGCTAGGTTTTGAAAGCACATTACAGACTTGGTTCCAACTATCCACTATTTCACCAGCTACCAGATGACTTCTGCCAACAATTTCTCTTTTCCCATTTTTCGTTGGATAATGTACGCTTTATTTTATGCTTCATCTCAAATTTTATTATTGTTAATAACATTTTTAATGATATTATATATGTATAAATTATTCAATGTGTATTAATATTAATATGCAAGTTTAAAAACAATAAAAGTTAAACGGAAAAGTATTTTTCCTTCTTATATATCTTGAAGGGAGTGTAATTATTTAGTACGTATATGCATGCAATTAGATATTTATATAATATATATATAATATTTTCATCTTCTCGCAATATATCATATTTTTAAAAATTAATGCTTAGAAATGTCATTTCATTTAAAGTTCTAACAATTATTTCGACATTTTAGACAATATACATGATGGAACTCACTCAATCGTTTACATGCATGGCATTCATCATATCCAACCAGATTCACGAATGAAACTCATTCCAACTTATTCCATCGTTGTATGTTCAAGGAGAATTGAAATATATCCATTATTGAAGCAAAGAGAGGTCAATTTTTCATTCCCCACAACATCTGATATATATTTGGCATCCACTTTCATCTTTGTGCAACGCTTTTAAATGACATTTACTCTGTGTTTATCTTTATAAGCTAAACAAATTTTTGTTTTCTTTTGTTTTGGGGTTCATTGGTTTTTCTTCATTGTTGGCTCATTAAACCTATTCTTTTCATATAATTGGATTTATTAGTTTTCTTTAACGTTGTGCAGTCTGTTGATATTGTCAAATACACGGATGAAGAGTATGGGCAGCAACTTGAGATACATATATCGATGGTGTTTGCCAACTTTCTTGATGAAAGACGATACGTAGAACTGTGGGTGCCAATGCCGATGAACGGTCCCACTTAAATAGAGTTGTGGAACTTGGTATGTAGTGGTTCTTTCGATGGATATATAGTAGGGTTAAACGATGTTATAACAGTGACGTTTATCTAGTGCTTAATTGCAACACTCAGTTTGTACTTGATATGAGAATATGATGCACCACCTCAGTGTATAAATACATATTTAAGTGGGATGAGTTGATGGATATTATTTGTATTGGATAAGTTGATGGAATGTATTTGTATTAGATGAGTCCACTGTATTATTTCCTCAATGCGTACAGGAATGTTCAATTTGAATGAATGAAGCAAGAGTTAGTTGAATGTTATTTTTAGGAACCAAAAACGAGGCCCAGTAGAAGACAGTGCTGGGCAGTTTAAAATTCACTTTTCCCAGCGATTTTATACTCGCGGCAATTGAGAAACAGAACCAAAAACTCTATTCTGGTGATTTTATAATTGCTGTAATTAATCAGTTCCAGCGATTTTATACGCGCAACAATTGAGTAAAAGAACAAAAACTCTATGCCGGCGATCATAAAATCGCTATAACTAATTAATTACAGCGATTATAAAATCGTAAGAATAGAGTGTCAGAACCAAAAACTCTATGCCGGCGCTTATAAATCGCCGCAATTAATCAGTTGTAGTGATTTTAAAATCGCTGCAACTGAGTTAAAAACCAAGAACTCAATTCCGGCGACACTAAAATCACTGCAAATTGATGCAATGCGGCGATTATCAAATGCAGTTGAATATCCACTTATGAGATTCCATTCCAATGAATTATAAATTGCTGGAATTAAGATATACCGACGAATAAAAAACGCCGGCAATACATTTAAATAACCATTTATTTCTTTAGTGATTTTTATTAATCGCTATTAATGAATATTGTCGGCGATTGTTTTTCTTTTAGCGACGCATTAAAATCGCCAGAAATAATCTTTCCCAACGATTTCTAACTGAATCGTAGACAGCAAAAGCGGTGATATATGTGATATTTGTGGCAAAAATAAATCGCTGGGAAAAGGTCTCTATCCAGCGATTTTTAGTTTCCGTTGCGGTAGATCAGAAGCAGAGGATTAATACCGGCGATCTGCCAGCGATTTATAAATCGCTAGGAAATATCATAGGCGGCGAAATTGGGGTTTTTGCCAGCGAGATTTATCGCCGGGAAAGGTGTCTCCCCTTGTAGTGACTTGGCCATAATTCTCATGTCCAAAACAAATTCATCGTCCAATAATATCTTTGGGCCATTGAGAGAAGTTTTTAGGCCAAATTCTAATTATTTAGGCTCATTTGGTCCATAATTTATTTTAACCTAATTATCAAGTCCAATAAAAACCAATTAGATTTTATTTTCATATGAATAAGCCTGAAAATATATTTAAAAAAAAAAGAAGACTCATTCTAGGCCTGGGTGTTACAATAAGTTTGTAATGAAAAATTTTCTGAGTCAAGCATTAATTGATAAGATATTTTGGTAACCTCATGAG
>QEOT01002076.1:14137-33550 GCA_003123785.1 Pterocarya stenoptera
TTCTTTCCATCATCAAAAGCAGCATCAAAGCTAAGCTTGTAGAATGGACCCATTGGAGGACTCCATCCCATATCAATAGCTTGTTGAGCCTCTCTATCTGCAGCAGTAAGTGAAAATTGATGCACCTCATGAAAGGCTTCAATATCACTTAAAGCTGATGTTAGAAGAATAGAAGGACTTGTGAAATTGTTACCAACACCAGACTATTCCTCCTAGCCCAAATTTTGTGAAGAACAACAGCCACTTGACTCAACTTCTGAGCCTCCAATCTGCTATATAAATCATGCCACAACAAGGTAAAATCATTATGATTAGAATGTCATTTCTTTAGAGGGCTATCATTCTCCCCCCACACATCCACTGCAGCAGCATAGTTTCAAAGGACATGTATAGCTGTTTCCTCATGTCGTTTGCAAACTGGGCATAGACCATCTTCAATAATTTTTTTTTTCTTCAGAATATGCTTTGTAGTTATGATATTATTAAGTGCCTTCCAAACAAATTGTTTAATCCTACCAGGAACTTGCAATGGCCATAGCTCCCTCCACTGCACATCAACTTCCTCTCCATTCAAGGCCTCTCCTTGAGACTGATTCCTCATCAAGCAGTCCAAAAAGTAAGCACTCTTAACTGTAAAAACACCATTTTCAATCCTTACCCAAAACAGTTTATCAGTAACATCCCTCAAACTGATAGGGATACTGCAAATTAACTTGTCCTGTTCTGAACTGAAAATTTCCTCCACCAAACCAGCCTTCCAACAATGATTAGTAGCATCAATTAGATCTGCAACTTTAGTTTTTGGCTCCAACTGATGCATAGGAGTTTGTACTTTGGAAGAGGTTGGTTGTGGTAACCATTTATCATGCCAAACTCTTATACTCTTGCCATCTTCCACCCTCCAAACAGCTCCTTCCTTGACCAAATCTAGTGAAGACCAAATACTTCTCCAAATATGAGAAGGAGAGGATCCTATCTTAAACTCCATCAGCTCACAATTATTGAAATACATGTGTTTAAAAACCCGTGCCAAAAATGAGGAAGGTTCTTGAATTAACCTCCATACTTTTTTTGCCAACAATGCTCTATTAAAACTGATTAAGTCCCAGAACCCTAATCCCCCTTTGTTTTTCACTTTTCCTAGCCTTTTCCAACTCCTCCAATGAATACCCTTTTCAAATTTCTTATGGCTCCACCAAAACCGAGAGAACATGGCCTCAATTTCCTTCAATAACACAAAAGGCAATTGAAATACACTCATGGGGTAAGCTGGTATGGCTTGTAGAACATTCTTTATGAGAATTTCCTTACATGCTAATGATAACAATTCAGACTTCTAGTTGCTAATCCTCCTCCAAATCTTTTCCTTTAAGCCCTTGAAAGTGTTGTACTTAGAACTTCCTACCACAGTAGGTAGGCCCAAATACCTATTGTAATTACCACATACCACTCCATTGGTAGACAAAGTGATACACTGCCTTGCAGCAGGATCTGTTTTCAAACTAAACAGAATAGAAGCCTATTGCTTGTCCATAGTCTGACCAGATGCACATTCATACTTCAACAAAAAATGTTCTACATGCTACCACTTCTCTTGCTTGGCTCTACAAAATATGACATAATCATCTGCAAATAATAGATGGTTAATGCTCATACCACCCTTTGAAGCTGCCACTCCTTTAATGGAGCCATTCCTCTCAGCTTGTTGAAATAAAGAACTTTGCCCCTCATCACAAAGAAAAAATAGATATGGAGACAAAGGGTCACCCTGTCTTAAGCTTCTTGAAGGAAAAATAGAATCTCCAAGTACACCATTCACCTTAACTGAATAGCTAACTAATCTAACACAGGCCATAATCAAAGTTGTCCATCTCTCACCAAAACCCAGCTTCAACATTATAGCCTCCAAGTAGTCCCACTCCACCCTATCATATGCTTTTGACATATCCAATTTGATGGACATACCTTTCACCCTAGTTTTTTGCCTCGATTGCATAGTATGTAAAAGTTCATAAGCAACCATTACATTATGTGTGATGAGCCTACCGGGCATAAATGCAATTTGATTCCATTAAATCACCTTAAACAACACCATTTTCATTCTATTAGCCAAAACTTTAGAAATTAACTTATACAATATATTGTACAAGCTAATAGGTCTAAACTCATGCATAAAAGTAAGAGAATTTACCTTCGGGACCAAAGTAATGAGAGTATGATTTAGACTAGTAGGCATGCTTCCACTCCTTATAAAATCCAACACTGCTTGAGAAACATCACCACCAACAGTCTCCCAATTGTCTTTAAAGAATCCAGCATTAAAGCCATCTGGTCTAGGGGCTTTAAAAGGAGACATTTGCTTCAAAGCAATTTAAACTTCATCCTTAGAGAACTCTTTATCCAAACTAAACCTCATATCTTCAGAAATTCTAGGCTGTACCCCAACTAAACACTGATTGATGCACTCTTTGGAAGGATAGGTGGAAGGAAAAACATTTGAAAAATACTGCCAGAATCCTTGCAATTTGTCAACTACACCCCATCACTATTCATCACCTTCTTAATTGTATTCTTCTTTTTTCTATGATTTACACAAGCATGATAAAATTTGGTATTTCTATCACCCTTCTCTAACCAGTGCCTTTTAGCCTTTTGCTTCCATTTGATGTCTTCTTGATCCAATAAAAACCCAATTTCCTTCTAAAGCTATTTCTAAACATTCATCCCTTTGTAACTGATTTAAGGCTTTAGATCTTTCCTTAATAGCCTTAACTCTGTCTCTATCAATATTCTTGCTCCATCTTTGAAGACCTCCTCTGCACGCCTCAAGTTTAGCCTGTATAGTTTCTCAATGATTCAGACCAACCATCCCTTTTTGCCATTCTAATGCCACTGTATGACCACACCCTTCTTCTTTACTCCAACTAGCTTCATATTTGAAACTACTAGATCCTCTCATCTGAATAGCTCTATTTGCAGCACAATCTAATAGTAGAGGTCAATGATCATAACAAATAGCAGCTAAAGACTCCACCTCATAATGAATATAGTTATCCAACCAAACCTGATTAGCCAAAACTCTATCTAATCTTTCTTTGGTATAGGTAGCATCTCCATGTGAGTTTCTCACCCTTCTAGCCCAAATCAAACAAGTTACCTCTTTCCAGAACCTGCCTGAACAGCACCATTTGACTCTCATTCCTTAATCTACCCTCCACCTTTTCATCATTAGACTAAAAATCAATAAACTCACCAATGACACACCAACCTAGTTCATTAAGCTTAAAGGAGTTTAACAATTCCCATGCCCCATTTCATTGACTAACCTCTGGATGACCATAAAGCTTAAAAAGAATGTGCTCGAGGCAGCTTGTGAGTTTTTTTGTGGGGTGCCATTGCCCAGGTTTTTATCCTCCTCCTTTATTGTTCTTATTCCGAAAGTGCAGGATCCTGCAACCTTTGATAAATTTCGCCCTATCAATTTATGCTCGGTGGCTTATAAGATTTTTTCGAAAATCCTTGTTAAAAGAATGACGCGGTTTATTCACAAGATTTTTTCTCCAAAACAATGTGCTTTTGTACCTGGTAGAATCATTTTTGAAAATATTACAATTGCGCAAGAAATGATTCATTCTTGAATAAGAATGTTTTGGGTGGCAACGTGATGGTTAAAGTGGATATGGCCAAGGCCTATGGTCGTGTTGATTGGGGGACTAGAGGTGTTAAAAGCTTTTGGTTTCTCTTCCAGTTTTTGTCGGTTAGTTGGGGAATGCATTAAATCACCTTGGTTTTTAGTAATGATGACTGGCACTTTTAAAGGTTTCTTCCAACCGAATCGTGGTATTCGGCAAGACCCTCTTTCTCCTTATCTGTTCATTGTGATGGAAGAAGTGTTGATGCAGCTGCTTAAAAAGAATTTTGAGGAAGGTAGAATTGGCAGGTTTCACCATCCGATAGGGGCTCCTTCGATTTCTCACTTATTGTATGTAGATGATCTTCTGGTTTTTGTGAATGGTGGTAAAAGGTCTATTAAGAGACTTGTCGAGATTTTTTCAGTTTATAAAGGTTGGTCTGGGTAGTTAATTGCAAAGAAAAGTCAGCTCTTTTCCGTCTAAGCACATTTCTTTTGCTCGGATTCGTGCGTTATTGAGACTTACTGGTTTTCGCGAGGGAAAATTCCCAGTCACCTATTTGGGGGCTCCTCTTGTGTCGGGTAGATTAACAACTAGAATCATTGAACCTTTTGTAAAAAAAGTAAGGAAGAAGGTAGCAGGTTGGAAAGGAAATCTACTTTCTCAAGGGGGTACATTGATTCTCCTCAGGCATGTACTTGCAAGCATGCCAATTCATATTCTATCGGTGATTAATGTGCCGGTGGCTTCCATTGCTCGTATTAACTCTATATTGTCAAATTTTTTCTGGGGGCATGCCAACGGAATTAATAAGATGAAATGGCGAGCTTGGCCGAAATTGTGTCTGCCAATAGGGGAGGGTGGATTAGGTGTGAGAGATTGCAAGGAGGTTCAACGTGCATTGCATATGAAATTTGCATTTAGATTGATGGCCACCAATTCTTTGTGGACAGATTGTTTCCATGCTAAATTTATCAAGGATAGCCATTTTTCTTTAGCTATGATGAGTCATCGCGGGTCACGTTTATGGAGGACCATTTTATCAGTCTTCCCTGAGGTCTACAACAATGTCAAAATTATAGTACGTGGAGGCAACGCTTCTTTTTGGTATGATAGGTGGTTAGCTTTAAGATCACTGTCTGTGCAGGTAGGGGAAATTTTAAACTCAAATATTTGGATAAATGAATGTTGGCGTGAGGACGATTGGGATGTCGATCGTTTGACAAATCTAGTTGGGGAAGCGACCATCTTGAAAATTCTTCAAAAATCCCTTGCGAGTAATTCAGGTTCTGATATTTTTGTGTGGACATCGTCTAAAGATGGGAGTTTCTCCACTGCTAGCACTTGGGAAGTGATTAGGAAAAGAGGTGATCAACTGCAAGGAAATGAATGGATTTGGCATTGCTTATTACCTAAATGTGTTTCCATTTACGTTTGGAAAGCCTATTATAGCTGTCTGGCAGTAGATGAGTGGGTGCAGGCTAGAGGGGTTGCACTTGCCTGAGCTTGCGACTGCTGTGTTCGGAAAGCTGGTGAGAGCATTAACCATATTTTGTGCACTGGGGAAATAGCGATGAGGGTTTGGGAGTTTGCAAGCACTTTGTTGGGAGTTCCTTGTATGCGCTAGAGGCAATGGAGAGCTAGACTATTTGTGTGGTTCCGTTGTGCGAAGAAGGCTTTGCTAAGGGCGTCCTTACTAGTTTATTACTATGCTTGATTTCTTGGCAGCTTTGGTTGAGAAGGTGTAAAGCTAGAATGGAAGGGGTTCGTGACAGTGCTACTCGTGTATGGTGGTCAGTTAAATACTGGCTTTGTTGTATTGCTGGGGATCTCAGTGTTTCTAACTCTCTTTCTATGCAGGATAAGATGATTTTGTAGGAACTTCAACTAGACCTTCTAGTTCAGAGATCTCGTCGTCATCAATTGGTGGCCTGGCAGAAACCTCCTGCGGGCTAGTTCAAACTCAACGCTAATGGGAGTTGTCGTGGCAACTGCGGGAGTTTAGGTGGAAGGGGAGTGAGTAGAGATGTAGTGGGTACGGTATGGGGAGCTTATTCTATTCATTTTGGCCTAGGTACTAATAATGGGACTGAGTTAAAGGCTATTACAGAGGGGGTTGGGCTTTGTATACGGCTTAATTTTTTTAATATCATTATTGAAAGTGATTCTAAGGTAGTTGTGGATTGGCTTCGTGCGGGAAAGTGTATGTTATGGTATTTATGGGATTACTGGGATGATTTACTCTTGGCTCTTGAAGGAGTTAATTTTACGGTGGTGCATCAATTTCGGGAAGGTAATCAAGCAGCAGATTTCCTAGCACGACAAGGTGAGATTGGTTGGAATTTGACTTACGAGGACTATCAGAATTTCCCATGGATTTTGAGAGGTATCCTTCGACTTGATAAATTGGGTTTTTCCTGTCTGAGGACATAATTTCTTGGTTGGTTAGATTTGTTTAGTTTGGTTTTGGTCTTATATTTTGTTTTATTCTTTATTTTTATGTTTTTAGGTTTGATTCTTGGGATGATTTTTGAATATATGTAAATCCCACAGGTCTTGCATGTTACCATGGTTTTCTTCCACCACAAGTGAGGGTTTTTAATAATCACTACAAGAAAAACTGGCTATTGCGGCGATTTTTTAACCGTTGGAAAGAAAATCGCCGCAATAGATCATTTTTCGTGGCGATTTAACAAGCCGACGCAGCTTCCCACCCGCTACTTTTTACTTTCACCTTTTGCAGCGATTTTAATCTCTATTGCGGCGAAAAAAAAAAAGATGGAAATATTTTTTGTTTTTGCAGCGATTTTAAGTTCAATTGCAGCATAATAAATCTCCGTAAAAGGTAAAAACAATTTTGCGGGGGAAATAAATCGCTACAATTGCCCTTTTAATGAGCACGGCGCCAAAACGCACAAAACTCAGATTTCCCTCCCTCACCCGTAACATTTCTCCCCTGCACTCCCGAATCCCGATTACTTCTCCTTCTTCCCCCAATTTCTTCTTCTCCATTTTCCCAACACCTACACATAATGCGAAACCCACTCAAAAACTGCTCTTACCCAGCTGTCTCTTCCATCGAAATCCACCACTAACAACGGAGACTCCACCGATTTGGCCTCAATGGAAGCAAAACCCACTCATCGTCGTGCATGACTCGCGAGGTTGTGGTTCCAGTTCAAAAAGTGGGATTTTTCGAGATGTTCTAAACTGCCTTTCCACATAAACCAACAGCTTCTTGCCTAGTAGTAATCCAACTCGCCATTGCTGCCCATCCTCTCCTCCACTCGGTTGGAGTTGACTAGTTGGTAAGAAACTCTGTTTCTATATCATAAGTTCATTTTAGTCGTTTATTTTCGTTTTAATTTTGGTTTCAGACCTAATTACAGTCGGCTAATTAAAATGACCAACGATTACCTAGTCAGATTTTTGCCTTGTTTTGCAACGAGTAGGCTCATGGTTTTGATGTGATTTACTCATCGATTGCAAGTGGAAGGGCATGAAATTATTACAAAATATTTAGGGGTTTTGAAATGATATAAACCCTAAATAAAGTATCTCCATAGTTCAAAATTTAAAGTAACAAGTTTTTTAATTGTACCGCAAGGCTAAAAAGTTAATGATTTGTTGAACAATCCTCTCTCAAACCAAGAGTGCTCTATTATTCGCTGAAGTAGAGAAGTGAATTTAGGTGGATGTAGGTTTGGCTTGACAGGGATGGCTCGGCTTGATCTGTTGCAACCAATAGAGTACTTAGGATTGCTTATTAGTTGTCTGTGTTATGACTTTTATAGTTGCCATTTGTGAAATGTATACCTAAATCCACATCTAAATATAGTAGTTTGAAGATTAAAAAATGTGAACTTGGGGGGCAGTGAGTTGGTGAATTTAGTTTGCAGCAGTCATTAGCATAATTAATTGGGCCCAATGATCGGGTTCAACAATACTTTTCTGACTTCTTTCAGTTTAATGTAGTAGTAGTTCTCTCTCGATTGGGCTCGAACCTAGACTTAGAATGTTGATGGTACATGGCATGTAGCCCAATTATTTCGAAATTATCCTAGACTATTTTTGGAATACGCTAAGAAATCCATATTAAATAAAAATCCTGATTAAAATAAAAGCAAAAACTAAAATCGTAGTTTTGAATGTAAATTAAAAATCTTGGGAATTAATTTCCTGAGCAGAAAAAACTTTCCTCTGGTTTTTCAAGTGCTATAATACTTGCCAATACCTCAAGCTATCGAGAGAGAAGAGTACTAAATATTGAGGCATAATTAACCCCTACTATTCCAGTGCTATAAATATATATATTCAAATAGCTTGAAAAGTTGTTTTGAAAAATTCCATGGAAATATAGAATTGACTGGCCTTAAGGTATGCACCAGTACCGCCATCTTTTTATTCTTTGGCTGGGGGAAGCTAGCTAGCTAGGGAATGTTGAAAAGAGAAATGATCTGCTTTGCATTTACTGGCCACTAACTGATTATCTGCATGCTCAAGATTAATTTATCTTACAAGATAAAAAGCATTACAATTAATTAATTGATTGCACCAACTATATATGACAACTGTTTGCAATTTTTGTATGACAGTCGGTATGTAATTCAATTTGTTTGTAATACATTCTTACAGTAGGTATGTATATCAGTTTGTATGACAACTATTTGTAATTTCTGTTTGTGATCAACCAAACATTTATCTTTGCATATGGTCTATAAACATATACTTTTAAGAATAAAGTTGTACTAGGCTATTTGTGTTATTACAGACACATAAAAACTCTTGTTTAAAGTTAAAATTTATTAGAGGAAAAATAATTTATACAACCTCAGTGTGTAATTCTTATTAATTAGTTTTTGAAGTCCTTTAGTAATTTCCAAACACTTGCTTTATGTATTTTCTCAAGATAGCCCTTTTATTTTGGGATGTTATAGAAATAATAATTCCTAATTTTGCAGCTTTGTCCCTCTCTTCACTTAAGCTAGATTTCTGAAGTTTCTAAATTTTAACACAGAAACAAAGAATTGAAAAAAGACTTATAATGTAGTGTTAGGGGTACAGAAGATCAAGTTGCTCAACTAAAACCATAAAAACTGTAGCTGAAATAAGTACCGTCGAGAAAGGATATATAACCTTATTCATTTTCCCCTTCAACCCGATCTTTAATTTTTTTTGAAAATTCTTTGTCCTGACTTAGTATCAATTTGGGATCAACTTGTTTTACTCATCAAAAAAAAAAATTACGCAAAACTTCACTCACCAAAACCATGGACAATGCTAAAGAATGCCATTGCGCAACTAATTCCAGCCAACAAGAAACTTTGCTTAGCACAGCACCTTGATTTGTTCTAGGATGCTTATGGATAATGAAAAACCACATTACAACCTAAAACAGTTCGTCAAATTANAAAAAAAAAATTACGCAAAACTTCACTCACCAAAACCATGGACAATGCTAGAGAATGCCATTGCGCAACTAATTCCAGCCAACAAGAAACTTTGCTTAGCACAGCACCTTGATTTGTTCTAGGATGCTTATGGATAATGAAAAACCACATTACAACCTAAAACAGTTCGTCAAAGCAAATTTTTTGCCACACGATTCTTAATAGGCACACACTCCAGTTGCCATTGAAGTAAAGGACACACTAAAGAACTTTTTGCCTTCAAAAGGAATCAAGGAACCAGCAGTACAACCTATGTTTGACCAAAAACAATCATACGGGATCATCTAAAATCCACAAACTGTATCTAAGCCAGCAACAATGAAAAAATAAAGATCTAAAATAATTCCATCATAAAAGCATTTGTCACTTTGTGATAAGGAGAAAAGAAAAGAAAAAAAGATGGGAGAAGACACAACAAAATCACTTTCATCCCATATTAAGCCAAAGAAGAAAGAAACAGCAAGCCAACATCTTTTGTCGTTACTCTATGGCATCCTCAACCTATATTTAAGTTGAGATAAATCTTGCCAACATCAAACCCTACCTGGAAAAATGGAACCAAGGGAGTCAGAATATAATTTATGCTTAACTCTAGAAAATGGTCATTTGGACTCCCATCACCATACTCTACACAAACTGGGAACAGGTACGAGGAATTCCATTTGGTTTAGATTCACATAAACATGTTTTCTTTTTTTTTTTGCAATGCGGAGCCTGTTTGACATAGATTCCTATAAGCAGCTATTCTGACAATGGCCCTTCCATCAATCCACCCTTAGGGAGGAAACCCCGGACACACAAACCCAACCACCCAAAAACATTTTTTTTTTCTAAGTAAAAAATCCTAATTAATGAGTGCCAAAGGCACAACCCAAGGAATAGTATACAGAATGCACTTTCAATTCAATGCAACAACAATTCCCTCTTCATTCAACAAATGATGAACAATTCATTTATCTTCAATATGCTCAACTTTTGTAACGACCAAAGGACAGTCCAAGACATGTCTAGATTTGTACTCTAAACAGACTACTCGAGGCTACCATTGAGGTCCCTTAGAATCATAATAAACCACAAAACTTCTCCCTTCCATGCATTGTGGGATCTCATTCACCACCTTCCTATATTAAATCCAGGCATTACAACTTTTCCGTTCACTTTTGAAGACACTCTCATATGAGATAAACAAGTGACAGATGAACACCACCAACATTACCTAATTGCATTGATTCCTTAGTATCACATGCGTGTTGCCCCTTCCCTCCGAATAATCTTTTACTTATCCAGAAAACCTATATGAGTTTCTTTTCAGCCTCAAGATACATTGCATGGCTCTCGGAGAATTGTATACATCAATCAACATACTCATCATGTGAAACTGCCACCATTTAAATTCAATGGTGGAATCACCGACGGTAAACCTTAACTCTATCATACATCAACAACTCCATGAAGAAAAATATATATAGGAAAATAAGTGCAAGCATGATTCAAATATGACAGAAAACATGCATTTGAGTTCAAAATAAGTGCAAGCCTGATTCAAATATGAGAAAACATGCATTTGAGTTCTCTTATAAAATTATCCTCCAACCACCATGCAAGTAAGAACCTATAATAACGAAATGTATTAGCAATGGAAGCAAGGAGTACTTACATTTGAAAATATTCCCTCAATTCATTGTCATCCAACTTGAGCTTTTCACCACTATCACAACCTTTTGCTTGTAAATCTTCTAGCTTCGCAGTCAGATCCTGTATGCCATTCTTTAGCTCTACTATATCGCGATCATGTTTCCTCTTTTCAACTTTTTTCTTATCAAGTTCCTTTTGGAACTTCCTGATTTTTGAATTTATGCGAGACATCTCCTCCTTTAGTTTTAAAAGCTCAGGTTGCTACAAACAGGGAAAAAGAAAAGTACTTCAGAAAATGAATATGAATACTTTTTTTACAAGAAACATTTTATTAATAGGCATAGCCCAAGTACACAGAAGGTATACAAATTACAAACAGCATCCACCTAGTTACATAACAAGGGAGCTGGAAAGGGATACAAGAAAATCATTAAAGCAAGCTCCATTGAGTACACACGAGGAAAAATGAATATGAATACTTTAAAACCATGAACTCCAACTAATCCGCAAAATTACAAAGCATCAGTAATAATCAGGAGATGTGTCACAGATTCCACAATATTTTCTTCTATTTATGTAGATGTGTCACATATGTGCCACAGTACCATTGAAAATAAAAAACAATCATACTAAACATATAGGCTATATTAACCAAGCTTTGCTTCATTAAGTTCAATAAAGAAGTACATAGAAGTTGTACTCAGGCTATGCCTTTTGAATTTTTAAGAAAATCTTCGATTACTTCACAAAAAAATAACAATATAGGTGTCCAGTACAACTACTTCAACCTATGCTTCCATCCCTCAAATCTCAAACCTTAATTAACGGTATCATTGAAAACATTTAAATGCCAAACCAATTCCAACAAGCACACATGTCAAAGAGGATTCCCCCTCTTCAAGTGTAGCAACTAATCCTATTTCCTAACATGGACCAAGAATTTAAAAACAATCATAGGTAACTAGGTGCAGAAAAAGGAGAAAACAAAATGTTTTCATGGATCAGTGCTATCATGGTGGTAGTATTCATTCACAAATTCCATTTTTATCACATTTGTTAAAAGATAACCACATTTTTTTAGGTCTACTTGATGACCCCATACCACATGCAACATACAGCCGTGGTGAGTTCCTAATTCTTATTAGGTGTTCCTCTCATATGCATCCTATTTCGCAATTTTTAATAAAATATTCAATTACTTATCAAAACAAAACATATAAGCATGGTCAGCGCCAAAATTCACACAAGGCATATCGGCAAATAATATATGATACATGAACAGAACTATTATGTCTAACCTACAGTGAAAATTTGTTGTTAACCCTCCCCCTCCCCAAAAAAACGAAAATAAAATGCCAAAACATGAGAGACTCACATTCTTGTCAAGTTTATTACTTCTCTCAGCAATCTTCTTTTCCAACTGTGTAATCTCTTTGGAATATTTCGACTGCCCTTTCTTCTTTTTACCTGCTTCACGTTCATACTTTTCTAGATCTTTTATAACATCTTCGCGGCTTTTCACTTCATCTTCAAGCTCCTCGGTTGTCCTTGCAATGTCTTTTTCTATATTGGGCAATTGCCATAAGTGTTCTTTCTTCAAAGATTTCTAAAGGATAAGAAACAGGATGATAATGAAGGAATATGTCACATATAAGGTATATAGCAAACTCTGCACTTAGAAGATTCATAGGACATTGAGAAGAACAATAACGCAATCTTTAACTATAAAGTTTAGAGGGCGAAGCTACTTTCGATAAAATTCCACAGTTTCTTCATTCAAGTGATCAGTATACTTATATACTTAGATATGACCATAATATAAATGTATCAATATAGGCATTCAGCACCAAGCCTAGATTGGTCGTGCATGTATCTGCATGTGAGAGATAGTTAACTAAGCTTTAAGATATAGACAAGTATATATGTGATTAGATTGAGCTTGAGAGAGAGAGAGGGAGAGATTATCATTATTTTCCACGACTGCCTGTTTTGGTTTTGGAAGAGTTATTTTCTACAACTGTCATATTGACAATTTCATTCTCTCACTCTCTTATTCATTTATCATAACAATCTGTAGCAGTACAAAGCTTTCATCATCATTAGGCATAGACCAACCCTTCGGTTTCTCCCCTCACTTTGGTCAGTCTCTCTTTCTCTCTCAGTCAACACACAAACGAATAACACGTTCAACAGCATATAATTAAAATCCGACTTTCTGCAACTGTCCTGTTTCTTTTTCACTCACAAGGGTGGCTCTCTGGATCTAATTATATGCTGTCCTGTTTCTTGACGTGTAACAACTGTCCTGTTTCTTTTTCACTCACAGCATGCCATGACATGCTTTGCCAAACTTATAAAATTTGGATCACCAAGCGCGGTGCTAATTATATATGCATATTTAAGTGCTAAAAAGTTTCAATTAAAGGTTGCTGAAGAGGAGCTAGCATGTTTGATGAGGGCACGAGAATATAGGGATTTGGGGAGAAGACTAGGTCATATTGTGAGCCATTATATATGTAGGCCGGTTGTATGAGTGTGATGGAAATTAATGGAAAATTAATGTGCATAATAAATATGGTTTATATATGTGGCCTGCATGGAAAGAAAGTGACCCATGCCAGTTTTGTGGATGAGAACTGAACCCATGCAAAAGGGGGACAGGAAATTAATGAAGATGATGTTCTCCCAATATCCACAATATTGGGAAATCATGAAATGCATCGCACATCCGAATTAACAATGCCCGGCCATCTATTGTTGAGCATGAATCCCTTTGTGCAGTATATTTTATGTTGTTTGAATCTATTGTTGGTATATATAACTGTTACGGTGGCCACATTACTGCAACCTGTCTCAATGCTCAAGTGATCAACTATTTGTTATTAGTCAAAGATCAGTATCAATTAGTTATTAGCATAATTATGCTCATAACCCTTATCGTACCTTCGGCATATATATTTGACATTCCTTGCCTTTGAAGTGGGTTTTTATATAGCAGGACCCTTGAGTAGATAAATCTAATAAAACCCTATCAACTATAATGGACACTTTAAAAAATGCATACATATATACTGTGACCAAAAGCTAGATATCATAATTGAAAGCAAGAGATCAACTTTAAAAACTTCATAGCATTCTGCCATCTCAAGCACCTGGCCTATTGTAAACTTGCCATAACTTTTTCTAAAAAACTCCAAATTCCAAATTCTTTAATGCATCGGGAACAATAGACTTAGAATGTTGATGGTACATGGCATGTAGGCCAATTATTTCGAAATTATGCTATTATATTTTTGGAATAGCCTAAGAAATACATATTGATATATTCCTTAGCTTACCTATATTGATTCTCAATTTTCACAACGCAATTTGATTGACCTTAGTGTCTTTTTTTTTTTTTTCAGTACTAATTAAAAGCTCAATGACAATGTGCATGTATTCTTGAGCTTTTAAGTAAGATGATTTTAGATTTTGTGGAAGCCATTTTTGTCATGCCCCAATTGAGTGCACTATTGGGGATGAACCTATTGACGTCACAATAGGTTAATTTTGACAAAAAAGGAATAAACAAAATATATATAGATATAAGAATGCTTGAGTTCATATTTTTTTCCCATCTCACCAAAACCATCAAAATAGCTAAGACTGTTCTTTCATAAAAATTTCAAATAAAACCCTAACTATTCTATAGATGACACTTAATTTCCTAGCTCTCATTCTAACCCTCCTATGTGTCCTCTAAGCTTCCTTATTTGCATGCTCCTCTTTGACATCTGTAGAATAAGAAATTTTTATTTGGAAGGTAATTACTCATGACTCGATAAGTATGATTGATTAAGCTAGTTACATTATTTGAGCCACACTTATTAAATAAAAAATAAGTTTAAAATAAAAGCAAAAACTAAAACCATTTTAGTATTCAATGTAAATTAAAAATCTTGGGAATTTACAGCTAGTAGAAATTACCAAAAATACATTAAATATGCCTTCATTCTCCATCAACCTTTATCTTAAACATATGCTAGTTCATCATGTTGATCTTGTTTTGATTTGTTTTGCTAGCTTTAGTTGCATTAACATTGCTGGTATATACCATAACTGATCAAATTAACTTGCCTGCATGTCATCATGAATAATAGCTAGGGTGCTGTATTCATCCAAGAACTTTTCATTGTTTTAGTACGTATATATATGGACCTAAAATTGACTTCATGAGATGATTTTTGTATTCATTATATATATAATGAATGTGATTAATTCTGGACTATGATTGTATGCCAATCGAATATTTAATGTATGGCTTATACAATACATTAAAATGATCGAAGTTTAGGTTGCCTTTTGTTTTTCTGAATCATGTAGTTAATTTATAATTAAATTTTTTTCCTTCTCTCATCTCACTATATATTTAGTATCTAGCTATATATACTAAATATATTTAGGTATAACTTCTGGTTTCAACCTATCCCCCATTAATTAATTCTCATTTCTATTTCAAGCTTCTCATCAACAAAAAGCTTAATGCTTATCATCTTTAAGTGGTAGAATTTATGTCTCCACGTCCAACAGAAGACTTCAATATGCTTTACAAGCTACCCAGATCAGCTTTATCGTGTAACTTTCGGTTAAAGGAAGAAAATGGATGGGAATCAGTTATAGCAGTTAATCTATTTCTTTGCATGGATTCATGTATGTGGACATTGCAATATATATAAATTGAACCTGGCCAATTTAATGTATTCGTTTTTTAATCTCTCTAATTCATAGTTTCTTTTGGCACAATATACATGCTAAGCCAAAAGGCAGTACTGTTTATTTGGTGTGAATTAAACCCAATTTGGGTGCTGTCATATATAAGGACAGAAAGGATACAAAGATAATAGCGTTACTTGATGCATTAACATGTTTGATGTCTTGACCCTTTTATGCATATATATCACAATCCACCCCAATTTGTTTGGCTGTATAGATATATACATGTCTTTACTTCTAATTTGGATTAAAAAGCTGTATTGTGTCGAGAATATTTGGTGGAGATTGAGTGGTCCAACTTCCTTCACATCTCCACGCGCTGCAATGAAAAACTCAAAATTTGGGGGCATTGCTTTGGGCCATTTTCTGTCAATGCCATAAAAACCTAACAACCTACATTCATTAAGTACCCTTGCTCTCTATTTCTTTTTCATGATTATTCCTTAAGCTCATTTCTTTCCTTTCTGCCACTCATTTTAAGACAAAATAAACAAAAACAACTAAATAGATCAAAGGGATTTGCTGAAACCTTAGATAAATCAGCCTTTTCAACAGTAGATAGATGGGATCGATTCTCACACCACCAGACCGAAAACCAATTACATGATACGTAATTAGATTTCAACTTATATATATAAATAATTATATTTTCAATTAAGTTAATGTCATTCAATTCCCCAAAAAATGAAACACAGCCAACTTCTGTGATCGTCAATAGTTTAGTTTAACAATGTCGTCCATGATTAGAAAACAGTTAATAAGAAAATAAAATTACAAAAGAACATGCAGCTGGTGGGGTTCTCATAATGCAACATCATCCGTGTTGCAATGTTCAAGGAGAACGAGTCTCTGTGTTGTTAGATGGAATATTCAGGAACCAAAACATCATCTATAAGTTGTACCTTCCTGGAAATAGCATCTCTATAATTGAATCAGGCCTAGTTTTTTTAACTCCTCACTTTCATGCCTGTCCTCATTGTCCATACTAAGCATATTTGGGGGATCCGATTTGTGACCCCAGGATGCTCTTAACTCAATTATTGTTATAGAAAATGTTTAGGAGATCTCTCGCAAATATACAAAATCAGTTGCTACATTTTTACTTGGTGTAGTGAATTATTATTAAAAAGGGATACAAGAAAATGTATTATACTTCGACGTTATCTTCAATGTTAAATGGTTTAGAACCAATCTGTCTCATCTTATTAGTGAACTTCCAGGTATATTCCGAGTTTAGTTAAATGGTTCGTAATTTCACTGATGTACCTCTTATGACACAATTTTCCCACTTTCCTGGAACCACTTTGATCTTAGACCTTCTGGTTTAAGTAATATACCTGGTACGTCTCTAGTTTCTGCCTTGGTTTCTCCAACGCAGTTTGTATTTTTAAAATAGGTAAGGATTGGAAGGCACATATATGTGTAATGTGTGATTACATATATGTAAGAAGGGAGTGATCATTTTTCTTTTCACAAATGGCTAGTGTCAGATTTTTCCATATACCAGAGTACTCATATATAGGAGTATATATATTATATTGCGTACAAAACGGACGATTACAACAATACTGTGTACTAAATATATTTGTATGCCTAATTCAAATGGAAATCTGGGATAAACACATGCACCAGCTTAATATATACGAGCTTATAACCCGCGCATGCCGCGGACCATTATTTATGCTGAAGATCATAATAAAAATTTGTATGGATTCGGATACATGCATTGTGGAGAAAATTAGTTATCCTTGCACACCACTTGGGGAAGTGTCTAGATAGATTATATATTGCTAGTATAGGTAAGAAATATTAGTGGTTATCGAGATGCTATTAATCATGCTTTTAAATAGAAATCATGAGCTAGCTACCTATAGGGTCATGATCAAGCAGGTATTGGTTAATTTGCATAAGATCAGTAGGGGATAATGACTTATGAAGCCATGATTATTAAATTGCCACAAAAGATGGATGGGTTTCTTTTCATGCTTCATGTGAATTAGTTGTAGCAGTACTAGCTTTGGATGCTAACATGAGTAATGATATGTTTTCCATTTTTTCTGGACTACATTTTCCTGTTGTACCATTTGCGAAAACTATTATTACCTTTTCCTGTTGTACCATTTGCAAATTTGGATTGTAGCACTATGTTCTTGGTGCTATAATTTCCATGAAATACTTGCTTTTTTTATGCATATGGATAGAATTTTTTTTTTCTAGACGCATTCAATAACTGTTTGCTTCTTCTTCTCCTCTTTGTACATAGGATATTTATAACATGAAAATAAGTAAACAAGCTTGCTACAGTTAGTCCGCATTACCAAAAATAAAAGCAGGGATGGAGAGTGGAGTTGGCCGACTGTCTTTTCAATTTGAACATTGTCTACTAAAGACAAGATCCACTAGAGTTAGGGGCCCATATTAATTAGTAAGTTGGTCGTTTTGGGGAAAATACAAGAATCCATTAACATCCACCGTATATGTGGCATACACATGTTTTAGTCTCAATTCTAATCTTCATGGTGTTGTGTGAAAAAAATAGGTTGAATTCATATGCATCAACCTATTTGTCCTGTTCGATTTGTTAAATTATTCGATATTTACATTAAGAGTAGAGGACCAACATGCAAGTTCTCTTTCCTAATTTTAAAGCACAAGAACTGGTCCCACCCCCACCCCTAACTTCATCTTACATTCTTGATCGTGAGTATAGAGATGGCCCTATTTTGAGACAGGGTAACACGTGCATTCAAAAGCATAGGGTACATTACTTGTTCGAATAATTTCTGACCAAGAAAATGGTCAATTAAATATTGTCTCTTTCATTAATATGAGAGGCTCACTTTCATTTTTTCTGAAAAGTCCTTTTGCCACATCAGTCAAGATGACTTGTTCATGATGAAGAAGAAGGGCGTTTTCCCCCCATGAAAATGAATGTCTTTACTAAAGTCAATAAAATGATGCTAGCCTTTATTGGTTAGCTGTCAAACTAATTTTTTTCCTCATATATCATATACTTTTCACACTAATTTGTTCTCTTCCATTTCTAAGTAAATTCCTACCATTTATATATAGTTAACACACGTTCTTCATATTTCTGGACACGCACNCATGAAAATGAATGTCTTTACTAAAGTCAATAAAATGATGCTAGCCTTTATTGGTTAGCTGTCAAACTAATTTTTTTCCTCATATATCATATACTTTTCACACTAACTTGTTCTCTTCCATTTCTAAGTAAATTCCTACCATTTATATATAGTTAACACACGTTCTTCATATTTCTGGACATGCATTAATACTCAATAGCCTTTATTGGACAGGAAGCATAGTATTTTATCCTTGTTCATGAATATTTTTATCATGCTTGAAATGTTTACTTGTTTTTAAAGTTTTGGCTTAGTGATAAGTTAGGATTGAAGTTAAATGGGTTGAGATTGATATTTGAATAAAGTTGCATCCTTTTTGTGTATATACAGTTATCTGAGGTTTGAACAACAACCATACCTCAGATAACTTGTTTGAGGTATGCTTGATTTATGTAGTTGAGAAAGTGGTTAAAAAATCTCTGTTTAAGACCATGAATGTACACCTTTGGCTGCTAGCTGTCCAGTGTGGTGCAGAAAATTCTGCTATGCACTCTGTGTTGGGGCTTCAAGCAGTCCACTTCATTCCCATTTTTCTTTTGCATCTTTTGCTCAACCAAAGTGATTTTTGTTTATGAAAATCTGTTGAAAACATGGGATAAAAACCAGCCACCTTGTGAGCTTTTGGCTCTTAATTTAATGATATTTTCCAGCAAGTTTTAAAATAAAACCATTCAAATGCCATTTAAATGGTGAAAATTATGAGATCATGCTTTCTTGTTCTCTTCCATTTCTAAGTAAATTCCTATCATCTATACATTCATAACCCACAATCTGAATATATCTTTCATATAGAAAAAC
>QEOT01002078.1:0-16010 GCA_003123785.1 Pterocarya stenoptera
AATTATATATATTGATTTTTTTTCTTAATGAGAAGCAATTTGACCCATTTTTTTCTTCAATTTTAGTATGAAATGACATGAAATGGATAAGGAATTGATTTGGTTCTGTATTGGGTGTGGCGTGCATGTACAGAACTTCAAATTTTAAGCGAATCAATGGGACATTTATTTTCTTTTGTTCATTTTCAATTATTCATGTGCAATATATATGTGATTTGGCTGTCCCTGGTGGTGCAAAGTTCAAACAAATGATTTATCTGATTTTAGCTCCAGGCATCTTTAATGTTTTTGCATACAATCATACGTTATAGGCAATACAAATTTATTGAGTATCTATGCCCATCGATAACGGGTAAATGCAATATGCTTTATATAAGGTGAAAATATTTAGCCATTTGGTTCGGTCGGCCTACAACATTTTTTCACAAATCATTTTCTTTTCAAATCACATTTCTAAGATTCTTTTGAAGTTAATTAAACATTTTCCATTCTTATATCTAAAGGAAATTAACTAAAAGTTGTTTCTACACCTAATTTTGTCTGGCATTTGCACTTTGATTTTTTTTTCCTTTTTATCTTTTTTCTCAACATGATCTCTTAAATCATATATAAGAGATATAAAAGGCTCAGAGCACCATACTTTTTGGAGGATTCCAAAGAAATAACAGAAGATGTAGTCAAATAGATGACATGCAAAGTTATGTCAGGTAAGTAGTATTCTTCTATCTTTTTTCTTAACATTCTTAATTCATTTTTATACAGACGGAGTTCGCTTCTGATCGAAGCGAAAATCGGAGCTCAACTTGGCTTCCGATCATAGTCGGAGTCGGATCCCACCCCAAATTCTAGAAATTTAAGTTTTTTCTCAAAATGTTAATGCATTGTTATAATTTGTAATTTGGATTTAAAGCCTGATTGGAATAGGTAGGAGCAATTGAGGTAGGAGATTGCTCAATTAAATACCAAAAAGGAAAATGTGATATGGACTAATGAAGTATATTTAGCCAAATCATGAGTAATAAACTTACCAAATTTAGTAAATTCTCAAATAACCAATAATCTTCTCAAGAGTAACTCCTAATTTATATGAGAATTTGCTAAATTTGGTAAGTTTATTACTCATGATTTGGCTAAATACACTTTATTAATCCATATCACATTTTTTCCTTTGCTATTTGATTGAACAATCTCCTAGCTCAATAGCTCTACATGTTCCAATCGGGATTAAAAACAAAATTACAAATTATAACAATTAATGCATGAACATTTTGTGGAAAAACTTAAATTTATACATAGGGCTTTAAATTTCTAGAATTACTGGTGGGCTCCGACTCCAACTAAGATCGGAAGCCAAGTTGAGCTTTGACTTTGGCTTTGATCAGAAGCGAACTCCGTCTCTAGAAAAATGAATTAAGAATGTTAAAAATAGAGAGAAAATAATATTGTTTACCTGACATAACTTTGCATGTCATCTATTTGACTACATCTTCTGTTATTACTTGAGCTCCTGCAAAGAGTATGGTGCTCTGAGCCTTTTATATCTCTTATATATGATTTAAGAGATCATGTTGAGAAAAAAGATAAAAGGAAAAAAAAAATCAAAGTGCAAATGTTAGACAAAATTAGGTGCAGAAACAACTTTTAGTTAATTTCCTTTAGATATAAGAAGGGCAAATGTTTAATTAACTTCAAAAGAATCTTAGAAATACGATTTGAAAAGAAAATCATCTGTGAAGAAATGTTGTAGGATCGAACCAACTGGCTAAATATTCTCACCTTATATAAAGCATGCAATACACTGATGTTTAAGCCCTATTGCCTTTATCCATTATCGATCAACATATATACTCAATAAATCTGTATTGCCTAGGTATGATTGTATGCAAAAACATTAAAGATATATATATATATGCAGCTAAAATCAGAGACATCATTTGTTTCAACTTTGCAGCACCAAGGAGAGCCAAATCACACACACACACACACACACACATATATATGCACATGAATAAAGAAAAAAAATTGTTCCATGCATTCGCAAAAAAATTGAAGTTCTATACTTGCACACCACACCCAATACAGAACCAAATCAATTCCTGATCCATTTCATACTAAAAATGAAGAAACAAAAGGGGTCAAATTGCTTCATTAAGAAACAAAATCAATATATATATAATTCGTAATTTTAAATCAATCTCTAAATCATTTATCACTGATAATACATATATTGAGACACATGAATATTCAAACTTATCTCAAGATAAATAGCCCAAATATATCTTAGAGGGCAACACAACTGAAATTCACAACAGAGAAGATAAAGGGATTGATGATAAGATCAAATGACTCAAATTTGTATTTTAAATGTAATTTATCTTTGTAACAAAGATTTGTATTTCAAATGTAATCTATCTCTGTAACAAACCTTTGTAATCACAACTCTATAAATACAACGTACAACTAGTTTGTTATAGGAAGCATATTCAAAAAGAATTTTTTTTATGGTATTAGAGCCTTTTGACCACCACCTCTCATGTCAACTAATAGTTCTCTCTCTTCCTATTCCACCATGTCCCACCCCACTGCCTCTCCCATCAACCCAACTCATGGAAAGCTTAGCTCCTACTATATCTTCGTGGTCAGAAGCTGTTTGGCTATGTTGATGGCAACAAATCTCAACCACCTCAATTCCTTCCCCCCACTTCATCTCCTCCTCAACCTACTCCTAATCCTACATATGATTTTTGGTTTGAACAAGATCAACTCATGCTCAAAAATTGCATTTCCTCTCTTTCTGAACCTCTTCTTACACAAATTGTTGGTCTGCAAAGCTCTCAAGAGGTGTGGCTTGCCTTAGAAAAGATGTTCTCATCAACTTCTTGAATCATGTACAGCCTATACTAGTTAGCCACCTTAAAGAAAGGAAATCTCTCTCGATTCAAGACTACTTTCAAAAAGCTAAAAGTCATGTTGATATACTCTTAGCCACTAGTCATCAACTTAGTGAGTTCGAAGTCATTTCCTATACCCTTGCTGGCCTTTCCGCTGATTATGATTCTCTCATCACTTCAGTCAACACAAGATTGGAACCTATGTCCTTGGATGAACTATTTAGACATTTGTTAACTCATGAGCTGAGGCTTGAACAACTTGTTGTTTCTCAAGATCCCGGCGTACCATTTGTCAACATGGCTACTTGAGGCTCTTCTTCCATAGGTCGTGAAAATTTCTCTCCCTCCCATGGCTCATTTTCTAGTAATCATAATAGAGGACTGGGGCGTGGTCACAGCTCCAACAACTACACCAACTCTCATAGGCTCTTCTGTCAAATTTGCATGAAAGTTAGACACAGCTCCAAAATGTTGGCAACAATTTGATTGGGGATTTCAAACACTAGCTACTTCAAATACTGCACAAGTTTACACTGCGACAAATCAGCTCTCCATTGATCAAGCATGGTACCCTAACACCAATGCTACAGATCACATAACTTGTAATCTTAACAATCTCAACTTGCGTACTGATCATTATAATGGACAAGATCAGGTGCTTATTGGAAATGGCCAAGGTCTGAAAAATCGTCATATTGGTTCCTCTAACTTTTGCTCCTCTTCCAAATCTTTCTTTCTTCACAATGTCTTGCATGTTCCTCATATTAAGAAAAACTTACTCTTTATTTATCAATTCACTAAAGATAATCATGTCTACTTCAAATTTCACCCTTCATTTTTCTGTGTTAAGGATATATCCTTGGGAGCTATCCTCCTCCAAGGTAAGAGTGACAATGGTCTCTACCATTTCTACAATCTCTCCAAAATTTCCTCTTGGCCTACTGCTTTCTTATGTGCAAAAGTTCCAATCACTCAATGGCACTCACGGCTAAGTCATCCCTCAGTAACCTTTAAAATGATAAGGACACTAATTGAACAAAATATAAGAGATATTATGCTATATATATAATAAACGACATATATCATGAAATATAATTTATTAAAACTAGTATTAATGCGGGTAACAATGATTAAAAAGTTGTTTTGAAAAATTTTGAGTAGAATATACTTAGGGCAAGAAAGAAGATAACTTAATAACTATTCATTCTAGAAATAAAAAAATAGATGTAGAAACACTTTGGTATGCTGCCCATTGTTTAGTACGATAACTAGATTTAGAAACATAGCAAAATATACAAATGCAAGAAAAATTAACATGCTACCCATTTTACATTCCTAGGGCTAGAGCCCTAAGAATTTCCTCCAGGGCAACCATATGACCCTCCATGTCGCTCAATGGACCAATGATAGGCATCATGATCCTCTCCATATCATCGATCAGACTCGTTCGTTGTGCAACAAGTGTTGCAAGGATCTTTGTGTGCACAATATTGATGATGCCATTTGTATGTCCAATTTTTGTTGTTGGTGTAGTAGGCCTCATTAAGGATGGAGTACTCATGCCCTCACAACCTTTGACAGCTGCTGCCTACATAGGTGGCCCTTGCTTTTGCCCAAGGTCACGATGTTTAGTGTCCCGATCTATGATTGTCAATGCTCAACCGGAGTTAACTCCACTTTCCCAGACACAAGCAGACTAGAGATCATTAGCGCATATGGTAGACTATTATCGGTCAAATACTGTGAATCAGCTCAAATCTGGGTGAGGTAATGCAGGGGCAGATAAGACGGATAGCCTTTTGCTAGTTGTAAAATGAATCTTGCCTGATCTATGTTGAAATTCCTCGTATTAATGTTGTATGAGACAATGAGCACCAACATCCGAAAAAATGCTTTGCAGTCAACATATTTGATGGCTTTGCTACCATGATAAGGAGGAGCTATATCCTCAACAATCAACCGACATACTTCCTTGTCGGGAATCTCGTCCTCTAGTATTGTATGCTACAACGAGCTCCTCACTTTCATCCTTTTGCTGGTCGGTTGCAAGGCAAGACATGCACCAAGCGCATGAGACATTTTTAGAATCTCAATGGTCTTGTCAGTTGAGAATGTAATACTGACCCCTGTACAATGAATGTGAATGACTCATCTACGACACTTATTTCAGTGACTCCCTGATAAATCTCATAAACAAGGTCAGGATAGGCACCCCCGACTATTCACAAATTGGACCCCATCCATATGTCTGTAAATACAAACTTGATACTCCTCCCCTCCTAGATCATGTTGATGAAGTCACTTAAACAAACTGTCTACTCAACAAGCATGGGTTTGGAAAGTCGATTTTGTGCATTGATAGGTGTTCCCCATGATCTAGCATGTTTAGATCCACTAGTGGACATGATGTTAGACAATCTATGCCTAAAAAAAAAAAAAAAAATACAACACCCTTTCATAAATGGGTAAACATTTATGCAATAGATCCTATAAACAATTGATGTATTTTGAAGCAAAAACATGTGGATTCAAGCAGCTACTAAATTCAGGAAAGAACCATTCAAACAAGGAAAATGACCATTTGAACGACCACGTATGGTTTGAACTCATGAAGTAACATTCGAATAGGTTCAAATGGACTATTTACTATGTTAGAACATATTTGTTATAAATTGACATGGGTCGATCAAACTCTCCTATTTACTATGTTAGAACATGTGAGCACTACGTCGGATAGAGGGAAGGAACCCGTGCGGGCGAAATACTGGCGAAAAGGAGGTAGCTAGGCGGGCAAAGTTATAGAAAGCCTGATAGAAGTGGCACAAGGGTGACGAAGGAAAGTTTGCCCTATACCAGGCTAGCAAAAGAAGTGTTGTCTATATTGAAGGCGAGCAACAGGCAAGGACAAGTCTAATGCAAAGCTGGGAGCACTCTAGGATAACCCAAAGAGACTTAGAGGGCATCCGTTATCCTACCCAAGGCCTATACTCTATTAGAAAAGTCACAACAAGAGTACTCCTAGGGAAAGGGAATCCAGACCTGTAGCCAAATCGTTTAACTTTAGAAATATGACACAATGCCATGTGAGTGACTCTCATAAGGAGAAGGATTGTCAGCTTGGTCCCAAGGCAAGCTTCAAAGATGTGCATGCCTTGTCCCATTAGTCACTCGGTCTCTATCATTCTCCAAGTCCAGGGAATAAATGGACAGTCGAGATTAAAGGTCTCTCATTCAAGCAAAATAAAGGTCAGAGGAAACATCAATATCCATTAGGATTGTAACTAGCAATCCTGTTGTATAAAAGAATAATAGATGATAGTCAACATCTCACTTTATAGATCATAAAGAGACTTCAACACTCTTTTCTACTTTTCTATTCAAGAACTTCAAGGAAGATGAGAGCTCAAAGTCTTTGTCACCCTAAGGCTCGTCACTCCAGCAGAATAACTAGTATTTAAAGTACTATTTAGGTAGGTTCACTCCTACGACTGTGCTAGAAATGCGGGATAAATGTTTATGGGTATGTTCAGGAATTGCATATTCTACTCCTTCCTCTTTATCTAATGAAAGTGCATAGTATTTTTTTCACTATATTTGTCAATTAACTTTGGTGATGAGATTTCAAGATGATATGGTATGAAGTGATATGCTTTCATTGTGCTCTGTACTCATGGGATTAAGTTGAGGATTCCCTATACCATTCTTGTGCGGCACGTTACTACAAGTTTCAAACAGGTAGAGGGAGACCCTGTGTTGATCAAGGTGTGATGTTTTCTTATGGCTCACATGATATTGCCGGTAGAGAGAATCCCCACATTGATCAGGTGGAGCGATCCTTGTGATGATTTGGTAGAGGTGTTCCACGTGTTGACTGGGTAGATAGATTCCCAATGTCAAATGGGTGGATGATTCTAAATTAAAGTTTGGTGAATATGTTTTACGTGTTGATTGAATAGAAAGATTTCTCATGTCGAATGGGTGGAGTGCTTCACGTTATGTGTGTGTGTGTGTGTATTTTGCATATTGATTGATTTCTCACCATGCTTATGGATATATATATGTATACACACTATATGTATGTGTGTATATGTTTTGTTGCTCAAAGGGTTATTCCTCGTCATGCTTTTGAATACATGTGTTTTGCTCATAGGGTGACTCATCGCCATTCTAAAATATGTGTGATCTTAGCTTTATTTTTTTTAGCTTGTGCATGCATATTCATTGCATTGCCTCTCATTTTTATACTATTATGGGTTTTAACCTACTGAGGTTTCATTGAAATCTCATTGTGGTGGTCCTGCATGCGGTCTCCTTCTTCAAGATCATAGACTTTGATACAAATGTAGCCCATGAGAGTTACCCTGAGGAAGAAAGACTAGCCCAGGCTAAGAAATAGCCACGGAGGCCTACTTTCATTTAGTTTTTGTATTTTTAGATGTTTATTGTAATTAGACGATGAACACTCTATAGTTCATTATGTTATGATGGTGTAATTATATTTGGGACAAAGAAGTAGTGAGATATGGATATTATTATTGTTAAAATAGTACTTGTGCACTTATCTAGTGCTAATAGGTTAGTCTCCAACTAATCGTCTTTACATATTTTCACTAGGATTCGCATTTAACAAGTGAGCAAAACTGACGAGGACAAAATCTGCACAAGAATGTAAGGGATACAGCCTACTGGCTCGCATCCTAGGTAACATGATTCCTTACTGGAAAACTATAAAGGGTGCCATAGAAAATCCGAAGACTACGTTCGAACGGGAAGCTCCAAAAGACATCAATGGCTGAGTCAACTTTCTCCCAAATCAAACAACAACAAATCCCCATGTTTCCTTGGTGGCTGAAAAATCAACAAACAGATTTGAATCCATATACGGGATTCGAAACCCCCAAATACCCAATCAAGACCATTCAATATCCAGCCTTTATCCAAAAATAAAATTAAAACTTATCTCATTGCCGTGACGAATGATGACGACGGGGGAAAGAATGGCAGCGTGCAGCAAAAGAGGATTTGAATGGGCATTGTTGAATAAAATTGAAGAGGAGAATGTATTCAATGGAAGGATTCATGTATTTGTACACATCTATTCACATTGAAACAACGTATCAAACATTCAAATAGATTATATAAAGTAGTTCAAACGGTTTAAACGAATTCTAATATATGTAGATACATTTATATAAATATATAAATATGTATATATCTAATATATATTTATAATGAAAATATGTTGAATAATTATAAAGATTAGTGAAAATCATCTTCCTAATATCAAACATTTTACTTGAATGATTTTAACTAAGTTTGTTATAATACACATATATATAATACCAAACATTTGACATATATTACATAGATGTGTTATATGTTCCTAATGCCAAACATTTCAAATACCAAACATTTGTGAACATTTTAAATGCTCCTAATACCAAACATGGAACTAATCTATGCATTAGTGATTTGTAAACAACTATGTTTGCTAGAAAAACTTAAAAAACATCCTGACTCTGTCTGTTCAACAGAGACATTAGTTTGAACAATCATTTGAATAGTATTATGTTTCATTCAAACAGAAAATACATTTGGTACCAAGTCTCTCACATGGGTAGGAAGATTACCAACCTTAATGCATGACTCGAATGGAACATTCAGATGAATTTGGTTTTCTATTGGTTCGAACATAAAAGCAATTTGGTTCAAAAGGTTATGACCCTAAAATAAAGCGAGCGTGCACATCTTGGCACGATAATTGAAAAGCTTTTCATGTTCAAAGTGATTAGTGTACAACGCTAGTCTCATCTATAATGGCAATGAAAGTGGAAAATATTTTGTATTATATTTTGGTTTGGACTAAACAACACTGTTCAATTATCAAGTTCTCTCATAGTGTTGACTAGAAGAATGCCAAATTCATTTGGATCGAGAAGTGTGAGCAGAGCTTTGAAGAACTAAAGAAGAGGTTAACCACAGCCCCTGTGTTAACATTACTAGAGCCCCACAAACCATTCATGGTATATAGTGACGCATTAAAATATGGATTAAGATGTGTCCTGATGCAAAAAGGAAGGGTAGTGACTTATGCATCTAAAGAAATTGCAGGACCACAATAAGAACTACCCCACTTATGATATGGAGTTAGCAATTGTGGTGTTTGCCTTGAAGATTTGGCGACATTACTTGTATGAAGAAGCGTGTGCAGAATACAAGGATCATCAGGGTCTGAGGCATCTCTTCACCTAGAAAAACCTCAACACAAGACAACGAAGATGGCTAGAAACTATAAGCTACTATTGCTGTGAGATCAAGTACCACTCGGGAAAAGCTAATTTAGTCACCAATACGCCGAGTCGTAAGTCTAGGTCTAAGAATGTAGGAGGTTCCATAGGTGTGGATTCACTTCTTGAAGGAATGAGGCAATTATTAGTGAAGGACTCACCGCAAGAGGAAATTCTCACTGCAATGCAGGAATTAAGAGTGAGTGACTTCGATTAACTTAAAAGTCAATAGAGGAAGGATGCAAAGCTACTAAAGATTCGGCGACAAGTCTGAAGATGTAAAGGACCTTTGCATTTTAGTTGGGCAAGAAAGGAACCCTTATATATTGTGGGAAAATAGTAGTCCGGCTTGGAAAGAATACTAGCCAAAACTCATTCCTCACCATATTCGGTACATCTTGGAGGTATAAAGATGTATTGGGATATCAAGAAGGGTTTCTGGTGGAAATGAATGAAATGAGATATCGTCCATTTCATCAAGAAGTGTGCAAGGTGTAAAAGTGTAAAGGTCGAGCAACAGAGATTGTCTGAGAATTTATAGCCCACACCCATTACAGAGTGGAAGTGGGAGGACATAGTTATAGGCTTTGTGGTCGGATAAAGCAGAACCCTCTGTGGTAAGGATGCAATTATGATAATTGTGGATAGACTGACTAAGAGTACCTACTTTCTACCAATTACTTCTACAGACACCTTAAGTAAGCTGACTCGGTTGTATAAAGGACATAATTAGACTTCATGGAGTGCCCAAGTCCATAGTGTCAGATCAAGACTCGAGGTGCACATCTCATTTTTTGAGAAGTTTGCAAACGGCAATGGACACTCAGCTAAGGTTTCATAGTGCATACCATTCTCAAACCAACAGATAGTTGGAAAGGACAATCCAGACGCTGGAGGACATGCTGAGAACGTGTATTGAACTTTAAAGACCCGTTTAGGAATATAATTGTTTTCAGATATTCTCAAACTATTTCACTAATATTGTCAAGCTATTTCGCTACATTCACAAACTATTTCACTACTAGTTACAGATATTCTAACATATTCTTAGTATCCAAATGGGCCATAAGGGTCAGTGTGAAAGTCACGTCCCACTCATTGAGTTTTCCTACAACAATAGCTACTGGAAAATCATTCAGTTGGCTCCTTACAAGGCTCTATACGAGAGGAAATGTAGATCGCATTTATGTTGGGACAAAATGGGGGAGGCCGGAATGATAACTAACATGACTTGGTCTAGCATGCTAAATTGAAGATGAATATGTAGAAAAGTATAATCAAATTTTTTTACTACATTGTTTTGAACATTTGTTACAAATAGACCATCACACACGTAGCATTTCCCCACAAATAACCCGTATTTAGCTATAATAACTTTAGTGGATTGAAATAAAAATGTGTAGCCCGCCCCACTAAGTAATGATCCACTATTTGGTTAGAACAACGTTAGTTTGAGTTCAACTTTTCTGACTCCAAATATTTGTATAGAGGTGGAGTTACTCATAGTCACTTTCATGTCGCTTGTATACTAATAAGTTTAACAAATATTGTGATTAGAAGTGACATGTACATTGGCTCCAAAAAAGAGTTTTGCTACTCATCATTTTAATACACCACATACTACATTTATTTATTATTTATTATTTATTTTTTTAGTTTTATTATTCCTAAACGAATTGAATTCTTCAACTTATTATTTATACATTACACATTTGATAATTAAAAAAATTAAAAATTAAAAAATTATGTGTAGTATGAGAATGATGAGTAGAATTTTTCATTTCATTTAAATTTTAACTCGAGCTTATAACTTGTGCATTGAAAAACTAAATAAATTGTATTCAATGAACAAATGAAATGGTAATTATATATGTATATATATTACTCCAAAGAAAAAAAATGAAGTAGATTGAGAAATTAATAGGCAATATATAAATTATGATTTTATGAGTGGAAATAATCATAAAATCATCACTATTATCAGCTTGTGTATGTACACTAAATCCTCTCTCTCTCTCTCTCTCTCTCTCTCTCTCTCTCACACTCATGCACAAGCTCCAACACACCAACTTTCTGCAATGATGATTTCTTCACCTATATATTCAGCATTCCTATACCCAGTTTTTACATAAAGATTATTAGCCCTTTATTATTTGTAGAAGTGTAAGGACAAATTGTAACAATGGAAGCTGGTTCAAAACAAATATTCCTGATGAAACAAATTTTCGGCCAAACTTATCCGCTGGAAATACACAATAACGATGATAATTTAAAATCGCTAGGAAAATATTGACTCATTTGCGGCAATTTTCTAATCTTTTGAGACGATGTATATCGCCGCAATTGACTTTTCTCAACGATTTAGGAGTAAACGAAAATGCTATTTCGGTCGATTTTTTGGATAGTTACGTCGGACAAAATGCACTGGAAATAGTACATTTTTGCGACGATTTTTGTCTATTGCTGAAATTTATCAGAAATGATACTTTAATTTCATTGAACATACAAAAAATTAGAAATCGCCGAAAATAATCAATTGCAACAATTATTAGAAGGATTTGCGATGATTTTGAGCGCTGGAAAAGACCTGATTTCTTGTAGCATGCCCGGAACGATATATAAATATATATTAAAACAATATTTTTTAAAAACACGATGTCATTTGGTGTTTATTCTATTAGCAAGGAAGAGGTAAATTTGGTAAGTTTATTACTCATGATTTGTCTAAATACACTTTATTAATCCATATCACATTTTTCCCTTTGGTATTTGATTGAGCAATCTCCTAGCTCAATAACTCTACAAGTTCCAATCGGGATTTAAAACCAAATTACAAATTATAACAATTAATGCATGAACATTTTGAGGAAAAACTTTAATTTATATAGATGGATTTAGATTTCTAGAATTAGGGGTGGGATCCAACTCCAACTATGATCGGAAGCCAAGTTGAGCTCCGACTTTGGCTCCGATCAGAAGCGAATATCTGTATAAAAATGAACTATGAATGTTAAGAAAAAAGATAGAAGCATACTGTTTACCTGACATAACTTTACATGTCATCTATTTGACTACATCTTCTATTATTACTTTGAGATCCTCCAAAGAGTATGGTGCTATAAGCCTTTTATATCTCTTATATATGATTTAAGAGATCATGTTGAGAAAAAAGATAAAAGGAAAAAAAAAAATCAAAGTGCAAATGCAAGACAAAATTAGATGCAGAAACAACTTTTAGTTAATTTCCTTTAGATAGAAAAAGGAAAAATGTTTAATTAACTTCAAAAGAATCTTAGAAATATGATTTGAAAAGAATCTTAGAAATTTAAGTTTTTCCACAAAATGTTCATGCATTAATTGTTATAATTTATAATTTGGTTTTAAATCCCGATTAGAACATGTAGAGCTATTGAGCTTGGAGATTGCTCAATCAAATAGCAAAGGGAAAAATGTGATATGGATTAATAAAGTTATTTAGCCAAATCATGAGTAATAAACTTACCAAATTTAGCAAATTCTCATATAAATTAGGAGTTTCTCTTGAGAAGATTATTGGTTATATGAGAATTTGCTAAATTTGGTAAGTTTATTACTCATGATTTGGCTAAATACACTTTATTAGTCCATATCACATTTTCCCTTTTGGTATTTGATTGAGCAATCTCCTACCTCAATAGCTCCTACCTATTCCAATCAGGCTTTAAATCCAAATTACAAATTATAACAATGCATTAACATTTTGAGAAAAAACTTAAATTTATACAAATGGGTTTAGATTATTAATCTTCATATTTTGTCATTATGTGCTATAGTAGCAATATTAATTCTAGATGGAATAATGGTGACAAGAATAATTCGTTCTATACAATATATCAAGCAAGTTATTTAATTATACTCAAGAATTTTCCATTGTAAGCATTTCTCTCCACCTATTTATTCAGGTCTCCAATACATGATGAGCACCAAAAAAGTTTAAGATATTCTTCTTGTTGGGATCCAATATTATAAACCCATTTATTTGGAAAAGTGCAAGAACAAGCTGTGACAATGGAAGGCTCAAAGCAATTTTTGATGAAATTTCTTGTGATCATTATATTGATGGCACTCATAGCTTTCATCAAAGGCATGCAAGCACAAGATCCTTGTTGCTATCGTGATCCATACTGTTGTGATCCTTCTTATCATCATCCTCCTCATTTTGAAACTGATCTGATATATTAAGCGGGCTTGTGGCGGCCGGCCGGTGATCCTCCTACATGATGTGTGTTCGGTGTTGTCCCACCGGCGAATAAGATATGAAATGTATGATGGAATTGTTTTCTATGTTTCTTGATAATAAGTTTATTACTCATGATTTGGCTAAATATACTTTATTAATCCATATCACATTTTTTCCTTTGGTATTTGATTGAGCAATCTCCTAGCTCAATAGCTCTACATGTTCCAATTGGGATTTAAAACCAAATTACAAATTATAACAATTAATGCATGAACATTTTGAGGAAAAACTTAAATTTATACATATGGATTTAAATTTCTAGAATTTGGGGTGGGATCCGACTCCGGCTATGATCGGAAGCCAAGTTGAGCTCCGATTTTCATTGCGATCAGAAGCGAACTCCGTCTGTATAAAAATGAATTAAGAATGTTAAGAAAAAATATAGAAGAATACTGCTTACCTGACATAACTTTGCATGTCATCTATTTGACTACATCTTCTGTTATTTCTTTGGGATCCTCCAAAGAGTATGGTGCTCTGAGCCTTTTATATCTCTTATATATGATTTAAGAGATCATGTTGAGAAAAAAGATAAAAGGAAAAAAAAAATCAAAGTGCAAATGCCAAACAAAATTAGGTGCAGAAACAACTTTTAGTTAATTTCCTTTAGATATAAGAAGGGAAATGTTTAATTAACTTAAAAAGAATCATAGAAATGTGATTTGAAAAGAAAATGATCTGTGAAAAAATGTTGTAGGCCGACCAAACCAACTGGCTAAATATTTTCACCTTATATAAAGCATATTGCATTTACCCGTTATCGATGGGCATAGATACTCAATAAATTTGTATTGCCTATAACGTATGATTGTATGCAAAAACATTAAAGATGCCTGGAGCTAAAATCAGATAAATCATTTGTTTGAACTTTGCACCACCAGGGACAACCAAATCACATATATATTGCACATGAATAATTGAAAATGAAAAAAGAAAATAAATGTCCCATTGATTCGCTTAAAATTTGAAATTCTGTAAATGCACGCCACACCCAATACAAAACCAAATCAATTCCTTATCCATTTCATGTCATTTCATACTAAAATTGAAGAAAAAAATGGGTCAAATTGCTTCTCATTAAGAAAAAAAATCAATATATATAATTCGTAATTTTAAATCAATTTCTATGACCTCTCTAATGGCGAAGGATATATATATATAAGAAAAGCAAAAAGGATATATATAAATATTAATCATTAGATATTCTTGTCAAATAAAATGTTACAATTCAGCCAAATCATTAAAACAACAGAGTATCCTCCATAGCTTATTGTCAAAGAAACATGATAATAAAAAAATGAAAAAAAAAAAACAAAAACATTCCATCGTGTATTTCATATCTTATTTGGAGCATACATTGTGGAGGATCACTAAAAGTAGGCTTATTATTCCTGAGTTCCATCATCAGCATCACAACAGCGTGGTCACGGTAACAATAAGGATCTTGTCCCTGTGTAATTCCAACAAAAGCTATGAGTGCCATCAATACAATGATCATGAAAAGTTTCATCAGGGATATTTGCTTTGAACCAACTTCCATCGTCACAGTTTGTTCTTGCACTTCTACAAATGATAAGGGCTAATATAACTTGGGAAGCAACAATAACTAAACCTTTGTGAAAAAACTGGGTATAGGAATGCTGATTAAATAGGTGAAGAAATCATCATTGCAGACAGCTGGTGTGTTGGCGCTTGTGCATGAGAGAGAGAGAGAGAGAGGATTTCGTTTACACACACACAAGCTGATAATAGTGACGATTTTATGATTATTTTCAAATCAAAATAAAGTTAGATAAACTCAAAATGTTTTACATTCATCCAAATTAGAAAACCCAACATAAGATGAAGTCTATCATCTTAGTCACTTAATCTTATCCAAACTTATCATCTTAGCAACCATAATCGGCCATAAAACCATCCAATAAATTCCCTTTAGAATCCCGAACAACTCCTCCACCGCCACNCGGCCATAAAACCATCCAATAAATTCCCTTTAGAATCCCGAACAACTCCTCCACCGCCACATTCAGCAGGTTCCCCAAGCTACACGCATCAATATTTAACTTGACAACACCAATGGTGGAATAGACCATAGTAGAGTCACAGTTCTATATACTTTTAAAATGAGAGCAACTTGAGACCCGTCGGGTGATTTACGTTAATTTACACCAGCAACTCACAAGCTGCCACCTAGGACATGCATATCTCTTATATATGATTTAAGAGATCATGTTGAGAAAAAAGATAAAAAGGAAAAAAAAATCAAAGTGCAAATGCTAGAAAAAATTAGGTGCAGAAACAACTTTTAGTTAATTTCCTTTAGATATAAGAAGGGAAAATGTTTAATTAACTTCCAAAGAATCTTAAAAATATGATTTGAAAAGAAAATGATCTGTGAAAAAATGTTGTAAGCCGATCGAACCAACTGGCTAAATATTTTCACTTTATATAAAGCATATTGCATTTACCCGTTATCGATGGGCATAGATACTCAATAAATTTGTATTGCATATAACGTATGATTGTATGCAAAAACATTAAAGATGTCTGGAG
>QEOT01002078.1:19452-37713 GCA_003123785.1 Pterocarya stenoptera
TCACTCAACCATAAAACATCATTATGTGTTTCTACATTTGGACTTTCACAAATAGTTGCATTTAGAGGTCATACAATATTTAATCTTTGTATATTGGAATCAAAAGGTAAGCTTTTAAGGAAGCATTTCCACATAATGGGAAGTGCCCTATACCATACACATTTGAATAATGCTAATATGTCCTCTCATTTTGTCTCCTCATTTTAATCGCTAGTGTATTTATTTTTATTTATTTATTTATTTTTATTTATTGATTAAAGAAATGACTATTAGTATATTAATTTTTTTTATTTTTTAAAAAAATGTAAAAAATAAAATTAAAAAAAAAATGAATTTTTTCTAGGCGGCACACCCGGCGGCCACTGCTATAATCTGTACATTTTTCCTAATCCACTTTTACTCCACATGTCCAGATAGTGGACCAAGCAGACTTGATCGAGAAACTACCCAAAATCGAGGTTGTCCACACAAGGTGATCCTTCTTTCCCCTCGTTGAATTATGTTCATCACATGGTTGGCTAAACCTTCTCCAATAAGCCTTTGATACATATGTGATTCATTTGAGTCCCTTTTAGCACACCACCTTCAGATTAACTGACATTTTTAGCCCTAAAGAACTGAACTTATTTTTTATTTTTTATAAATAAATAAATAAAAACAGATAATGTGAACACAGGGAAATGCACAGCTCCATATATCATACCTACCAAGAGAGAAGTTCAGACTCCAAAAGTTCCAGTCAATGCACAACTTTCAACAAGAACATAATTTAAGAGAAACGCCTGTTTTAGTGGCCTTTCGTTGACTTTCCTGCAACTGCAACACAATGCATAGACTTTTTTTTTTTTTTGTCAATGAATACATTGACTTTAATTGTGGAGGAAAACGAAGGGCATCGTATAGTACATTTCTGAGCCAACAACAATTAGTGCATTAATAATTCAATGTTATTCGAAACTCGGGACCTTTGAGTTTTTTTATATTAAAAGAAAAAATCTATTCTTAAGCCTATACACTATATACTATAATTTTTTTTTTTTTATTAAATGTGTGTTATATTGATGATGAGTAGAAAATAAAATTTTACTACACAACCTCCACCACATTCCACACTTTACATTTTTTTAAATTTTTAAATATTTTAATATTTTTTTAAAAAAAATTTTTAGGTTTATTCTTTTTAAACTATTTTAAATTTTCTATTCATTATTCATATAATAAATATTTAATAAAAGAAAAAAATTTAAAAAAAAAATGATGTGTGGAGGTTGTGTGAATAGTAAGAAGTTTTTAGATTAAAATAATTTGTAATAAGGTTAGTACAAATATGAAAATAGATAGAAGTTACTGAAAAAATTCATTTATTTTTTAATAAAAGAGTTTTACCTTCCTTTTATTTTTAAAAGATTTATACGAGATTTGTGCATCCTGATCCATATCTCTAACATTACTCTTTCAAAGTTAGGATTGGCTTCGGGTTCGGTAGATTCAATGCTTCACTATTAATAATACAAGTTATTAATTGATATATAACATATGATCATTCACATCAACTAAAATGAAAATTTTGATTTATAAAATTGAAATTTTAAAATTTATCTTTTAAATCAAATTATGTCATATAAAAATTTTATGAAGTGTCATTTATGTACCGACTTAATAATATAATTTTTTTAATAATACTCATAGTAAACATTAAACTTACTACAATTTGTATGAAAATTAACACAATTTTGAAATAATTATTAATTTCGAAGTAATTAGCATTTATTTGCTCAATTTCTTATTGTAAAATAAAATTTGTGGCTATATAATAAATTTGTTGCAATTTCCATTTTATAAAAAACGAAATTTATAAAAGATGTGAAAATGTTGGACTTTTTTTCTTTTTTTTTTTCGTTTGTTGGTGGGGATGCACTCATAATTTTGAACACTATGGCAGCGCTGCAAAAGGTTGAAAACTTAGACGTCAAAACCAAACCAACGACATCGACAGAAACAGAAACAACGAGTTTTGAGTCTGTCGTCGGTGAATCCGAAAGAGGTGCATACAACTCCCCGGCACCGCGATCTCCTCCTCCATTTTTATTTGTACCATCGTGTTTTTCTTTGACTAACATATCTAAACTATAAAAACTTGTTGACTTTGATCGCAGCCAATCACAATTTTTACATCAAGATCAAATTGTGACAACTCTAGAGACAGAGACCGAGAGCTATGGCCGTGTATGTTTCTTCCCAAAATTTGCGATGTTGGTTCTTCTTGAATTGGGCCTCAAATTCTATGTTTGTTTCTCTGTTTGGTAGCTGAGAAAGAGTAACAATTGAGAGGAAAAAAGTATTGGGTTTTAGTTTTTTTTTTTTTTTTTGAAGTATTGGGGATCCAGTGTAACGGAGAAAAAGAAAGATAAATTCTAGCGGAAAACGAATTTTCTTTTCGGAATTCAGGAACCAATATAGCATAGGAGATTTTTAGGATTTATTGTGTAGTTTTATTTTTAGAGCAAACAAATGGAGGGTAACTGTCTTATTTGACGAATCTCAGTTGTAATGCTCCTGAAAGGAAGAGGTATGTATTCTAATTTGGAAAATTTTAATGCTCACACAGTGTTGCTTCAGCTCCTGGGAAGGTCTTGTTGACTGGGGGATACCTTATTTTGGAGAGACCAAATGCAGGGCTTGTGCTCAGTACCAACGCTCGGTTTTTCGCAATTGTGAAACCACTTCACGAGGAGATCAAGCCCGACAGCTGGGCGTGGGTGTGTTATTCTTCTACTTTGTCCTTTGTCGACTGAGTTTGATGTCATTGGTTTCATCTTTTTGTTCATTCTTGTGTGTCAATTTCCTCCTCTGCAATCGGTGATGCTTGTCAATTTTCTTCTCTACAAGTGGTTGAGGTAGCATTTGCTATTCTTCAGACTGTCTGAAATTTTTATAATGAGACGATCGTGCTATGTCAAGAGTGTGAAGTGGGAAATGGGAGTAACAAGTGGAGTATACAAGCTCTCCGCTTGTTTTCTGTGAACAATTGGGGAAGGGAAAAGATGTAAAAAAAAAAAAAATTAATAGTCTGAATGCTGCAACCAAATGGCTTCACGTTATCTATCCCGGGGGGTTATAGCATACATTTGACCTACTTGTTAACCCAATAGAAGTGGTCAACTTTCTTTTACTTTTGACCCATTGTTTAGATCATTAGAAAAAAGTTCACAGAGATAAATAGTTGTTATGGCCAGTCTTGGCAGATCGCAAAAGAAAGCTGTTTCATCATTCCTGAACTGCTAATCTTGGACATTGTTTCTGAGAGTCTGTTCTATAAGTTCATTCAGAAACCAATAATTGGGTTTTTTGGAGCTTCATCTCTTTTGATGACAATTTTTCTGCTGGATTACTTTCTTTTTTTGTTTTCTTTTAATATACTCTAACATGCTAATTGACGATAATATGTTTTTCTCCCATGGTGTAACAACCATAATGTTAAATGAGCGTTTCAGAATCAATTTTTTCAACAAATACTTACCAACATAATACAATGCCATCCTAGCCCCTAGTGTAAGCCAATGATAACTTGATAGAGTACCTAAATCTTACTTGATACGTATAACACCAAGCCCATGTCATGTGAGACTCTAGTATTGATGTCTCATATGAATATGGTTTGGAGGGCTGTATCAAAGTTGGGAAGTGCTGTGAGATAGGACAAAAAGCTGAGTTGAGAAAGGGACTGCAGGCGGTTTCTTGGTGGCCAAATATGAAAGTCAATGGTTGCCTGGCTATGAATGCCAAAGATGTAGGGATGCAACTTGGTAGGTTGAACTAACCCTAAACTGGGCTGGTTCCCAGGGATATAAGCATGAATGCCGAAGGTGTAGGGATGGAACTTGATAGATGCAAATTAACCTTAAGATGGGCTGGTTCGCTGAGAGTTATAAGCATGACTGACCTTTTGATGATTTGCTTTTATATTGCAATCAACCCAGCCAATCTCTGATGAGCTGCAATTCTTCCAAGTCAGGCCAAATGCTGGCTATAGTGGCATTTAGTGAAATGAGGTGATGCTCTGAGTACGTGTTTTAGAGCAGCATGATTTTCACATATGCTGCTATCTGAATCCATTTGTCAATAACTTTTATTCAGTTCCTTGTGTTGACAAATAATGTTGTTGACTCGTTAAGACATGCCTGCATTGGGAATATTGTTAACACGGTGCTGAATTTCTTGCAACTTTCTGTATCGCTTTTCAGGCATGGACAGATGTGAAGTTAACATCTCCTCAACTTTCCAGAGAAAGCTTGTATAAGTTAGAACTTAAAAACATGGCACTTCAGTGTGTCTCCTCAAGGCAAGGTTTTGTTATTTATGATAGTCGTGGGCGTTTATCAATTCTAGATCTTCAATTCTGCAAATATATTTTAAGTTTTTTTATTTCATTGATGCTCATTGATTTTTTTTTTTTTAATCTTTTGCTCGACTTACTCTTCTCGTTTTTCTTCTTGGGGATATTCTTTTGTATACTTTCTGTCCATTATCAATTATTTAAACAGCATTGCTTCCATGTGACAAAATGGTTATAGAGAATGCTGGGCCTTCTCCGAAGATGATTAATTTTACATTTTTTTCATACTCACCAACCATGTGCAAATGATAAAGAGAACCTGGTCATGTTTAAGTGATGTTTATTATATTGGCTAAAAAATTTCAGTGAGTCGAGGAACCCGTTTGTCGAACAAGCAGTGCAATACACTGTGGCAGCTGCACATGCAACATTTGATGATAATAAGAAAGAGTTGTTACAGAAACTACTACTACAGGGTAATGTTTGATGCTTCCTGTGTTTCTCTATCAATGTAAAGGTTTCCAGCTTCAAGGATCTAATATTTTAACTGGATTATTATACAGGTCTTGATATCACAATTTTAGGTTCCAATGAGTTCTATTCATATCGGAATCAGGTATTTACCCTTCTATGATACTTAAATATTTTCAATTTGTTGGTGGAAACTCTCTCGCTCTCTCTCTCTCTCTCTCTGTGTTTTTTTTTTTTACTCTTTTTCTTTTTTTTTTTTACTTATTTTAAATTTTCTTTCTTGTTCTTAGTAAAATTTTCCCTCAAGCGTTTATCTTCTTAACACATGCCTTTACAGACTGTATTCCATTCTTGTTTGGTAAAGTGCCAGTATTCTCTGATTAAACTTGTTCTAATTAAGCTTGCCTTCAACTATATGTTCTTTTCTTAATAAATCCATTCCAAAGTTTTAATTTGAGATGTTTACATCTTGTACCCTTTTCATAGATTGAAGCGCGTGGGCTACCTTTGACGCCAGAAGCATTAGCTTCCCTTCCACCTTTTACATCGATTACCTTAAACATAGAGGAGTCAAATGCTGACAAGTGCAAGCCAGAAGTTGCTAAAACTGGATTGGGTTCGTCAGCAGCAATGACAACTGCTGTGGTTGCTGCTTTACTCCATTACCTTGGAGTTGTTAATCTAAACTCAACTAAAGATCAACAAAAAGAGAAGAAGGGTACTGCTGATCTTGACGTGATACACATAATAGCTCAAACTGCTCACTGTCTTGCACAAGGAAAAGTTGGCAGTGGGTTTGATGTCAGTTCTGCTGTTTATGGCAGTCAATGTTATGTCCGGTTTTCACCGGATGTGATTTCTTTGGCTCAGGTGTGTGGGTAGGTGGGGTGTTTGTTTGTCTCATGGCTGGTCATTCATTGTATGGAGAGACTACACCCTGACTCTCATTTGTCCAAATTTTGCTGTCAGACAATAATCGTGGAGGCTATATATAATTTAGGCTGACTTTGCTAGTTTTTCATGAACACATGGGTGATAAGCATGGGCTTCACTATGATTTACCTTCCCCAAATTTTTAACCATAAATTTGGATTTTACCTTGAGTTTAATACGCATTCAAATTTGTGTGGCCTCCCTCTTGTGAGTACAGTTTGCAGTGTGCTGTGCAAAGCCTTTTAAGGAAATATACTTTCAACTCTTTGATGTGATACACCATGCCTAACCCTTATCAACTTTAAAGGGTTATGGCCTTGTCGTTTAGTTCTACAGGGAGCTTGTGTGATACCCCATATGATAAAGATAAGGGTAGGTGGTGTATGGAGAAGTTCTTGCTCTTTATAAGGTTCTAATGGGGCTCCAATTGTATCATTGACTAGTCCTTTTGGAGTATAGATCTGTGGTTTGGGCCTTCCATTGGGGTGTTACAGCTTGTGACTCTCTACTACTTCTTGGCTCGTTTTTATTTACAAGTAGTCTCATCCCCCCTCATCCCCCTCCCCCCATGTGTCTCCAAAAAGAAGATAATAGAAAATAGGAAAAGAAGAAATAAGGAAAGAAATATAAGCAAATTGAAAACCAGAAAGAGTGTCCAGATGGTCTTGCTTAAGTTGCCACAACTGATTTTATTTATTGGAACATTGCAGGTTGCAGCAAAAGCATCGCCCTTACAAGAAGTGACTGCAGATATTTTAAAAGGGAAATGGGACCATGAGAGTACTAAGTTTTCCTTGCCACCATTGATGACCCTTGTAAGAATTCTAAAATTTAAAATTTGTTACAATATGTGTGTTTGCAAATATAAAAGCTTTTATGAGATGCTTGTAGATATTATGCAGGCAGATAAATTATTTAATGAAATACCACATTCCCTCTCTAGTTCTAATACCCTACTTCACATGAGTTGTTTCAGCCTGTTTCAATTTCTCTTTCTTTTTTTTGATAAAGCACAGTACTGGATAAGAATGGTAGATCTTTTTTAATTACATGAATATAAAACGAAATTGATGTAGCTACCTGTTGTAATGGCTTTTCGATTTGTTGGATGGAACAGTATCAGTACTAACTTTTCTGTTTTCTCATAGCAAATGTAGAAACCTGTTTACCCGAAAATCTATATCTCAATCAGACAATCTTCATGTGCAGTGGGTTTTAATTTTGTAATGTGTATAATGTATTCAGTTTAGTGGTTCTTTGATTGAAGCTTCTGCGTCCATTTAAGTTAAAATATTGGAGTAAATATGTGTAAATAACAGCATCATAAGTGTTTATCTGAAAAAAATAATCAAATAAGTAATGGAAAACTGGTCTGCAAAACAGAACTTTCCAACAATATCTTGTTTCTCCTCTTCTTTTTCTTTCCTTAAACAGAGGTGTAAAAATTCATCTTTGTTTCTTAAAAATACTTCAAAGAATGCCTGCTCTTATTGGTTATTGTGCTTCTTGAAGGTACTAGGAGAACCTGGAACTGGAGGTTCATCCACACCATCAATGGTAGGTGCTGTGAAAAGGTGGCAGAAGTCTGACCCTGAGAAATCCCTAGACACATGGAGGAAGTTGTCTGAGGCGAATTTTTCACTTGAAGTACAACTCAATAGTTTAAGCAAACTTGCAGAAGAACACTGGGATGCATATAAATCCGTAATAAACGACTGCAGTGGGCTTAGGCCAGACAAGGTATCTTTCGAGTTCATTTTTTGTGCATCTGCTACATTTCTCAGTGATGATTCTCTGGCAATGAAAAACCATAGGGAAGATTTTTTTTTTTCTTTAGGAGTTTAAGATACATATGTAGGCTGCATCATTTTGGTCTCCATATCAAGAAAATATGTTTTCATCTTTTTTATGGTCATCATTTAATTTAGAGGTTCATTCCCTGTGGACTACCTGAACTTTGGCTAATTGGCTAAGGAGAGACGAATATATGAATTCTGGAATTATGCGGTAGCTTTTATACCGCACTTGCCTTTATATTTTGTCCTTGAATGTCTTGGAAAATATTCCTCGTTATGCAAAGCATCAAGTTAAGCAATTTACTAAAAAGAGAGAGCCATTTCCAAAAATTTGTCCTGCCAAATGCAGTTCTGGATAGGATCTGTGGGACCAGATTATAGGATCATTACCAGCAAGAAATAAGTCCTTAAGCTTCTGTTTTGAATTTTAGAAAACATTATGAAGCTGATATTTCATCTTGTTGGTAAATGCTGAAAGTTTTAGATCACTATTGCAGCACTTCTATTTTACTTACCTAAAACAAAAACGAAGTTTCCTTTCATTAGAGACCTTTTACAAATAGAATATGGATAGTTTAAGCCTAATAATTATGGGCTGCCAGATGCTTTAAGGGAATATCCAAAGTTCCATTCTCAAAGTTGTATAATGGGATGAACAAAATTGGTAGACTGCATTGCCTCTGATAACACAGATAATTTCAAAAAAAGGTATGCTTGTTTTATTCCACTATAACTGTCATGACAAACTTATTAGTCTGTGACGACTATTTGATTGGTGGATATTTTTCACCCAATTAATTCGGTCACTGTCTTCTTTTTTTTAATTTATCTTCGTGATTTTCTTTTTTTGGTGTATGGTTTCTCAAAGGGTGGGGAGTGGGGGAGAGCAAGTGACTAATGTCGAGCTTATTATCATGGTTTTTACATGTCTTACCATGGATTCATGTATGTAAATAAAACCATATTTTAGCCCAAAGGAAGTGTAGCTTGAGCTTCATTTTCAAATTGTGAACTTCAAAACTCCATACAGGGTCTGCTTTTGGTGGGTCATGGGCAAGTTGTTGACATTTCCTAGTCCATTTCAGCTGTAAATTTGCTGAGCTTAACATTTCTAGTTTGTGCTTTTTATTTTTTCAAATTTTGATTTTTGACTTGTAAATTTCCCAAACAGTGGTCGGAGCAAGCTTCTGAACCAAGGAAAAAAGAAGTTGTTAAAGCATTGTTAGGAGCAAGAGATGCTATGCTTGGGATCAGATATCATATGCGCCAGATGGGTGAGGCTGCAGGTGTTCCGGTAGGTTCTTTTCTCTTTGGGTGCTTGTTTCTTATTCTTCTTTTTGTATATATGTTTTTGCTATTCTAAGTAGAATGTTTGTTAAGGTGGAGAATTCACATAAAAAGAATGAAATTGTTTGAAATAGAGTAAGAGTGTTACATCGTCCATATTCAGATAACACTTAATAATGTGGGTCTCCACTCAGTCTTGTTTTCTGATTTATTTTAATATGTTGCAATATACCGATCAAAAACATAGCAAGAATGAAAAACAGTGATCTTTTATTAAGTGATGGTGAAAAGCAAGACTCTATTCAAAATGCCTGTGGTCAATTTTTAAATATACAAATCTTCCTGGCAGAAAGATGGTAAAGAGATGAATTCTCTTGGGCGGAATAAAAGAAATAATGGACTGAATAGAGAGAAGAAGAAGAAGAAGAAGATTTCTTTGTTCTCTTTTTAGCTTAGAAATTTTATTTGCTCATTTTGCTCTCAAAATCTTGTTATTTGCTAGATTTTTTGCTTCTGATTTGTGGCTGAAAGTATCTAAACATATTATTTTGATTGGAGTGGTGGGGGGAAAAGAGAGCTTGAAGGTTTCATAAAATGCCTGTGTCAACACGACCAAGCTACTAACTCGGCTGAGTTGTATTGGTATTATTAACATAACTGGGCTCAAACTGAAGTGTCACCATGACTGGGTTAACTTCAGTTGCATATTGCTGATGAGGAACAATCAATTTCTTGAAAAATCAGAATAATGGTTGAAAATTAGGGATTCAGTTGGCAAGAAAGAGAAAAGAACAGGACAGTAGTTTGGGTATGGAATGAGGAGCAGACACACCTACAAACTTCCCCCATGACCAACCAAGTAATTTATTGGAATCCTAGGTTGACTTCCTCTGGTATTTGGGGGTAAGCCCTCATTCCGAGGTCAAAGCCTGCTGCTACAATTTGAGGTTTTTTTTTTTTTTCCTTTTTGTGAAATAGGAACATGCTAGCCAAAAAGATGATGTAGCCACGTGCAGGTGCATGGCTCATGTTTTACTTGAGTTTTTGGAATGCTAGGTTATTTCTTTTCATGAGTTTGCTGATAACATCAGCCACTCTAGCAATTATTTTGTCAGGCCATTGACAGTCTGGCAAATTCTTATGATGAAACCTTTTCAAGGCATTGGTGAATAAATTAATCAACTGATAGTATAGAGGCATAACTGAACCATTCCAAGATTGACTTTTTCTAACTTCTCTAGTTCAATGCACCTTTTTCCTTTCTTCGTCTCGCTCTGATGGGAAGCATGAAGTTGGGGTCTTGCTTTTTTGTCTTCTTACTCTTTTAATCAACTCGACTGCAAAATCCAAGTAAGTTGCAGATAAAGCCTTACAGAGGAGCTTCACCTTCTGCTTTAGTTGGCATGGAAATCGAGCTTGGACAATGTAGAAGAGGAAAAGTCTAGGGTTAAGAGACCTGACTCGAATTTCTCGTAGGTGACTAGTTTTTAGGATTGTAATTGGTTGCTTGGCCTAGCAGCTGCCCTTGGGCTCTATAATATCTGGGGCCTGGGGCCCTCCGGCTACTATAGTTTAGCACCTATATTTTAAGGGCTTACCTCAGAAAATGCCACTGATGTTGTTTAAGTATAATCCTATCATTTTTATGCAATTGTCTTTTTGGCTCTTGTTATTGCACAGCCTCTATGTTGTTGGTTTCACCCTGCCCTGTAATGGGTCCTTGAATGAACGTTCTTTGAACCCCAGGCCAAAGTAAAGTCCAACTAACGTATAATCCACCTGACATAGTAACCATCTCTTCGGTTAGGTCAAAACTGCCATTTGCATCCCAAGCTAGTTAGTTTACTACCTGTAAACAGTATGATCATGGATCGTAGCAGCAAGTGGTCATAATGGGAGATGCTGAAGTGGGAGGTGTGCTGAGCTTCTAGCACTCCCATCCAATCTATTCAAGGTGAGGGTCTCAATTACTCTTGGTGGGGCCTCTCTCAATGATTGATTCAACATTGATTTCACACTCAAGTTGAACAGCCCTCTCTCCATCCATGGATTCAAATAATTTATTGGTGTCAAAAATTCTGCTGCATATATGATTCCATGCTTGTTTCTTCTCTGAATCTGACCCTAGCATCAGTCAATCAGTATTCAACATGAAGAGAGGGAATAGCCTTTACTTTAGGCTATTATTCCAATCTCTTAATTCATGTAATTCCCTCTCCATCAACCGACCACGTGAGTATGCATCCAGCTAGAGTGTTATTTAGATGGATCAAGAGAAGATCAAGTCTGTTGTGGATGGGCAAGTTCTGAGAAGGAGAGAGCAGGCATTGAAGGTGAAGCTGGATGCTCAAAGCCATTCTATATACAACAAAACGACTCAAGAAGAGCAGAAAATTACCATAACCTTGGTGAGAGAAGGGGGGTTGCTTCAACGGGTCACACAACAGATACACAATCAACTTGGTACAGTCCATCGTTTGGTCCTTCTCCTATAGGCTTGGTAGGTAAGCTACCTTTGGCTGTCTTTAGCTCTGATGCATTATGCTCAGCAGCTCTGAAATGCCCTAAACTTTCATGTCACCTAAAACTCCGTTGAGTAAGGACTGATTTATATTTGATCCTTTGTGCCCAGAGAATGTTATGCGTTCTCCAATTTCAGACCTTGAAAAGAAAGAACATACCATTTTCTTCAAGATTACCTCTCATTGGCAGAGCAAAGAAAGCGAGCTGCAGCTCACCTTAGCATTTCCAATGTCCCATAGAATCTCTGGAGCCTTCATATCTACTTTATTTTTGTCTTTTTATCTCTTTGAAAAATAGGAATCTGAATTGAACTTGTGGGGTTTGGTACAATGAAAGACGCAGTTTGTATTGCCACGATATTCGGGTACTCATATAAGTAAACATATCAGAAGCTACAAAGAACTGAAGTATAGCCCAAAATAGTCTGAAGCTGGCGAGAACACATACTGTCATCTTAATATGTATCTGTTTCACGGTGAAATCATACTAATATTCAATGTTAAGTGCATAACTGCAGGCAAACCATGTAAAGCCAAGTGGTTGGTTTTTCAAGCTTGGTTTGCTAATTCAAGTACAATCTGTTGAATGAACACTTTAATCAAATTAATCCAGAGTCAAGTAGCTTGGTTTTTTCAGCAAAGAAAGTCAAGCCAAGACATATGGGAAGTGATGAATTTTAGGTGACATGAGGTTGTTACAATATACATTTGATCCTTTGTGCCCTGGTGTGGTGTTTTTTTGAATGTTTTAGATTACAAGTTGTCCCAAAAGCTTATGCAGATGGGAAGAGATGAATTTAATCATTTTATTTATATTGCATCTCTCCCCCTTAATATATTGGGCCCAGCAAGTGAAATAAGTAGTTGAAGTGGAGGTGATGTGTGGATTCAACATTCAAATTCAGGATCATTACTCTGATACTATGTTGAATTTATGGTGCTTTTTATCTATCTTAAAAAAAAAAAATACCAGCTCTTCCAAAAGCTTTAGACGGATGGGAGGAGATAAAGTTAATAAATTTATTTATATTCCAAGATTGAGCAAGTAGCAGATTGTCCTAACAACCTTTATCAACCAAAGGTGAAGTAACTTGGTTCATTTTTAGCCCAAGTTAACCCTCTATAGATCTTTATCTGTTAAGCCCTAAACATTCTGGTTGAAAACTTTTTTAAAGGATTTCTAGTTTCCAACTCTCTGATGGGAAAAGTTACAGACTACCAACACAATCTGCAAGTTAATTTAGCTAGGTACAAGTATCTGATAGCCCCATAACTGGTGTCATCATTTTGTGCATACACAGAAATTTTCCCATGTTTTTACCCTTAGTAAATTTTTCATTAGGTGCGATTTTTGAGTTTAACTTTCCAAATTTGCAGATTGAACCCGAATCACAAACTCAGCTTTTGGATACTACAATGAACATGGAAGGAGTTTTATTGGCTGGAGTTCCTGGAGCAGGTGGCTTCGATGCAATCTTCGCTGTTACCCTGGGGGATTCTGGTAGCAATGTCAGCAAAGTATGGAGTTCAGTCAATGTTTTGGCCTTGTTAGTTAGAGAAGATCCTCGTGGTGTTTCTTTAGAAAGTGGAGATCCACGAACCAAGGGGATCACAGCAGCCGTTTCTTCCATTCATATCAAATGAACCGATATTTGCAAACCAGAAGAAAAAGATCCTTAATTTAACGGTAAAAGTAGGTTTAGATCTGTTGTAATTTCTATGAACACCAAAAATAAACGAAGTTCTTCATCCAGCAGACTCTCCAGATATAGATTTTATTTGCCATCATATTTAATGGCAAATTTTCATTGTATGCACCTTCTCATTTCGGTTTTCCTTGAGAGATAAAATAATAAAAAATAATGGTTCTCTTCTTCTTTGAGAACAGTTTATGAAAATGCTGAAAGTCTTCATGTCCTCCTCGTTTTCATTCTTAATGTAAGATTGGATGATAAACGTGACAGCCATTTCTAGCTTGAAAAGAAAAACAATTTCAAATTCTCTCTTGTATCCATCCAGGAGGCCATATTCTTGAACTTGTATGCATCCTTCCATCAAGTAAACAGATGTATTCCTCTTCCTTTATCAACAAGCATGCATTTTCCTTTCTTCATGGATCTTAGATTATCATTAAGCAGGAGAAAAATACTCAAGAGGACCCGATTCTCCAGATATGTTTATTTCATCTACCGTATGGTAATTGTGTTCTTTTGCAGTACTTTCATGGAATTCATATCTTGTGGAAATACCATTCAAGATGTTCAGAAAAAGAAGCTTCCCAGCTAATCATTTGGGTGGGGCAGAAAAAATAATCAATTTCACCAGTAATCACTACAAGAACAAGTTCCATTCTTGAAATTGTGGAACCTATGACGGTCTCTTACAGTAATCTCTCGTTCATAAATCATTGAAATATATTTAGTGTATGTGTGACAATCACTACACATCCTGAGATTCCTAGCTATCCGAATGGGAGACCCCTGAGATGTATGTATGAGTGCAAAAGCAATTGCCAATTTTTGGCTATGAGCTTTCAATCTCTCCCTCTTTTCTTCTTCATCCACATCAAGCAACACCTGTGATGTGTCTGGGGAATAGCCTTCAAACTTCAGCTGCCATTCCATCTGGTGGATCATCTCGTGAATGCCATGACATTGAGGATGAGACATATCTTGGGAAACGAACTTATGGACTTTTCTCTTCACCCCAACTAGGCTGCACCCCGGCTTCTGCTCAATGCCCTTATCAACCATTTCTGTCCGGATTCTAGCCACATCCTCCCACCTTTGTGCTCGCGCATACATATTCGATAGTATCACATAATCACTGGGATTCTGTGACTTCAATTGGCCCAGGTTCTTAGCTGCAATCTCCCCTAGTTCCAAGTTATGATGAACTTTGCATGCACTAAGCAGGCTCCGCCACACAACATCATTCGGCTCAATGGGCATGCTGTTGATAAGCTCAAATGCTTCATTGAGCATCCCAGCTTGCCCCATGAGGTCGACCAGACAACCATAATGTTGAATTGTTGGATCAATCCCATGCTCGTATTTCATCCTGTCAAAACATTGAAGACCCTCCTTGACAAGACCAGCATGACTACAAGCACTCAACACTCCCACATAAACAACATCATCCGGTACCATACCTTCTTCGAGCATTTCCGAGAAAACTCTCAGAGCTTCCCTACCGCGTCCGTGCATGGCGAACCCCGAGATCATCACAGTGTAGGAGAATTGGTTCTTCTTGGCCATGTTTTGAAAGATACTCAACCCTTTCTCTAAGCACCCACTTTTTACATACATGTCTATCAAAGAAGTTTCTACTATAACATTGATTCCACTAATGTTCCTCAACAACGACCCATGCGTGCACCTTCCCAAATCAAAACAACCCAAATGAGTGCAGGCAGAAAGCACACTGACTAATGTGCTTCCTTCAGCCCTCCAACATCCCTCACGATTCATTTCCCCAAAAAGCATCAAGCACTCACACCATAAACCCAAACTAGCATGAGCACCAATAATAGCACTCCAAGAGGCAACAGTCTTCTGATCCATTGACTCAAAAACAGCACAAGCAAGATCTATCTTCCCACATTTTCCATACATGCTGATTAAGCTGTTCTGCACAAAGACATCAACTTCAAGTCCAAGTTTGAATATATGTCCATGGATTTGCATCCCTTTCTCAAGTGCCCGTCTCCAGGCACACGCCTTGAGAAGAGCCGGGTAAGTGAAATTGTCAGGTTCAATTCCTCTATCAAACATCTCATAATAAAGAAGGAAAGCTTCCTCAAAGCTCGCGTCCTTGGCATGCCCTCTGATCATGGTGTTGAACACAAAAGTATCCGGGTTCTCGATTTGCCGGAAAATAGAGCAGGCATAATCCATGCTGCCCCAATTCGAAAGAGCACAAGAGGCCACAAGATTGTTTGAACAGAAGGAGTCATAAAGGAGGCCCAGTTTCAGCATTTGGGCATGGACTTGTTTGAATTCTTCCATACTTTTGCATCTCTTCAATAGGGACAAGCAATCTTGGTCCTTCAATCTCAAGTTGAATTCTGTACTTTTTGATGAATCTTTTGGCGGCAACAAGAGATGAATTTGGTTAAGGACCGATGTCCTAGTCATCCTGTCTTCCACACCATGACAATACCAATCTGGATTGTTATTATCGGCGAAGCACAGTTAAAAAAGGAATGACAGGCGAACCCAGCATTTCATTCACAAAACTATCATCTAGTTGGGAAAATCATAAGACGAAAAGTGAGAGAAAATGACCCTGTGAAAGTGTAAGGCTTCTGATCTATGACGGATGAAAGGAGATGAGTATCGATCAAACAGGCTACAAAGTAACAACAACATTCGGGTAAGGGAAATTCAGAAAGGGGAAAAACATTTGAGTATTAGCAGTAGTTTATGTTCGTCGAGGAAGGAAGCAGCTTGAGTAGAGTTGATTGGAGAGGATTTTGAATGTGATCCATGAAATTGGCAAAAGAATGGCAGCCAGAACTAGTGTGTCAGATTATGGGACAAGTAGATTCTGGATAGGATAATGTTTGTGTCTTTTGGAGAAAGGGGGTTGGCTCCCTCGTATTCCTCTTTTTCTCAGTTTCGAAATTACCACGTTTACCGTTAGACCCTCCCACAACTCGCATAAAATCAATACAATCGTCACACACACAAAAACAAAAAACAAAAAACAAAAAAAAACAAAAAGCCTTTGCATTTAATCATAAAAAATTTGTGTATAAACTTTGCTTATTGAGGAACTACATAGCTCGTGAAAATACTTTAGTCATGATGGAATTATACAAAAATTATTTCATATATTGACATGATTTGATATGGTAGTCAGATTATAAAGTTACTTTTATTATAAAATAGATCTAATGAATCACAGAAAATCACATCAGTTTGTAAATTTACTTTTATGTAATCTATTGTTTATAAAAATCTCAAAACGCAAATACTTTTTTTCAATATTTGTTAATGTATCAAGCTTTCAAATCAATAATATAATTTCTGCTATCAAAAACATAATCAATAATATAACTTAATAGCCAAGGTCCTATGGATTAATTGGCAACATCTTGATTTCTCACTAAGAAAACTAAGAATCAGTCATGGATGCAAGATGGAAAAAAATCTGATAGTTGAATGTGCCAGGAATGGTGAAAATATTTCTTTGGAAAGTAGGGAATGAGTTACTAGTAACAAGGAATAATCTTTTTTGCAGGGAAATTATGGAAAACCCTCTCTATCCTATCTGCTTTAGAGAGGAGGAGAATGTTATGCATGTAATTTGGAATTGTCCAGTTACAAATGATGTGTGGGCAAAGCCTCCTAGCCTAGTTCAAAAGTGGGGAACTGCAGAAGATAACTTTCTTAATCTTTGGGAGAAACTGATGGGAAAATTGGAGAAGGCTGACTATCATGAGGAAATTGTGGCTCAAAAGGAATGAATACATATTTGAAGAAAGGTTTCAAAGCCCTAGCAGAGTAATAAGATCAGCAAAAGATGGTCTTCAAAAGTTTCAGTCAGCACAATTGAGTTCAAAGGAAACTTCCTCTACAACACAAATTGGGGGGATATTACAGAAGTGGAAAAAAACATATAGAAGTTTTGTAAAGACCAACTGTGATGCTTCTCTCAATCAACAGAACAAGAGGATGGTGTAGGCATTATTATTAGAGATGATAAGAGTGAGGTACTAGCCACTGCTTGTTGACGAAAGAACAATGTGACACAACTTGCATTGGCTGAATGTCTAGCACTGGCATACTGAGTTATGCAAGGATCTTTGTTTTTAAAAAGTAGTTAGTAGTTATGGAAGGGGATGTTCAGGTTGTTGTCAACGCTGTAAATAGTGATAAGGAAGATATGTTCTACATGGGTCACATTATAGAAAATGTAAAAGAGTTTCTAATGTATAAACCTTAGTGGAAAGTGCAATACTCACATAGGGATAGTAATACAGTGGCCCACATTCTAGCTAGGGAAGCTTTGCAATTAAAGAATGAGAGGATATGGATTGAGGATGGCCCTGAGTTTATACTTACTAAGTTGACAAGAGACAATATATGTAATGGTTGACATTTTTATGAATATAAATGACGGAAAGTTTACACTTAAAAATAAATAAATAAATAAAGATAGAATCCCTCCTCTCCCACATATTAAAAAAAAAACAAATTTATGAATAGAATTTTTCTTTAGTTGTATTCATCCTTATCATGTCAAGAGGATCGTTCTCAAGTAGACTTATATTGGTTTGGTTTTGTCTAAATTTGTAATTCAAAATTTGGACAATAAATTAAATTCACTCATTATTATTATTATTATTATTATTAGTCTCATTATTTTTAAAGTATTTATCTGTTTATTTATTTCAGTTGTTTCATAAAAATTTTTAAATCAATTATTAATTACGTATTAAGAGTATGTCAAAATTTTTACTTCTTTGTGTTTTTAAACGTATTTAATTCAAACTGCACTTCCCCCATGACTCAAACTGCCAAGACCACTTCCTCCACGTTTTATCCCTTTAATAGAGTGATCATACCGAGTCCCTCTCCCACCAGGATTTCTTAGAACCACTCCAGCTTAAACACATCAAACCCCGATCTCCTTCTATATATTTTTTCCTCTGTCGACTACTCAACACACTAACACAAACCCAATTGAGAAATTAGCCTCCGTTCCACATAAACAAATAAAGCCCAACCAATTCGTGCTTTTCCACCACTTCATTCGAATGAGACCTCAGCTGTTACTAGCATAGATCACCATCCAACTTCGATGTTTCTCATCTCTTTCGTGGTAAGTTCTCGTTGATTTACATACTTTATCTACCTAATTCCTTCTCCGTAACCACCATCAAGAATAAATGTATTTTTGTTCTTTTCTT
>QEOT01002078.1:50494-96660 GCA_003123785.1 Pterocarya stenoptera
ATACCTAATAAACCTAGGATATGGACTTTTACGAACATGTCGGCCCTTTGATTTGGTAGTTGGTATGGAACTAAGTTCCCATTAGGATACCTGATCCCTGAACTCCTAGGCCCACCTTTTCACATTTCACTTTTGTGTGATGAGACTCAAAATGACTGGCATTGATTCAAATATAGTGCTGTCTAGGGACATGAACTCAAATTTAATGTCTTTGACTTAGTTAAAAATGTTCATAGGTATTCAATAAATTTGAGAAAATTGAATAACAGGAAATTTGTGCTTCCTAATGTTGTAAATTTCGTTTGATCTAAAATTTGTATAGGTTGAAATTCTGTAAGAGACCCTATCCATATTTAGATTGCATTTGCTTTGATATGAACAGATGTAAACTTTGGCATTTTCATTTCAAGAGAAATAGGAAATATCTTTAAGCATGTTGTAATGTATGCAAACTTCAGTAGTATTAATACATTTTGGGCGACGGAATTATGAGAAAATAGGTGCTCATTGAACTTGACAAATTTGTCTCTGTGCTTCTCATCCTTTCTTACAGTCTATTCTAGGGCTGAGCAGGGTGAGTCACCTGGACCTGCCCCACCTGCCCAATCTGCCCTGTCCTCTAGGAAACGGGTGGGCATATTAAACTTATGTTTCAGAAGAAGTGGGTGGGGTTCCCGCCTGCCCGCTTCTGTTATATATAAATATAAGAAAAACATACGCATTTTTCTACTTTCTTTTCCCATCTCATCGTTTCTCCTCTTCCTTCTCCTTTCCACTCCCTTCTTCTAACCATCGCCATGGTCACTTGTGCGATCTTTGTTGTTGATGGTTTAGTATGTAGGTTTGTTTGTGAAAGTTATGGGTTTATGTACCAGTTGGGCCTCTCTACTGAATAGCTTAGCTTTTGGGTCAGCTTCTATAACATTATATCAGAGCGTGGTTTGTTTGTTGGCTCCATATGCTAGACCCTTTTGTGTCATTTGGGCTTGACAAAAGAGGGGTGTCAGAAAAATCCCAAGTTGATTAGTTGGGGACTTCAGTATGATTTCTATACTGGTTTAGTTCTCCACTTGATAGGTTAAGCTTTTAATTTGGATTTTATTTTATTTTATTTTTTATAAAATAGAATCTTTATTAAAAAACCCTCATTGAGGCAGAGGAATAACCATATACAAGCAAGCAAGACACAAGGACTTATCTACGTAAAGAAGGCAAAACTTTTAATTTGGATATTCTAACATGTTATATGCCAACTTGTCCTTGTATTTAGTGAAAGCTGCATAAGCTGAAAGACTAAGAGTGTGTTCCGTTTTTTTTTTTTTTCAGTCCTTTTAGCCATGGAAGATTTTATAGTATCCCAACCTACGAGGCTAGTATTTAAATCCTGATGTTGACTTGGATTTGAATGAAACCAATAAATTTGTGGAGTGGAGAGCAGGAGCCCTTCCAACTCGAGGGAGTTAATAAAGTCATATCCCAACTGTATTTGCCAGCCTTTTCTGTTAGGTTTATCTTGTATACTTTGGCTTCACCTTTTGCTGTCTTTTACTAGAACCTTTTCGATTACTAATATAAAAATATATTTACCTGCTACAAGACTTTCTCTCCCCTCAATTATGATATTTTCCTTTCCTGTAAAGAGGTTGTCTAAAATTCGGTGCTCTCATCTCTCTTTTGACAAGTTACTTTCACCTTTGCCATGCGTTAATCATATGTTTTTTTACAAGCACAACATCAGGCACAAGAATCTCACTTTCCCCTAAAACATAATGGTATTATAAAGTTTGACTTATGTGTTTAACCTCATCTTTGAAGTTTTCCTCCTAGAATTTTAAAGCTCAGAACTGTAAATAAATGAATATGGTAATGCATGTCCAGAAATTAATGGCAAGTGTTATAGCATTTGGGAAGGCTTGTGAATTCTCTAAGAAAGTGCACTCATTTTAGCATCTCTCTTCAATAAATTTATAAACTCAATATTGGCTGAATAATGTGTATTTATTTGAGTACGGTGTATGGTGAGGGATATTGGCTTATAGGATGCTTGAACTTCTAAGATATAATGAATTTCACTTTTTGGGGTTTCACACGTGTCCACTCTCCTGCCCCCACCCACACACATGCGAATACGCAAGTTTGCACACACTCATTCACAGCTCCTATAGTTGCATTTTATTTGTTCCAACTTGTTCTCAACTTGACAAACTATAATCACAAGCATATTTTCGTGATGTATATTTCTGGTTTTGCTGAATGCCATGTCCCGCGGAAGCCTTTTGTATATTTGTTTCCATTGATGTGCATATTTTTCCCCATAAAACTTCATTGCTATTGATTCCCATTTGCCCCCGGTAATTTACCAACGAGCAGGCCAAATTTTTATATGGGAACAAGTTTGGCACAGAAGAATTGCAGGATATTAAGCTGATGATCCAGAGTAACATGTATAGATATATCAGCATTTTGCTTGATGGGCGGGAGCGCTTTGAGGAGGAGGCTGTGTCTAGAATGACAGCACTAGGTTCCCATTATCAGAACACTGAAACAGGTAATCTCTGCAAATATAAGTTGTTTTCTTTTTAAGTCAAAGTAGTTGATGCATATTAATATCCCCGTCATGACTTTCTTGTATCACTAGACCATCATGCATAGGTGTTGCTTCTGTATATGTTACATATACTTAGGCTATGCCTAATCTTTCCATCAATAAAATTTCCTATTTACTGATCAGAAAGATATCCCTAGATTACTTTAGTTAACGCTAGTTATTATTTTTAATTAGAAGGTTTCTTTCTATATTTTCCTACTCATAGCTTGGTGAGATACAATGAATTTTGGGGTGGGGTTGGGGGGGGGGTGATTAGAAATTCTCTGAAGGGCAACATTTGAACTTGTTACTGAAATACTGGTTAAATTTCTTAGAACTCCACCATGGAGTTATCCGACAAAAATCTGGATTTGATCAACTAAGTAAATACCCTTGTATAGTGTCATTCTTTATGAAAGAATTCAATGAACTCCAGAAAATTCAAATCTTTGATGCAAGTATTGGAGAATTGCACCATGTTTATGAATTTGTCTTAATTCAGAAATGTTATTGCCAACCAGTTTCTTTTATGCAGACTGCACTATGAGGATATAAACCCCTTTGACTGCCTATGCATCTATTCTTGTTGGACATGTATTGATTGTCTGTAAGGTGATTGCAATATTGAGTTGCTCTTGTACTTATCAATTCTCGGTAGCTTTAAGAAATTCTCATGTCTTCTTCTCCAGAATACGTTAGTGTCTCTTATGTTACATGAAATGTTGTTGGTGGGATGAAGTTTCTGAGATGGGAAGGAAATATTATTGACCGCATTCATTTTGCTAAATCGTTGACGTACTAGCAGGATTACCATAAACAACTTTTGAATCAACTTTTCTTGGGCTAAATTTATTGAAGGTAAACATTCAATGAGAAGCCAGTGCTGTGATTCCATAGCATAAAGGGGTACTGAGAATTCTTCATTTTAACTTTTACGATTAGAATTAACTATTAAGTCTAAAAGCATAGGAGTTTTATGAGAAGTTCCTGTTATATATTATCCTCAACCATTCATCTCAAAGAGAATAGGTGTATCGAGGTGGTGTGGAAATAAGAGCCTTTAACTTTGTTAAGGGAAACTAAATTCCTTTTGAATGTCAATGAAACAATTTTGTCAATCAGACCACATCTGACATGAAGAAGGTATTACACAACTGCTTTACAATGACTCAAGTATGTAAGATCTGATTTCAATCTTGTTTCAGACGGAGAGATGGACCCAAATAAAAGTAGTCAAAGTGTCTATTCCATCAACCCAAGGTTGAAGCATTTCTCCGACTGGCTCCTAGATATTATAGCCACTGGAGACTTGGATGCATTCTTCCCTGCTGCAACTCGGGAATATGCTCCATTAGTTGAAGAAGTGTGGAAGGATCCTGCTATACAGGAAACATATAAGAGAAAAGATGAGCTTCACTTCCTTCCGGATGTTGCTGAGTACTTCTTGAGCAGGGTATTTCAAGACATTGATGCATCTCTATTTATATTTCATCATACAACCTTTTTAGCAGTGAAAATCTTTACCTTGGCACATGTATTTGTTGTTTGTAGTTACCACATGAATTGCTGTTGATTTATGTTTCGCAAAACTGTGTTCTTCCTTAAATTGAATGTGCCCTCCCCCCCCATCCAAAGCATCCAAAGAATGTTGTATTTGTTTGTCTTTAGTCAGTTTGGATCACTCTGGGACTTTTTGCAGTTGTTGAACAGATTGAAACATATTTTTTTTATATCTTTTATCCATGATCTCTCTGATTAAGATAAAGTAAATAAGTAATCTTGAACGGCTTCATAAGATAATCTTGTTTCTTTCAGGCTGTTGAGGTATCTAGCAATGAATATGAACCTTCAGAGAGAGACATACTCTATGCAGAAGGGGTGACTCAGGGAAATGGTTTGGCTTTCATAGAGTTCTTGCTTGATGATCGTAGCCCAATGTCTGAAACCCACACAGACAATCTAGAGGCTCAACCTCCACCTCTTACCAAGTAATTTTACAATCCTCACCTAATTTTTCCATTCAGTCTGAAAATCTCTGGTTTGATATCTGTGATTCTGTGTAATGGCAATATAGTGATTTCAGCTATTGTAGATACCACACTCACCTAATTTTTGACCCATTATGGCCTGGGTGCACCTACAAAGAGCCCTTCTAATTTTTTTTATCATTAATATTGGAAATATCATTGTTCTTATATTTTTGGCAGGCTCGATTTTTTTATTTTTTATTTATCTTGAATCTGATCACACTTGGCCGCCTTTTACCACCTAGAATATGGCCAAGTGATATCAAAAATAATTTTGAAGTTAATGAATTTGAACTACTGTTTCCTCCCATTTGCCATCTTATATGCGATCTTAGAATTTTGAACATTATTGTGTTTTGACAGATACCAACTTATAAGGGTAAATGCCAAGGGGATGAACGAGGGATGTAAGTGGGTGGAAATGTTTGAAGACGTTAATGTGGTAGTCTTCTGTGTTGCCCTTAGTGACTATGATCAGATCGGGCTGGCCTCGGAAAGTAGTGGAAGTGGAGCCGTATTTCAGAACAAATTGATGCAAAGCAAGGAACTGTTTGAGAGTATGGTTAGGCACCCTTGCTTTAAGGATACCCCATTTGTTTTGATATTAAACAAGTATGATCTGTTTGAGGAGAAGCTGAATCGGGTGCCTTTAAGTGCTTGTGACTGGTTCAATGACTTCAGCCCAGTGCGGACCCATAACAACAACCAGTCGTTGGCCCATCAAGCATACTTCTATGTCGCAATGAAGTTCAAAGACCTCTATGCTTCCCTCACAAGTAGAAAGCTTTTTGTGTGGCAAGCTAGGGCAAGGGATCGAGTGACCATCGATGAGGCATTCAAGTATATAAGAGAGGTTCTCAAGTGGGAGGAAGATAAGGATGGGAACTGCTATGGTGGACCGGAGGATTCGTTTTATAGTACAGATGTGAGCTCCTCGCCGTTTGTCAGGCAAGAATGATGTGCTTTAGAGATCTTATATGTATTTGCTTAACAGATAAAAGTGAGAGGTGGGAAAAATGTAATATGTTTTCCATCATCAGCTTATTCGTGTTTTTATTTTCAATCGCCGATTTTTAGTGACAATGGCTGGGCCTGCTTCTTCAAGTTCAAATTTTGGTGGGTGGGTTTTCTGAGTTTTGTCTGTGGTGGTTGTTGATCGATGTTATGTATATATGTTTGTTTATTTGCATTTGAAACTCCTGAATGTGTTTTACAATCCTAGGAAATGTCAATTGAATAGGAAGTTAAATTTCTATATATTGCCCATAATAATGGGGAGATGGTATAATGGTAATTACACTAATTGTTGAAACTTTTAGACAACGGATCTCTCCATTTGAAAGCTGAATGGAGATGATGGGGTAGTACTTAGTAGTAGCCCAGCACAAGGCTTTGATCCTTGGATAGTTGAGGATTGTTCTTTAAAAAGAAAAAGAGAACTGTAACATGGTGATTTTTTTTTTTAAATAAAAGGCCAGGTCTAAGCCTATTATTTAAATCCCTTACTGAACTGAGGCAGATGAACAACCATGATTACAAACAATGAAATAAAACTTTACATCAAGTTCTAATATATGGGAAATCCAATCTATCCATGCGAACTAAACCTCGACATTTTTCTTATACATGATCTTCTCTCCCATAAAATTTATTACCCTTTCTTTCGTTCGTTCTTTGGCCAAGAAATCTGCCATCATATTGGTTTCTCTAAAAATATGTTGAAAGCGAGCCTGAAAAAGACGAGCAAGCATTTTTATTTCCTCCAAAAAATTTCATAGAAACCTATATTTACAAATATCCAATTTTAGCCACCCAATACCGACACTTGAATTAGATTCCACCAAAACATCTCCCATGCCAAGCAAGTGACACAATCCCATCAAGTAAAGCACGACACTCCGCAATTATGTTCGTTGCTTGGCCATAAAAATGAGAAAATCTTACCAAAACTCTTTCTTGTGAATTCTGAATAATTCCTCCACCACCCGACATCTCGAGATTACCACAAGAACTACCATCAACATTGAGTTTTACGCATCCCACATCCAGAGCCATCCATTTAATCAATCTCGGCACTACTACACGAATTGGAACAATCGCGCAATTTAATTCTTGCATCACACAAACATCATTATACTCCAATTTTTTGAATTGCCGCAACCTAGAAGAAGCTTCCATCAAAGTAACTTTCACCAAGCGAATAATATTTCTCCAATCACATTGAGCATTTTCCATGCGAGATGAGCATTGAAAACGCCATAAGGCCCATGTAATAAAAATAGCAATAACCCTTCTCATCCATCCCACCTGCGAAGAACTGGACGATCGCCCCCACCAGTACATGATCACACCTTCCCAGCTTCAAACGTTAGGCACTCGAATTCCACAAATTGATGCAAAATAATCTCAAAGAACATGATTTAATGTTTCAATTTTTGGATCAACACACAAGTAGCACTTTGACACAATCGAAATTCCCAGATTTTGGATAACATCATCCACAGGCAATGCTTTCCTTCTAGCTCTCCAACACATGAAAGACATCTTTGCTGGCACGTACTTCTTCCACAACCACCTTCTCCATGTACAAACAATTCCCTGAGTTCGAATTAAATTCCATGCCAACTTTGTAGTAAATTCGCCATCAACGGAATGCTTTCAAACACAAACATCAGTCCCTTCTCGTAAGATAACCCCTGATTGCAAAACAATTTCCACCATAGATTCATCAACGAAGGATTTCAAAAGCCGTAGATTCCAACCATTTCCTTCCATCACCTCCCGTATCTTCAGACTCTCATTCCCTCTCACAGCGCATTATGCCGCTATTGTTCCCTTGCCCAACCAGTTATCATGCCAAAAATTGATATTCCCATTCCGGATCATCCACCTCGAATTACATATCACAGTTAGCAAGAGCCTCCTAAATCTTGATTGACATACCCATTTGACTATCTTAAATCTCACTTACCTGACGGTATCCATTATTTTTTTTTTCATCAAATTGTTTCTTTCTTTGCATTTTTGGTGGTGTGGAACCTCACCAAAGCAAGGCCCATCAGACCTACTCCAGGGGAGTTAACCCTGGAAACACAACCCCACCCACCAAAATCGTGTATGAAGCAATCGGGGAAACTCCCAAAACCAAACCCAGAATCTGATTATTAACTGGCGCAGCAGCTGATTGCTTATAAACAATACAAAACATTATATAACTGTATCAGAGCATCACTAGCCTGAAATTGACTTTAACTGGGAGGAAAAAGTGTTAGATGCATATGGAAGGGGGGAAAGATAAATCTCTTTTAATTAATGACTCAAACAGCAGTCACACACCTAATAAGAACATTGCCCTCACAAAACTGCAGGCTTGCTATCATAGGTCTCTCTTGCTTCAAGTACGTCTGTGCAATACCGTTTTGAGAGGACTTCAACTTGTTCAGTAAATGACTTGGTGGCATGCTCACCAATATGTTTGAGCATCTGATCCCAACGCCTCCGACATACATCCTCAGACCTATGCTCAAGCAGATTATCCCAATCCACATCTTCAATGCAGCAAGCATCCAAGGCATAAAGAGCATCCACTAGGCGATAGTCGTCAGCATCCGCCCATATACCTTCAGCTACCATGGGTGACGTTAATTGGGTATACCATTTTTGGCAACACAAAACGTTGCTTCTGGTGGATAAACTGTTGCTAATGGCTTCCCAAGCAATATTATCTCGCAACATACCGTGTTTGGATTTCTTTTCTTCAAAGAACTTCATGCGCAAATCCATGTTAACTAAATCGAATAGTCTTTGATACTCCTCTTGGGACCAACGACCTTTCTTCATATTGGGCAATCTTATTCTTCGCCATGTATCCTTTACATGAATCCTATGTTTGCCAAGAACATCAGCCAACTTTCTCCACTCTGATCCATGTTTTTCATGGAAACTTCGAATAAGTTCATACTCTTCATTGGTCCATTTCCGCTCTTCACTCCTTTCAAACAAAATATGGGCTCGATAATATACACTCTTGAAAGGCCTCCAAGGTAAGGCTGCTCCTATATCCTTCCAACAATTTTTATGTTCAGGATGAGACTTGCAGTGGAGAACCATGTTTAGGCCTTCATCACCTAAGCCCTTTGCTTCAATATAGTTTAGAACGGCCTTTTTAATCATCTCATCTTCTTCTCGTGAAAACCTTTTGCCACGTATTAAGTTGTCATCCTGATCACTATCAATTGGACCATCAGATGAAGTAAAAACCTCCACACGATCTGAGAAACTCACTCTCTTAGACGTTCCTCCAGGTGTAGAATTCTCATAAGTGGTCCCAAAATCTTTCTTGGTTATTGCTGCATCTTTACCACAATTTCCTTCTGAAACATGTTTACCTGATTCCGCTTTCTTCTTTTTCTTCTTCTTCTTCTTCTTCTTCTGCTCGGCATCCTTGTTGTCATCTTTAGTGCTAACAGCATGTAGGTTCCTCTCCCCAATCTCATGATGTTTATCTGATTTGACCATCTTCTTCTTCTTCTCCTTCTTCTTTTTCTGCTTGGCATCCTTGTCATCTTCGGCACCTTTATCACAATTTGCTTCTGAAACATGTTTACCTGGTTTGGCCTTCTTGTTCTTTTTCTGCTTCGCATCCTTGTTGTCAACTACTGCACTAACAGCATGAAGGTAAGTCTCCCCAATCTCATTTCCTTCTGAAACATGTTTATCTGATTGGGCCTTCTTCTTCTTTTTCTGCTTTGCATCCTTGTCATCTTCTGCACTAACAGCGCCTAAGTTTCTCTCTCCAATCTCATTCTTATATGAATAAGCATTGCCTTGATTGCCAATAGATTGATTATTGTCAACTCCCTTTCTATTGTCACTTGGTTTGTCAGTTACGATCTCCGGTAGCCCAGCTCCCATATCAATATTAATTTTTTTATTCTCTTTCCTTCTTTTCTTTTTTGCAGGCTCAGCCTTTTCCAACACTTCTCCGTTAGAGCTCTCCCTTTTCTTTCCAACCTCTGCATCAGTCAAGCTATTCTTCACTAGAACATCCTCCATTTCTCTCTTGCTTTTCTTCTTCTCCTTTTTGTCTCTGTCTTTCCCATCTTTACTTTCGTGATTTTCTCCTTTCTCAGAGCAACTGTGCCCCTTAACTACTTCTTCATTCATCCTCAGCCAAGTCTTTGGCCTTGGATACAAAATTAAATCCCGATTCCCAAATATTCCAGCCTCCTTAATTGCAACCTGAAATCGCCTCTCACAACAGGTGGAATACTCTGGATTGTGAAAAAGAAATTACGACTTGACCCCTATATTGAAGCCGATACCACTCGTCCCAATTAAAGTGGGAGATGAAGCGAAAGAGAGAGATCGTACTAAAACGGGGGAAAGAATACAATTTGAGAGAAATTGATTTACCTGGACTTGCCCAAGGAACTAACAGCAAACTGGCGAAAGTTGATGGTGGCTACAATGGTGGTGGTGTGATCCTAGGGTTTAGACCCTCTCGGCAGGTGTACTGAATTGTAGGAAGAAGACATTGTTTAGTTCAGTGAATTTTTCTGTTCAACATTGGTGGGCCATATGTGTACATGGCCCGGTAGGTTTAATTCAGACTGTGTGGGTTATTATAACATGGGCTTGTCCTTAGTTAGTTCAGTCAATTTGTTAATAGCTGCCCATTATCACATCCAAGGGCAACATTGTCATTTAATTGTATTTCTGATATGTTTTTGTTATGAAAAATGTTAGTGGAATCTCTCAAATTTACCGTTTGATTATTTTAGTTTTTATTTTTATTTTTATTTAATAATTAAAAAAGTAACTATTAATGATGTTGTGTATTTTTTTTTCTTAATGATTAAATATGTTAAAAAAAAGTTGAATTTTTTTTTAAATACACTAGTGGGCACTCTAGTCATAGCCGTTAGGCGGTCCACTAGCAATATCCTTTTGTTATTAATATCGATGGAATGTTCTTGGAGGAATCGAGAAGAAAAATTAAGGTTCGGTTAAATCACATCATCTCATTTTGTCTAATTATTATAATTTTAAAAACAGTTTAACTTTTTAAAATTTTAAATTAAAAATTATATTTTAATAATATTTTATTTAATTTTTAATTTTTATTTTATCTCATCTTATATATATGTAACCAAACTATGCCTAAGGCTTATGCTAAATTGGGAGTTTCTCCAGAAATTAGATTTGCAGTTCTCTCCCATTTCCTTTCATGTTGATTTATTTTCCCACTGGGCTCTTATTAGGTGGCTGTCAGTTGAAGCTGAAGATCGATGCGCTGCCTATCCGAGAAGCAAGAGAGATTGAACCCAGTAGAGAAACCCTGCAAAAGAGAGAAATAATAAGACGTGTTTGGTAAGTGAAATTACTTCACTATTATTTATGATTATTTATAAACAGTTTGCTCTTATTTTAAATTATTTACTACTTTTTTATTATTATTCACATATAATTTGAGATCACATCAGCATTCAAACGTAACTTAAGAAAGAGGTATATGTGTTGTTTCATGTGTGGTATAAGATCTAGAGGGGATGTATAGCCCACTGGATATATTTAGGTTACATTTGAATGTTGAGGTGATCTCAGATGATCTGTGAATATTAATAAAAAAATAATAAATAATAATAAAAAAATAATAAATAATAGTGAAGAATAATAAAAATGTTTCTTATGGGCAATATTTCTTACCAAACACAGCACAAGATCATATTTAGACAATATTTCTTACGGGCAATAAAAATGGCCGTAGAGCACTCCATTAGTGTATGGATAATATATGGCAAATAAAATTTTAATTAAAAACTATGAAAACGGCCCCACATCAGAATCATCCAGAATGTGAAGATCCTAATTTCATACGTGGTATTCAATAAATAGCTCTGTTAAGTTAAAGCTATTCTAAATATTTGAAGTATCTCATAATTATGTAAATAGCTTATAAATAATAGTAAAATAATTTGAGTTAAAATATTTTATTAGGTTTTGAAATTTTTGAGAGAAAAAAATGAATAAAAATATTATAAAATTAAAAAAACATAAATTTTTAATATTATTTTTTTTAAAGTTTGAAAAAGTTATATTGATTTTTATATTTTATTTTTAAGTTTTTAAAAATTATAATAATTAATTTAAAAAATTAAAAATTATTTTATATTTGAGAGCATTGACCTCGGCATGGCTGGATGGCGCAACTTAGAAGGTGCCTCCATCTCTTTTCGCATATAGGTTAGGGGTTTGTCAATTCCGAATGGGATTATTAAGCTTTTTATTTATTTTGGGACCTCTCAATTTCAACCAAATTTGGATTATTTTTCCTCCCACATGACTCACTTGAACATTATTCTAATTTTCTAAACTTTTTAAACCATGTTCGATTGTTTTCAAAAGTAGGTGAGGCTTGCCTTAAACAAGAAGGAATGAAGTGCCAAATGTACAACAAAGGAAGAATCTCATAGACAAGATTATTTGGGTGAGATATGAAGTTTAATGTTGATGTTTGTGCAAATACGAACGAAAGGAAAATATGTAGAAGTTTTTTTCCTTGGTACTGTGTTTGGGAACAGCGTATCAACTAATCCTGAGGGTGCACAAGGAACTTTTTGCAAGTGTACATTGAGTAACTCAAAGAAAAGATTTCTCAGTTCAATAGTTCTTAGATATTTGCATCTAAGGGAATTTGAACCTTAGACCTGGAAGGAGCATAACCCCAAGTCCAAGGCTTTTACAACTTGAGCTAACCCTTAGGGGCTAAATATATGTGGGTATTTGGATAGAAGTCAACATTCAACTTCATATCTCACCTAATCAGTTCAGCTATGAGAAGAGGCTCTTCCTTATGGGTGTAAAAGAAAATTCAAAAAACCGATTGAACCAGATTGGACTGACCCGCTCCAGTTTGTCAGCAGTCTGGTGCGGTACTGATCCTAAACTGGTGCAGTACCAATTTTCATATTTTGAAAACTGGTTTAAATCGAACCTAACTGGTATATATATTTATAATTTTTTATATCATATTATATATATTATATGCTAAATTGCTAATTAATATAACATATGATATAATATAAAATTAATCTTATAATTTTTTATATAACATATAAATTTTAATCTTAAACATAAACATTAGTATTAAGTTATTTTGATATATATATATATATATATCCAGGACAAATACATTTTTTACCTAAAAAATTATAGTATATATATAAATATATTATTTTTGTAAATACATTTTTACACATTTGATCATATATACTCATATAAAAAGTCTAGAACTTATATATACTATAGTTAAATTTAATATTATACTAGTATGTGTTAATTACTATAAAATAATTAACTTTTTTTTTTTTGAAATGGCGAATCTCGTTTCATTAAAACAGGACATACAAATTTGATTTAAGAATAAGTCAATTACAACCAATAAAAGCTCCCCAGCGCACAACCGTGACTGACATGGTCTAGTCCCACGGCACATCTCTACAGACAAAAAGCCTGAGAGATAGCACATCTCTGTCCAAAAACAGAGATAACAGATAACAACTAAAACAGACTCCATACCAGACTAAGCGGGAAATGGAGGAGGAACACCCCGACCTCTCCGCTACGCGGAGTCGGGAGAAAACACCATTCCAGACCAAGGCCGAATGGGAAACACCATTACTGAGATTTCTTAAATAATAAAGACAAAACATAAAGAAAACTACAATGTGAAAACACTGTAAACGGAAAATTAGTGCACATAAAACACAACACATGGAGGGAAAACCGACGGTCGAGCTTTGAAGATCCAGTGACGCCGGTTCTGAATCAGCAGCTCGATGCGGCGTCAGATGATACCAGGGAGGCGCGTGGGTTCAACGCGCGGCGAGCTCCGAATCTTCAATCCACACGTGCGGGCTACGCGCCGCTCCGATGGAGGCCGCATTACGAGGTTTTGTAGATCGGCGGTAGGGAAGGCTCCTCGTGGGGCGCGTGTATATAGATGGTCACCGGATCACCTTGCATCGACTCCCCCTTATTTAGCCGAATCCTAAAAAAAAACAAGAAAACCAAAGAAACGAAATCGTCGGAGACACAGGGCCGACGTTAGGGAGGGAGGAAAGTAGAGGGAGGAGGGAGCCAGAGCTCCCCCTCCCCCCAGCTGTGATCAAACGAAGGGGCTTTTTGAGAGAGAGGGGGCTTATCGGCTTCTTTCGCTCTAAGAGTCTCGACCGTCATGGGCGACTAAAGACCTATGAGACTCCCTATAAAATAATTTACTTATACTATAATATAAATAGACTAATAGTTTAGTACATGTAAATATTATATTATTACTCACATAGATAATTCGTAAAACCGAAAAAATCGGACCGAAATTGAAAAAATTGAAAGTTTCTGTTTCGGTAATGAATCGATCCAGTATCAGTTCTTAAAGTTTTAAAACCGGTGTATACTGATTCAGTTCTAAAAAATATACAAAATCAAAATGAACTGGACTTGTTACACCCCTACTCTTCCTTTGGTGGTCATTTGACACTACCAAGTTTTTCAACCACTTCATCAACATTCTTCGTAACAATCTCACTATAGATGGATAAATTAACAAAATAAATTCAAATAAGAATGACTCAAACCTCACATTCTTTCAAAATCACTCGCACATGATCCCAAAAGATAAAAAGCTTAGAAAATTGAAATAGAGCACAAGTATGACACGTAATAGAAAAAAGAACCCAGATTTAGTAGGAAATTAGAGATCTTGGATGAAAATAAAGCGCGACTACCCCATAATACGAAACTACAAACTAGAAATTAACAGACTTTCAAACTTTTTTGCGAGAAGAGACACGATGAATGCACCTTCCAAACTGAGTTACTCAGCTCTGCCGAAGCCAATGCCCTAAGTAGAAGTCATAATGATTGTCACCTTTCCTTGTACACCGATGGGTTCAGCGTCGGTTTCGGTGCCAAGTTGAGACCCCACCAACATATGCCATGAGTCTATTGAACCAATCGAAACTAGTCGATTGGGGAGAGAAAACTGATCATATCGGTCTCGACGTGCGTCGGTGGGGTCTTCGGCCTACCGTCGGCATCTTCTATGAAGGAGGAGGGATGCCACGTCGCGCCATCGTCTGCCATGGGAGTTTAGAAGAAAGTTACAGACAAGGAAACAACGTGAACTAAGGAAGAAGAAGAAGAAGGGGGGTTATTAATCCATTTTGAAACGGCACCGTTTGGCTTAAACTGTTCTATTTTTTTTTTAAAACTTCCAGGCCCTAAAACGACGTCGTTTCACTCATTTAAGTGAAAATACGCCGTTTTTTGTTTACATATATTTCAAATATATATATATAAACGGTCGACCAGTTTAGTGGTTTTTTCTTGGTTCAAACAGGCACCGAATCGGTCGACATCGGTTTTCATATATTCCTGCCACACGCCGACCAGTTCCCTGTCGGTTTTGGCTGGTTTTGTGCTCCTGCAGCCAGTCTGAGAGCCGACCGATTTTCTCAGTTCTTGTACAGCCCTAACCTTTCCTTTAATAATCTTCACCGTCTTGTCCATTTGACCTATCTAGCCATCTCTATACTACAATTATAAAATCTATGAATATATTCCCTACTACTAATAAGTTTGAGAGAGAGAGAGAGAGAGAGAGAGAGAGCATATAAACTCAAAGAGAGGAAAAGAGCCAATGCTAAAGGAATGCCAGAAAGAGAGGATGAAAGTTGCAGTTTGCATGCCGAGTTGGTAGCGGAGTCATAGGTAAAAGGTTCCGCCAAGGTATTTGGAACCGAATGAAGTATTTTGGGAGTTTATTCTCAGAAAATGGGGTATCAAGATGAGAGATGCCCTAAAAGGCTAAAAATATAAGACTATAATATTAAGTAAATTGAGTTATTTATAGATACCATATATGAAATTAAGACCTTGACAAATTTATCTAAGGATAGAGATTCTGTTAGGATCCAAATAATAATCCAGAAAACAGTGTAACAATGGATTATGGGAAATGGATGAAAAATCTACTTCATTAAAGAACGATAAGAGCTATTCGAGGTAGCTCAACCTCCAGTACATTCCAAAAAGTTTAGCTTCACAAAAGATGAGATTCCCCCCACCAATTTTCCTTCATATACCAGAGCCAATTTCCTCAACGGAATGATGCCCCACTACCCCATAACAGAAAGCAAAAGCTCTGACATAATAGCTGAAGGCAACATAAGACTCACAGCCAAACAAAACGCAGCATTTAAAACACTATCCTTAAACTACATAACTCAAAATACAATCGACCCCTAAAACACAGCGTTCTACACAACTTAAAGAAACATCCCTATCTGATGCTGCTTCATCTTCCAACACGTCACACTTCCATTTGTCCCGCAACGACACAATCTCTAGTTCCACTTCAATTAATCCTTCACGAACTCCCCAACTCAGATCCAGTTTCTTTACTTCATCTCTCTCGAGATCTAGGGTTCCTAACAATTCCCACTTTCTTCATAGCACTTTGCCCACAAGGTGGGGATAAAGCTATTGGAGATCCCACAATTTTTCGTAGCTATCGTCTTCCTTCGTGGTTCCCTTCCATTTTACCATAACTTCTACGATGACTTTGTTCCCATGACGCTTCATTCGACGGTCTAGAATCACTTCGAGTTTCGGATAGAGCTCTCCATGGTTGTCAACCAAATGGAGGGTTGCTAAAGGCTGGATCTGGATGCACAACTTTCTCTTTAGACAATATACATGGAAGACGGGGTGAAGTCGTGAGGTACTTGGAAGTTTCAAGCGATAGGCCACCTCCCCCACCCTTTGTGCCACCTGAAATGGCCCATAGAAGCGTAGGGACAACTTCATGTTGCGTCGAGCTGCCTTTGATTTTTGCCGATAAGGCTGCAAACACAGTAGAACCAGTCCCCTTCCTCAAATTGTCACTCTGTTTTGTGCTTGTCTGCTTGTGTTTTCATGCGGTTGTTGGTAGATTCTAGGTTTTCCTTAAGCATTTTAAAGATTTGTTCTCTAGTCCATAGGTTTTGGTCCACTGAATTGTTTGCTACGATACCGAGTACATAGGATAGGAGTTTGAGCGGAGGATAGCCATATAAATTCTCAAAGGGAGTGAGCTTGGTTGATGAGTGGTACGAAGTATTGTACCACCACTTTGCTAGAGCCAGCCACTAAGCCCATTTCTAAGGTTTCAAACCCCTATAACACTTCAAGTAGCCCTCTAAACACTTATTCAGGGCTTATGTTTAACCATCCAACTGGGGATGGCATGTAAAGCTGTGATTAAGGTCAACCCCCTATAGTGAGAAAAAAGCTTCCAAAATGAGCTTAAAAACACTGGATCCCTATCTGAGACAAGAGATCTAGGAAGCCCATGCAATTTAAACACGTGATTCATGAACAAAGTGGCCACTGCTGAAGCTGTATAGGGGTGTGATAGTGGATAAAATGACCAAACTTAGTGAACCTGTCTATCACCACCAAAATTACATTGTACCCCTGGGATGTAGGTAACCCCTCTATGAAATCCATAGAGATGTCAGTCCATGCTTGCTAGGGCATTGGTAAGGGTTGCAACAACCCTACGGGTGGTATTGTCTCATACTTCACAGCTTGACACGTGTCACATTCTCGGACCAGTCTTTTGAATTCTTTTTTCATTCCATTCCAGTAAGTCTCTTTTTGCTTTTTGATAGGTTTTTAAATAACCCGAATGCCCTCCCAAGGGATTGTCATGAATATACTGCATAATTTTTTTCAGGAAGGATGACTTAGCCACCACTAAAATCCTCTCTTTTTTTAGGACCAGTCCTTACTGTAACTGGTACCCTTTTAACATTATACCAGAATTCTGAAGTTTGGCAATCAGTTCCTACATCTCCACCGATTCCTTATAACTGTCCTTAAGTTCTTCCACCCATTCAGGAGTGGGAAAAGAGATCATAGTTAAGGACCCTTCCACTTTTTCACCTTGCTCCATTTTTCAAGACAACACATCAGCAACTTTATTTTCCTTTCCCCTTTTATAGTTAATCACAAAAATCATACCCTAACAACTTGTTGATCCATTTCGGTTAGGCCACTGTACCCAACCTCTGGAGATAGGCATTCGGATTCGTTACTTAGCTTAGCCCCCAATCATACTCTTGCCAGTGGCATAGATTGTATATACTCTTACTGATTAAGGCAAATTCCACTCAAAATGGTTACTAGACAAGGGTGGGATTCGCTTCATTCCCATAACATAGCTCGAAGCCAGAGGTTGATGTTACTTTCTGAAATTAGGAGAATGAATCGATGATCTCGATCATCACTTACGATATTCCAAATCAATGAATTTTATCAATAGATAAAGCAAGGAGTTCGAGCTCCTTTAGTTCGAGTTCGAGTTCGAGTTCGATTGACAACCAACATAACTAAAGTAGCTAAAAGTTAGTCCAGTAGTTTCTGTTGTCTAATCCACCTGAGGGGGACTTAGGGGGTAACGATCCGATCTAATATCTAACCAATAATCTATGAGTACTAGTCAAGCCTATTACTCAATGAATCAATGAGTTTAGTCTTTAATCAATAGAGGAATACGTAACTGCATCTTTCTTGAGTTCATTAGTGCAGTCTTTGATTTTGTATTTGATTCCTTTATGTAGGAGAGAGTCCTATTGCAATGGTGTTCTTATGTAACCCCCCAACCCAGGAACAATAAGGTTAGGTTTGGGTAGTGAGTTGAGATAAGATGAGTTGAGATGAAAATTAAAAATTGAATAAAATATTGTTAAAATATTATTTTTTAATATTATTATTTTTTTGAGATTTGAAAATTTTGAATTATTTAATGTATTTTATGTGGAAATTTGTTAACGTTGTAAAGATGAGATGAGATGAGATGAGATGGGTTGAGAGTGTTTCTCAATCCAAACTCAGCCTAATTTAAACTCGAATTTAACTCCTAACTCGCAAGGGCGAGGGATGCCTACTAGCTCTGATTCACAACAGGTATACCCCTAGGCCTTTGTTTCACTCAGTACTTGAATTCGCTCAGCATTCACTTCACTGTTTCTCCTTCCCGACTTGCTACTTCGCACACAATCAAGTCGGTCAATACAGAAAGGGGTTAAGGGGAGAATCCCCCTGAAACTAATTCGTTTTTGAAAAAGAATTTGTTTGCTGTTGTTCCTCAACAGTAAGTGAGTATCCCAATATATGCACTCATTCTTGAGTCATGTTCCTCCTCGAGGGAGGATGAGCGAGGCGAAGGATGAGAAGCACGTTTAAGGGACATGCGCGCGTGCGAGGCCCAAAAAGTTGAATGCACAAAATTCTTCCTAATTTCGCTATGAGAAAGACGATTCCTTGTTCACGAAGTGTATTACTAACCGTCTTTCTTACCCGTCTTACCATTCAGTATTAATGAGTAATGGACGCCCTTTTTTTTCTAAAAGCCATTTTTTCCTTTCGTTTTTTGTTCTAAGTTTAGTGAAGTCCCTCGGGCTTTTGATACCGTTTGGAGCCATCATCGCAATATAGTATAGCATCTTACTACATTTTGGCACCCTTTCGGCAGACAAACTGTAATAAGAACTCAGTTGAGTGTCGTAATAAAACCCTGAAGGGTTTCAAGCCAGCATGTTCAAGTGAGTCGGATGACCGCCTTCTTGTCCCTGAAACACATAGTTGCTATTCTCCATCGGTATACGTAAAAGAACTTTAAGGCCTGCTGGTCAGTCTTCACAATAAATGATTGGCCTAAAAGATAAGGCCTCCATTTCCTTACTGCCGTCACTAAGGCAAGTAACTCTTTTTCATAAATGGAGAGAAAGAGTGCTTTGCCTTTTAGAGTCTTACTCATATAAGCAAGGGGCTATTCAGCCTGCATCAATACAACCCTCATTCCCCTCCCACTAGCGTCACATTCAATGGTAAATGATTGTGAGAAATCTGACAATCTAAAAATAGGGGGTCTAATAACTGTTGTTTTTAAGTCCATAAAGGCCTTGGTAGCCTTCTCATTTCACACAAAAGCATTCCTCCTAAGTAGGTCTGTAAGGGGTGCAGTAATAGAGCCATAATTCTTAATAAACTTACGATAATACCTTGTCAAACCTAAAACCCTCTAAGAACTTTCACATTAGTGGGTAGGGCCCAATCAAGCATCACAGCCACGTTGTTAGGATTGGCCAAGACCCCTATGGAATTAATCACATGCCTCAAATAGTCTATCTCCTCCACTCCAAACTTATATTTAGACATTTTAGCATACAGCCTATGCCTTTGAAGAATTTCCAGCACATTCTTTAAATGCTCCAAGCATTCTGCACATCCCTTACTGAAAACCAGTATATCGTTAAAGAATACAAAAACAAATTTCCTAAAAAATGATCTAAAAACGTTGTTCATTTAAAGGTCAATGGGGCATTGGCGAGCCCAAATGGCATCACTAGGAACTCGTAGTGTCCCTCTTGTGTCTTAAAGGTAGTCTTCTTTACATCTTCTGGAATCACTCTTATTTGATGGTAGCTGGACCTCAAACCCAACTTAGAAAATACCACTAACCCATACAATTCGTCCAGTAGTTCATTAATCACAGGAATTGGGAACTTACCTTTAATCGTCTCTTGGTTAAGGGCCCGATAATCAATACATAACCTCCAGCTTCAATTTGCCTTGTGGACTAACAACATTAGGGAAGAAAAAGGGTCGAAACTTGGCCTAATTACCCCAGAACTCAGTAAATCAGTGACAATTTATTGATTGATGGAAGTAGCCATAGACTTATTACTTCCTTTAATAGTGAATTCCTTCAAACTTAACCCCTCTAAAATAACCTCTCTTCCACTGACCTAAACTTCAGGGTACGTTTTGAAAAATCTCACACAATTGGCCCATGGGTCTCCAGCCAACTCACCGTTAAGAACATATTATAACCACAAAGAGACAATATGTAAAGTGGAGTGGAAATGGATACCTTGTATTTTTTTTCTTCACAACACTACAAAGTCCTTTACTCTTAATCAACTCCCCATTTACTATTCTTACAGCAATATTGTTAGTCTTGTCTATCTCTAACTTGGCTCTTTTGGTAATAGTTGGATCCAAAAAATTATGGGTACTCCCTGAATTAAGAGGATGACCAACTGCTCATTCCCAATCAAAGGATCATAGTGTTGGGGCTCGAGGTCATTGTGATGGCATTAGGGATATTTTTGCCTCTCATTCCTCAGTAGGATTTTGGTTTTCAACATCATTTACAGTTTCTACAATAGTTTCAGCCTAACCACTAGGTTCTTCCCTTTCATCATGGCTTTGTAGTAGGTAGATTTTGGGATTTTTACATGCATGGGATGGATTCCATTTCTCATCGAAATGGTAACATAGTCCATTCATTTTTTTCATCCATAATAGTTGATTGTATTTTCTTAGGGCTATGGCTATATTTCTGTATCCTACTATTCCCCTCTCCAAAATGCCCCCCAGTAGAGTAAAACCCCTTATCTAGGCTCGGTTTCAATGATTTCTTTGTGCTAATAAGGTATGCTTCTTGTATTCTTTCCAACCTAAAAGTAGCATTTAAATTTAAGGGATTAAGCATGCGAAGAGGTAACCTAATTTCATCATTTAACCCACTGAGAAAATAACTAAGTTTGTGGTGATCTGAGAGCCCCCTCACCCTATTAGATAGTGCTTCAAACTACGTTTTATAGGTTTCCACTGTCGTTGTTTGTTTAGGCCAGGTTAAAGTCACCATTGAGTCGTCGTATGCTGTTGGATCAAAGCGTACTAGCATAGCACAAATGAGAGTATCCCAAGTTGTGAACTGCCTCGACTCTACAACATCTTGGTACCACACAAGTGCTTTCTACTCCATGTGGTAGGAAGCTATTAACAATCTCTGTGCAGGAGGAGTTTGGTGGAATTCAAAGTATTGAGTAGTTTTGAATATCCACCTTGGTGGATTGTCACCCTCAAAATGGGAAAAGTCCAACTAACACTTCTCGACTCTCGCAAACCCTTCTCTCTAATTTGGCTGATTTTTTCGTTCACCATTTGCAGGTCTCTATGATGGACAATATTCTGGTTGGCAATGAGGGTCCTTACCATATATTTCAGCTGCTCAAGTTTGTCCCACATCTCTTGAAGGCCCTCCTCTGAGCCATCAACTTGTTTTTATAAAATTTCTTGTTGTTGTTTGTAACTAGTGCCTTTGCCATAAGGACTGACTGCTCTCTATACCACTTGTTAGGATCCAAATAATAATCTAGAAAACAGTGTAACAATGGATGAAAAATCTATTTCATTAAAGAACGATAAGAGCTATTCGAGGTAGCTCAACCTCCAATACATTCCAGAAAGTTTAGCTTCACAAAAGATGAGATTCCCCCTGCCAATTTTCCTTCATATACCAGTCATTCCCCCAATGAAATGATGCCCTACCACCCCATAACAGAAAGTAAAAACTCTAACATAACAACTGAAGGCAACATAAGGCTCACAGCCAAACAAAACGCAGCATTTAAAACACTATCCTTAAACTACATAACTCAAAACACAACTTTTGGGACAGACCCCCCAAATGAAGTGTTTGACACAACTTAAAAGAAACATCCCAATCCGAAGCCGCTTCATCTTCAGCACGTCACTCTTCCATTTGTCCCTCAACAACACCGTTTTCTAGTTCCACTTCAGTTAATCCTTCACGAACTCCCCAACTCAAATCCAATTTCTTCACTTCATCTCTCTCGAGTTCTAGGGTTCCTAATAGGTTCTGATGTGTTGCTATTTTCGTAGTTTTTAGTTAAAATTTTACTTGCTAGATATCATATTATCCATACTCTAACACCTAGGGGTGTTACCTGCCTTATATGGGTGGGTAATTACCCCTCCCACACCCCATCCCTGTCTAGGCAGGTGGCTAAATCTCACTCCCACACCACATCTCCACCTACATCCTTAACTGTCTACATTCGTTTATTAGGCGGGCAGATTGACACCATCACCGTCCAACCACCCTGTTCAACAACATATTCTTCATAAAAAAATCGTACAAAATCGCAAATATATCAAACAAATTGTAAAAACAAAACATCTATATGTGCATAGATCTGTGTTCGTGTTCATGATCCACGACCATGACGGTGGCTCATAAAGCTTTCAGACCCACGACCGCAGGTCATAAAACTCACAGGCCCATGGCAGTGACTGTGGTCATAAAATTCACAAATCCACACGCATAGCCATGGGTCTTTAACTTACAAATCCACAACGACAACCATGGTCTTGGGTTGTAGAGAGGCACGACGTCGGCATAAGAAGAAGGGGAAGAAAATAAGAGAATGCCGAAGGGAAGAGAAAGGAGATAGAAGACATGTGGGTGAGGAGAAAGTGAGATAAGGGAGAAAGGTTTAGGGTTTTGTTGTGTTTATATACTTTTTTTAATATATATAAATTATATATATAAGGGCGGGGCAGGCGGGTGAGATTTTATTTTTTGTGTAGCATCCGCCTGCAGTAGCATCTAGGGCGAGTGGGTTGCTCTCCTGTCTCCTAGTACAAAGGGCGGATTGGATGGACATGCTAGGTTGTGGGTGCCAGCCACCCAGCCCTGTTGGGGGTGCCCTACAGCAGCTGTTTTTATTTCCCACAAAATACATTAACTAAATCGTCCCCTCTATGTCTTAGCTCATACACAAAACCATACGTATACCCCTCTCTCTCCCCCATTGCTTATGTCTCTTTCTTTTTTGGGTTCAATCTCTATTGCTTCCAATCAAGTAGCTCGTCGCTCTTTAGCTTCAATAGACCATCACCATTGGAGCTACCTTCAACTTTCGCCAACTTGTTGTTAGTTCCTTGGGAAAGTCCAAGTAAATCACTATAACACACCTAATGGAAGGAGTTTGGAAGAGTAGAAAATGCGAGAAAATTGGGTTGAATTCGAGGATGACCTTGCCTCCAAGGAGAAAAAGAGAGAAACTAAAATTGTATTGTATTAAACTTTTGGATGATCCTCTACAATATGTACTATCAACACTTATAAAAGAATGAATAATTGGACCAGTGGGCCTTTAACCAACATGGGCCAAACCCACAAATTAGACCTTGGGCTTCCACCCATTTAGGTGTATAAAAATACTGTCCCTTTTTGAAGACCTTGTCCACAAGGTCAATACAGCTTGCCTCTGTAGTAATGAAAGCCTAATGCTAGTAGGTGGTTTGTCTTCAAGATGAAGAAATGGTTGTGACGGATGCTGAGAAGCACCAAGATGTTGGAAATCCCCATTAGGCCCCATTTGTGTAGCATACATACTATTGATGGTCAACATTTCTCCATGTAATGCCAAGCCATAACCAGCATTTGCATCTTATTCAAAATAGATCAACATGAATTTGTTGTGCAAATGAGGTAACTCTTACTACAATCTCAACCACAGCTTGTTGCTCATGATTGTAACACCAAAAAAGTAGGTACATTGCTTGTCTACCTTTCTACTAAATGTTGTTCCAATTGGGAGGGATTTGACTGTATAGTGCCATTTAGGGCTTTTTTAAGAACATTTGCAGAAGTTTTAGTCTTAATAGGGACACCCAGCTTGCTGAAATAAGCTGCAAACATTGTATTGATAGTACCAAGATTAGACAAGTCAATTTCCATATCCACGCCATTAGTATTAAGAGCATCAAAACCTTGTAAAATAAAAAATATTGGCCACAAGAGTAATCGTTGGTCATCCATTTTAGAGCTTACATTTTGAAATATAACTTACAATATGATGCTTAGAACACTTCCTGATGTAATTGATTTTAACGCATATTCACTCCAAACTCCCCAAGGCATAGTTCTGGTCACCGCATGAATTCCTAGAGGGTGTCTTTTTCAGGTGTCTTTTTCTTTCTCTATCAAAGGGCCAATGAGAGGGCAATACATTGAGCAACTAGAGGGCGAAATTCTTATTACCAAAACTTTATCCCTCTTCGGTAATGTTAGAGCATTGGCATTGAACTCATCAACTTCATCTTTAAAATTTGATGAAAAGTACATGTTTTCCATGAATCTAAAACCTTCATATCCATAACCCCACATTAGATTAGCCATTGGATTCATCAAAATAATAATATAATATTTTTTTAATAATAATATTTTTAATTTTTTCTTTCATATTTTGCAATTACACTAACCATATATTAATTAATAATTTAATTTGATACTTAAATTATCGTTTCCCAATTAATTATTTTCCTCAACCTAATTATCCAACAAATGCATTTTGCCAACAAATCTTTTACCCAACAATTATATATACAATTTATGAAACCAACAAACACATTTTGCCAACATTTCTTCTATCCAACAAAACATCTACAATTCTTTCATCCAACAAACATATTATGCCAATATTTCTTCTACCCAATAGTCACATCTACAATTCTTGAAACTAATAAACACTTCTTCTCTACCCAAACTTCACATCTACAATTCTAAAAACTAACAAACACATTTATTCCACCATGCACAATACCAAACATTCATATCTATAATTTTTGAAACCAACAAGTAGATGTAGCCAACCGTTCTTCTTTTGCCAAGATTTTTCGTTGTAGCTAATAGTCTTGGATCAAGCCCTATAAATATATCCATTTTCTCACTACTTCCCACTCATCAAAAACCAATTTTTCTTTTTCCATTCCATCAAATTTTGTTCTCTAAGTTCCCTATGGATTCCTTTCGGAGTATTGATCATATGGAAGATGAAGATTATTATGTTCACGAAGAGCATATGATAGAAGCAATGCCCCTACATAAACAACAACTTGCAGCCAATGGAGCATTTGCTTCACGTCGTCGTAATTCTCAACCTCGTATGTTCATCCGTCATGATCCATTGGAAGGTCATGAACGCCTTTGAAATGATTACTTTGTTAAACCGTCAATATATCCACCAAACATTTGTAGGAGAAGGTTTCGAATGCGTCGTAATATTTTTTTACGCATACATTCTGCAGTTGAAGCTCATGCTGATTATTTTGTCCAAAAGATTAACGCAAGTGGGAGACTTGGATTGTCTTCCCTTCAAAAGATGACTGCAACAATTAGGATGCTCGAATATGGAGTAATGATAGATCTTATGGACGAGTATGTAAGAATTGGAGAAAGCATCGCACAAATGAGTATGAAGAAATTTGTAAAGGGGATAGTGTTAATTTTTGGGAGTGAGTATTTGAGGTCTCCAACCAGCAGTGATATAGCAAGGTTATTAGAAGTCAAACAAATGCGTGGGTTTCCAGGAATGTTGGGTAGCATTGATTGCATGCACTGGAAATGGAAGAACTGTCCTAATGCTTGGAAATGTATGTATTTTGGTCACGTAAATAAACAAACTATTATATTGGAGGCTGTTGCATCTTGCGATCTTTGGATATGGCATGCTTTTTTTTGTTTGCCTCAGTCTCATAACGACATCAATGTACTCGATCGAACTTCTGTTTTTGCTGCGTTGGCCGAAGGTTGTGCTTTTCCGTACAACTACACAATCAATGGTCACGAATACACAATAGGATATTATCTTGCTGATGGTATATATCCTTCGTGGGCAGCATTAGTAAAAACAATTCATTTTCCACATGAAAAAAAGAAAAGACATTTTGCTGCTTGCCAGGAGTCTATAAGGAAAGATGTGGAGCGTGCCTTCGGAGTACTGCAAGCTAGATTTTTAATTGTGTGTGGACCTACTAGATATTTCTAGCCCCAAGTTCTAAAAGACATTATGTACGCATGCATTATCTTGCATAATATGATCATTGAAGGTGAGTGTCATCTATATCTTGGGGTTGACCAGTTCATTTACGAACCCAACGATGATACTCCATATGAGCCAATTTCATGCGATAATATACCTGAATTCATGGAGTTCATTGCGCAACATCATCTTATTAGAGATAGAGACACTCATTCTCAACTCCAAGCCGACCTTATCGAGCATTTATGGAATATGCATGGTCGCTCATAATTTATGAACTAGAATGTGAAAAGACTTGTGGTTAATTGTAGTAATTGTAAAAATGCACCTCATATTAAGGAAGTTCTATTATTTAAGATTTCCTTTTTTATTGTTTTAATGGACATTAATTTCTCGAACCTAAGATGACTATTGAAAATATTTCATTGTCGTCGCTTATGATAAACTCAAATGTTAAAGCTTTGAAATCCAACTACCAAAGAGAATTGTCCCCTCTTCTCATCTGTCTCTTCCCTGCTTTTGTAGTTTGATTCATGTTTATTTTCTTAAAACTTGGGGCCACCAGTTTATGCACAAAGATCAATTGATCATATCTCTTATAGCTAATGTCATCTAGAGTAGAGGACACAAATGGCTAATATAAGAAACGTTTGGACAGTCATCCACAACAGAAGGCATTGAAATTTTCAGGGAAAAAGAAACTTGGCTATTGATGGGAATGGAAGGCCAATATGTCTTTAATAATAAAATCTCTATGCAGAGGCGAAAGAGGCATTGAAATTTTTAGGGAAAAAGAAACATGAATTTTGGATTTGGCTTCTGTGGTTATGCAGGGGTAGAGATTTGGTTTGACATTGGTGTAGTTCCTCCTAGAATATCATAGGAAGCTGTTTGAACATTTTAGAATACCTTAGTATTAACTTTGGACTCCACATTCAAGTATTTCTGCTAATCAATCCTCATATACTCCAAGCCACAATAACCCAATTGGGTCAGATAGCATGCAACAACAGAAGACACCAACAAGATCTTTCACAACTAGCTCAAGAATTAATTTAGATTACAATTGTGAATTTTTCCTTCCAAATCAAGTCACAATTCAGACTACAATCAGCCTACAAAAAGTTAACCTTTCCAAAATACAATCATCCATTTAAAAAAAAAACAAATTCATATCTCATAGTGGTTGTCCAGCCACATGTTTATCCAAAACATGTGGCTGGATAGCCACTAAAAGCTGGAAATCTGAAATCATAGACAACAATTACACACCTCCATGAGGGTCATTTTTTCTAACGCCATGTTGAACTTAGCATTACATGATTCCTGGGCCTTCCACTTCCTCAAGTTATCTTTCTCAGCTTTTTTTCCTAGAGGTCTCTCAACGTTCTCCTCCACAACGTCTTCGGCAACTTCACTTGACTGATCATTAGCTGGACGTTTATCGTGTGGCCTACTCCTCATATCAATGAAATCATGTACTGCTGCCATTTGGGTTGGTGTCTCAAAAGACACCAACAATGCTTCAGTGTGAAGTTCCCATTCTCCATCTCTTTGTACATTATTTTTGCCTTTTCAATCTGAAAAAAGTGAAGGAATATTATCAGAAAATAAGTCTTAGAGAAATAAATACATTATTAAAGGAAAATGGTACATACCTTGTCTTGCTCGGTCGCACCACTCAGGTGCAATGATTCTACCTGCGCTAGAAATGCACAAAACTTGTTTGTGCATTTTTGGATCATAGACCAACGATTGATCAATGACCCTATCGAATGGTTCACAGTATTTGGTTTTTTATACTTCATGATAAAAATACAAAATTCTGTCCCATATTTGAGTGGATTTTTTATCAGTACCCCATATAGCATCAATGCTAATGTTGAGCCAACCAAAGATAAGTAAGTTATCCTCCTCTATAGTAAAAGATGCACATTTTTGAACTTTTTTTGTTGGAGGCTTCTTTTCACCATGAAGGAGATTGTTTGGACCACAACATTAGAATGTTGCGTGTATATTGGAGTGCTATTACAACCTTCTCCTTCACTTTGTAAGAGAGTGGTGAAGAATGGGTCCTCCTTAAATGGAGTGTCCATCCTTTAAGAATCGTAATGTCTAACTTGTCAGACAAGGCAACACATACAAGACAACACAAGAAAATAAATATAAGGCAGCACAAGAAAATAGATACCAGGTAGCACAAGAAAATAAATACAAGGCAACACATTTAAAAAAAATATCAACCCCTGTTGCATATTGCTTCCCCAAAGTTCATTTAGATTAAGTTGTTTGCACATGAACATAACTATGAAAAATGCATGTATGGCAAACCTTTGGATGCATTGAAAATCAATGAATTTTCCAATCACAGGTACATATGGAAAAGGGAGCAGACATATGTAAAACCAACTTAAAAAAAACCAGGTAAATATGCAAGCCAAAATGGAGCAGACATATGTTGGAGTACATTTTCCAATTGCAGGTATATATGCAAGCTAAAATACAGCAGGTAGTACTGTAAAATACAAAACTAACTAGTATAATACCAACTCTCCATAGAGTATAATATAATAGCATTCAATAGCAGACCAAATACGTTTGTATTTTAATTACTTTTTGAAATGTGAAGTAATAAAAAAAAAAAAAAAAAAACCCCTCCACTTGGGTTGATCAAGTTCCAGTCAGGTCAACTTGTTTTATTAGTTATTGTTTGTGACCAGAAGTCAATGAATAGCAAATATATAATCAGGTGCAACTGGAAGAAGATGACCGAATAGACTACAGAATTCTAGAAAAAAGTAAAAGGATCTCAAATGAAAAGCTAAACTAGTTTGTCCTGATTACTTGAATAAGTATAATTGTTTTTATAAATAAAAATAACATTATTAATATGAATAAAATAGACATTGCCCAAGCACACAGAACTTGAAAATAAGTATAAATGACAAAGCATTCAAAACATAAAACAATAACTGGGTTACTTAAAGAACAATAAAATAACTTTCTTTATTTTTATCTGTCGAGCAATAATATTAATTACTTTGAAAGAGTTAATTTATTAGTGCTAACTCACTCTTCCACAGGACCACAGGACAAGCATCTCTAATGAATTTCCCAAGTCATCACAAATACAGACTCATGCTTGTGCACAAACAACGACTTGATGTACATAGTTCTACCATTCAAAAGAATATATATACTCTCAGTCTACTGGTTCAATCCACAAATAAACTCAATTGCTTTTGTCACTTCTGAATAGAGTAAAAAAAGATATAAATTTAGATAATAAATATCTAGAATGTCACGACCATCAGGGTTAAGAAGAGGTTGTTAAGTACTAACAAATTAAGTTTTCTTCAAAAGATTATGACAACTTGGGCAGTATCAATTTGAACTCACTACTAATCAGTCGAAACATGATCACACATTCTTATAATGATTGAAAAAGATAGAAAAAAAAAAAACAAAAACAGAGACAGTCAAGAACTCAAAGGAATTTAGTTAAAACAATTCACCCCTATTAGTGTCAGTAATATTTTTTATACACAATGAAAAATTAACTATTACCAAATGAGACCAGATAAATAGTTCAAAAAGATCAAACAATGGCAGTCAACTAAACATGAAGCACTCTAAATAATTCACATAGGCACAAAAGTGCAGTTATTGGCATTCATGGAACCAAATAACTCATACTTTACCACCCATATATAAATTAGATTATACGTGTGAACTCTTTGCTTCAAACAACTTAATATATATTTTGCTCATAAAGAAACAATAGAATGATTGAAAAAAAAAAGAGTTGAAAAAACAACTCTTTGTTTCAAACAACTCAGACAACAGAAGAATTGAAATACATACATGGAGTGCAAAATTTATTCACAAGCAAAAATACATGCATAAGCATACAAATGTAGTGCAAAATTAATCATACATGCATATATGATTAATATATAAAGATGGGGAGAGAGTGAACTCACAGAGATAGAGAATGTTCAGAGCGGAGAATCAAAGAATCGAAGAAGAGAAGGGAGCGGTAACGGTGCGCCTATGGAGGTGCTGGAGGTCCTCTTTCACCTGAAACACCTCGTAGGAACTTGAACTTCAATGGAGGTTTAATCTCAAATAGACGAAGATGAACTGGTAACTCTCATGACAAAGGGAATGTATAGCTTGGGAGAAAAAAAAGGAGAGGAAATGGAGGGAAGAAACGGAGAGGAAGAAAGAGAAAGGAAGAAAGGAAATCTGGAAATCAGGAAGAAAGGGAGAGGAAGAGAAAAGAGATTTGGAGATTTTGGGGAGAGATGAAGAAAGGCAGAGGAAGAGAAAAAGGAGAAAGCAATGACATCACGGGCGAAAGATCTGATTTTACTAATAAAATAATACCGATAACCATGAACAGTAGGTCTTCAAATTTGAAGATGAATGAGAATGTCCTGTAGCTCAAAGTTTCAAATTTGAGTATATGGTGAATCCAATGCCAAGATTTTAAAGTTAAATTCATATAATTTTGAAAATTAGACTCATTTGATTAGTCCAATGCCAATGCTCTTAGGTGCATTATATCATCCTTGATGGTCCCAAAAGAAGGGTTGCCATTGATTTCGATTTCGATTTCGATGTGCTTCGATTGGATCTTGTAGTAGAGTTGCTTCGGAAGAACGATGGATCGAAGGTTTATGTAGATATTCACCGCTTCCAGAGTATGGTGCCACTCCATGGTTCAAATCTCCTAGTAGAAGAGATGTTTGGCTAGGGTATCGTTGGGCAGGCACTCTGCAACAAGCAACCTCTCATTGCCATTACAACAATACCTAATCGAATTCGTAAGCGTTTTGTGCTTTAGCTTACCAACTCCCAAAACTCCCTCCTGCTTCCCCAATTCTTACCTTTTCGTGTTCAATGACGGATCAATAACTCTTATATTTTCTTCTACAATAACCTTGGAGTGAGAGACCTCTGTAAACTTGTTGGTTCTAGTTGGAAGAGGTCCTTTGAAAGAGTTTTGGGCCATTGAACCGAAGAAGAAAGCTATTGAAGTTAAATCCACTGACTCTTTGGGAGAGCTTGAGATTTCAACCATCGTTGCACGTTCTTCTTCTTCCTGTATTGCACGTTCCTTTTATATTTTACAGATCTAATCCTCCAACTGGTCGAAGCTTTCTTTAAAGTTGCCCGCAAAATCGTTTACATGCTGCTTGAAGACTTTGTGCATTTGTTGGGTTTGCTCTACTAATTCCCTAATTTTTTTATTGATACAAGAATATCAATTGACAATATAGAGATTTGTGTCTCTCTAATACCAATATGTAACACATGATGGCAGGTTTTTGGAAAAGCAGAAAATACAAGAAGTTGAAAGAAAATAGGTTAAATTCGAAGATGGCTTTGCCTCCTTAGAGCATAAGAGAGAAATTGAAAGTGTATTGTATTAAGAGATCCTCTACAATGCCTACTATCAACATTTATAAAAGAACAAATAATTGGACTAATGAACCTTTAACCAACATGGGCCAAACGGCCCAAACCCACACATCAAACCTTGCGCTTCCAGCCATTTAGGAGTATGACGATCAATTTCTTTCAAATCGTTTCTTCCCCTCTTTTAGTGTCACTCAATTAGATAGTGAAAGTATTTTATCTTATCTCCTTTTATTATTATAGTTTTCTCAAATTTTCACATAAAATATAATAAGCAATTCAAATTTTCAAATTATATAATAATAATATTAAAAAAATATTATTTTAATAATATTTTATTTACTTTTAACTTTCATCTAAAATAATCTCATCTCACCATCCAAACTTCAACATGATCTCTGTTCCTCTTCATCTCTCACTTTAAGCCCTTGTTTGGATTCAAGAGATGATCATCTCGCTCACTCTGCACAGTAGAATTCACTTCTTATCCAAACACTTGCTAAAGAGGGATGTGAGATGGTTTTTATGTATAAAGGCCACTCTCAAGTGACCGTTGCTTCTGGAACCTTTTCAGAAGCTCAGGCCACTCTCCTAAAGTTTTGATGATTTATGAGGCAAAAAATTTTATTTTATTGTAGGTGTGATAGATTACTTATTTTTTTTAAGTGTATACGTAAATTTCTTTTAATAAATTATTGCTCGTTACGTAATTTTTATAATAATAAAAATATAAAATAAAATGATTTTATAAATATTTTATAATTATTTAAGAATGTTGTAAATAAAATATATTTTTATTTGATATGTTTTATAGAATTTGATTTTATAAAAATATTGTTATCTTATAATATTATTATGAATTACAAAGACGTCTATCCCAGGTAATAATAAATAATATATATAGTTAGTAATAATAGCTTAACAATAATAATAGACGGTATAACCAGCCATATGCATGAGAGCAATTAAAGCAGGGAGTATAATCGACCATATGCATGATAAAATAAATAAGATAAAAGAGATATAAAAAATCAACTTCATTAAAGACATAATACTTACAAGAAGACTAATTTTTAGAAGAGTTGAAGGCAGAAGACATGAAGAAAGAAAGGAAAGTTGGTTTACAAAAGGTAGGCTTAAGAGAATTAGGTGGCTAGAGATTTGGACGAGAGAGGAAAAGGCTTTCGATGAGAGATTTCCGAATGCCTTTCCTTTGTTACAAACTCCTATATATAGACACTAAAATAGTACAACACAGTAACTCTAATAATATATGAACAGTATCAACATGTGAAAAATCAATTTGTACAAACGGTAACTCTAATAATACATGAACATTGTGTACAAAGTCATTTGTTGTTTTCTTGGATAATAATTTTGAGCGGCGACAATAATCTGACTTGAACAGTATAGTCAATAATCTGACTTGAACAGTATAGTCAATAATCTGAGACGAAGTTCCTTGTCTTTATTCTTCTAAGGAGATAATATTCTTGACAACATTAATCTGTCATGCTAGCTAATTGAAAAAGTAGTAATATTTTAGAATCACATAATCTGAGGGTCATATTTTGCCAATTTCAGTTCAAACGGGTCTTGGGAATCCATCAGAGGTACTAGATGATAAGGCGAGTAATCTTTAGAATGAGAGGCGGCTGAGTTATTCTAAGAGTGAGAGGCCTGATGGGCTGATGATAATGAAGGTTGCTGTAATGGAGATAATCTGGCTGGATGCTATGCGTCTTCTTCATCATCGCTATCTGAAACTTGTGACATTGTTTCGGCTAATTTTTTCAAATCTTTCTTACTGGTAATGGATGCTAATTATGCCTTAAATCTATTTCGTTGGACTAGCACTTCTAGAGCTTTGGTAATTTTTGAAAACATTTTTAAAACATTATCATAATTGTATCTTTCCCACCATTTGACAGAAACTTGGCGGGCCAAAAACATAATGGTTTTGAGAGAGGGATGAGCTTTGATAACATATTCCCATTTCATAATCTAATTTAATTTTTTTTCAGAAAGAAAATAAGAAGTGGTGAACAATGGCTTAATGCTGGTGGACTAACATATTGTGAAGTAAAAATCTGAAGACTTTCCCGGAAGGGAAGAGGAAGGAGAAGAGGTTCGGGTCCATAATGGTCCCACCAAAGTGAAAACCATTTAGGGAGTGTCTTGATTTCTTGTAATTTGTCAAAATGAAGGAATCCTGAATGGCGCAAGTTTTTATTTTGTTTTAAAAACATTTTTGTCCATGCCTGCTGATAATCATAATAATCATAATATGGCGGATCATAAGGCTAAGAAAACTTTCTTGTCAAATATGAATTTTTTTCCCTATTGTTCCAAAGTGAGAACCTGTTTAATGATGACTTTATGAAAGGCAATAATTGGAGATGCAGGTAGAGATGGTTGAGTTTGAAGGGAACAAGGGACCTCAAAAAGAATAATTGAGTCGGAGTCTACTAATATGAATTCATAAAAATTTTGGGTCTTCTTAATGTTTTGCGGGATATAATGCCAATTTGATAAAAGAAAGGCATCAAGTAATTTTTAGGGGTCAGACAAGTGTTGAATTTCAGGCTCGATAGGGAAGACAAGGTGCCAATGAGATTTAATGATAATATGAGATGTAGAAGGCTAAGATAGTAATAGAGGGCTAATAATCCGAGAAGGAGAAGAAGAAGGGGAAATAACTTTGAAGTATGTTAGTAATTTTGGAGAAGATATTGGCGAGAATGGATTGTAAGAAGGTCTAATATTTTGTGGTAATGATCCCAATACCGTCTATAGTCTTGGAGTTGCAGAAAGACAAGGTGAAGGATAGGGTGGAGACGGTGGCAATGCATAAGAAGATTTAGTCTTTACTTTTGACTTTGAGGAAGACATGATTTTCCCTGTAAAAATTCTTGGGATAGAAAATCAGAAAGAGAATTATATTCTCCTTTAATATGTTCGATATCAAAATAAAAAATACTTAATATAGATTTCCATCTAGCAAATATCTGTTTAGCAGCCAAGTTTTTCACATCCTTAATCAAAACTTCCTTGGCTGATTTACAGTATATCCTAAGTAAAAACTTTTGATTTAACAAATCATCTTGAAATTTAGAAATATATAGTACAATAGCTAAAATCTCTTTTTTAATAGTACTATAATTCTTTTGGGCAGGATTTCAACATCCCGAATGAAATCGAACAATCTATTTAGAATCATCTGATAATCTTTGTTTCATAATTCCTTCATAACCAAGATCAGAGGTATCCGTTTCAATAATTTTTAAAGCATGAGGAGATGGGAGTCCCAAACATGGTAATTTCTTAACATGAGCCTTAATTTGTTTTATAATATTTGTATTTTTATTTGTCCATGGAGGTAGATTCTTTTTCAATCTCTTAAATAATAGTTTGCATAATGGCCTGAGAGATTGATAAAAATTTGCAACATAATTGAGACTTCTCAGAAATTTTTGTAATTGTTGCTTATCTTTTATTTCATCTAAAAATTTATCAGCAAATTCTATTGCTCTACTAATTTGAATAATAGTTCATTGATAAATATCGTGTCCAAGAAATCTAATTTTGTTTTGAAATAATTTTTTTTTGGTGATGAAACAATTAATCCATTTTGTTTAATAATTTGGACAAAAGTATTTAGGTATTTCCAGTGCTGTTCAATAGATGAAGAGAATATTAATACGTCGTCTATATAGACTATTGAAAAATGAGTAAAAAGGGTAAATATTTCGTTCATAATATTTTGAAATTCACTAGGGGCATTTTTTAATCCAAATGGCATAACATTCCATTCATAATGTCCGAATGGGACTGTAAAGGCTATTTTATACCGATCTTTTTCAGCAATTTGAATTTGCCAAAACCCACCTTTTATGTCAAATTTTGAAATTAAACGAAATAAAAGTATAAAGTATCATTTGAGTATCCTTGCATTATAATAAATAAATAAATAAATAAAAAGAAGAGTAAAAATAATTGATATAGATTTTTATAAAGATAATCCATAGAAAAAGAAAAAGAAATATATTGGAAGACTTGTGTTGGTAAGTTATGAAAATCCATTAGTCAGCCCATTCATGTTGGAAGGCTTAAAGGGTGGTCTCGGTGGTGTTCCCTCAAGCTCTTAATCTACTCATTTCTCTTTGAAAATAGAAAATCTTTATTCTGTCTCAATGAACTCTTTATTTAAACCTAATGAATCCATTACTAGTATCCCCATAGAACCTGATAATATTAACCACGAAGATTACAATATAATAGATTTAGAAGGAAATTTACAAGATTGGACGATTCCTAATATTCCAAAAAATTAAATATATAAATATTCTACTTTTTCTTCTAAATTATCGTTTCTTACTAATTATACAATTAAAATAATAGAAAAAACTATTAGCTTAAATAATGATTATGAATCGTTACAATTATTAACAAGAGAAGCTATCAAGCACCACAAAGAACAGAAATACTCTTTCATACATATTGGATTAGTACAAGTTGCTATAAAATCACTTACTAGAAATGGATTAAACACCTCAGTCTATCTACGAGATGGAAAACGCTATAATTTTCATGATTCATTACTTAGAATGGTAGAATCAAGCTTATTCTAAGGTCCAGTTTATTTTAATTGTTATTCAAATTATTCTCTTTCATTATTTGATACTAATATATTACATGCTTTAACATTAAATATTAAAACAAACGGTTATAATATGATGAAAGGGTCACATCCTTTAACCGTAGTATATAGAATTCATTATAAATTAATGAAAACAACATTAGAACCACAAGCCCTTATCACCAGTCCAAAAGGATATACATTATTATTACAATCTAGTACACAAAATTCTAGTGTACAAATTCTTAGACAAATTAATTGGAATCAAATTACTCTTCCTAATAAATGACAATTAGAGAACATTACTTCATTACCTAGAATAGAAAATAATTCTAAAGACGATCTTGGATATATAAATCAAAAAACGGATGGAACAGTTCGAACAGCTTTTCAACCTTTTAGAAGATCTTTTTCACATTATTCTTCACCAGCACTTTCTAGTTACCATACAACCAGATCTGTTCTTACATCAAAATCTCAAAATTTTGACAACAGAACCCAGAGTCTAGATACATAAATTCGGAGAATTATTCCCTGAAATATTATTGATATACCAGTATATACTGTTAGTCATTTGGATAGGGCATCCACTTCTCATAATCTTGAAAAGGAACCTTTCTCTCCAACATTTTCACAAGTGATTGAAAATGATGCCCAAATATACATATTGAGTAAAGAAGAATTTAAAATTAACAAAGAATATCTCAGACAAGATTATATAAAAGAAGAGAATAGTCATAAAAGATTAATATTTTTCTCAACTTTTACAAAAATAAAAAGGGATTATATTCAAGAAAAATATTACTAGTATTTGGAAGGAATACAAATTAATATACATTTGTTTACATAGTTCAAAATTTATAAATCAAACCAATTATCAACCATAAACAGGGCTACTAATCAATGGATTAAAGAAAAAATAATCAAATTGTTTATGAAGAATACTCTACTTTTGAAACCATTCAATTCAATCAAAGAAATATGCAAATATTGGCCTCACCAATAAAAATATATAATAATTCAGTAGATGTTAAAAACACTGATAATATAATCCAACAAAATAATTATACCAATTTATATCTAAAAACCATGAGTAAACAATTAGAAAGAATTGAAACCCAAATATCTCCTATAAATCCTACTACCAAAGAAGTAAAGGAAACCCCTTTATTTGTTTCTCATGAGATCCCATCTCATTTAAAAACTATTTTTTCTAAAAACACAAATGATTTATTAGAACAATTAACTATTAGTAATACCGCATCTACCTTAAAAGAACCACATATTAATGTATTAAGTAAAACAGATTCTCCTGAATTATCTGACTCTAAAATAAGTAATATTGAAAATCAATTTAAAAATTTAGACTTACAAATAAATAAGATTAGAGGAGACCATGTTAATAGTTTTTCAGCCAGAAATTCTAAATATCATGTTTTTATTACCGTAATTGGTATCTGAGGCCTACCCCTTCATATATGCAATTCAAAGAAACAAAACATATAGTAAGATCTATCTTTTCGTCTGATATATTATATGAATGAAATATATATGGATTATCTGAGTATGAAATATTAAATAATTTCCAAGAAATGATTATGGTAGTTAACATTTACAAAAGTAATAGAAAAACTGATCACCAAGTAGCACATATTATTGTTACAGGTTTTACTGGCCAATTAAAAGGCTGGTGGGATCATTATCTTTCAAATGAACAAAAGACACAAATATTAACAGCGTATAAACATAATGAAAATATACAAGTAATTAAAACAGAAAATGGATTACCATTAGAAGATGCTGTAAATACTTTAATATATGTACTAACCAAACATTTTGTTGGTGATCCTGTCAAATTCAAAGAAATGACTAGTGACTTATTGATTAATTTAAAATGTCTTTAATTATTTGATTTCTGTTGGTATAAAGATGTATTTCTAACTAAAGTTATGATCATAAATGATTGCCAGCAATTATACTGGAAGGAAAAATTCATAGCCGAACTTCCCTATTACTTCACCCAAAAGGTACGAGAATCATTACTAAAATCAAATGGTATTATTGATTTTCATAGTATCACATATGGTGATATAATAATTAGTTTAACAATGTGTAATGATTTAAGATTAAAAATACAAATGGATAAAGAAAAGAAATTTCCTAAAAAAGAATTAGGTATCTTTTGTGAACAATTTGGTTATACTCCATTATTTGGCCCTTCAAGAAGACACAAAAAGGAAAAAAGAATTTATAAGAATTATTCTAACAAAATACACAAATATAAAAAACCTTATAAAAGAACAAAAGATAAACAAATATATAACAAACTAATAAAAACTTCAAAAAAAGACTAACAAAAAGAAAAAACAAATTGTTTATTACAAATGTGGAAAAGTTGGATATTATAAGTCAAATTGTAAGGTCAAACAACATATTAATGAATTAGACGTATCTGAAACATTAAAAGAAAAATTATTAAATATTTTTATAATACATTCAAGCGAAGAAGAGGAAAACTCTTCTGAAGAAGAAGAAATCTATCAATTAAAAGAATCAAGTTTTTCAGAATAATCTTCTGAAAGTAAATCTGAAGAAGACGAGATACATGTATGCAATTGTTTAGATAAAAATAGTTTTTTTGTAATAAAACCATTAATGTACTTTCAAAACAAGAGGATATTATATTAGAATTAATAGACAAGATTAAAGATCTACTGGAAAGAAAAGATTATTTAGAAAAACTAAAAGATACCTTTAATAATCAAACCACTTTAGTAACCTCTTCAACACCGTATAATTTCTCAGAAATAGTAGGAAGATTTAAAATAGAGAAACAAAGAATCACATTGCAAGACCTACAACAAGAAATTAATGAGATAAAACAAGAAGTTAGAAATTTAAAGGCATCCAATCTTAAATTGGAAGTTTCAAATGAACAATTATTACAAGAAATTATATTATTAAAAATAGACAAAAATATAGATAATCCTCATAATCAAGAACAAGGAGATTGTTTAATAATAATTATTAAAGATGAAACAAACAATTTCATTAATATCCTCGATAAGATAAATTTTAAAAAATGGTATACTGAAGTAACGGTTTCAATTAATCAAGAATTTTCTTTTACTACAATTGCTCTGAGCAGATTTAAATTGTATACAAGAAGGATTAAAACCTTCTAAATATTTTGAAAAAACAAAAGAAACATTATCCCAAGCTAATGGAGAAAAATTAAGCATAAATTATAAACTATCTAATGCACATATTTGCAATAATAGAATTTGTTTTAAAACAAATTTTATTTTAGTAAAAAATATTAACACCAAAGTAATATTAGGGAATCCATTCCTTACATTACTTTACCCTTTCTCTGTAATAGAGGAAAAAATTTCTACTAAAATACTTGGACAAGAAATTCAATTTAAATTTTTATTTCCCCCTGTATCAAAGGAAATTAATTTCTTAAAAGAAGTTTCATTAACTAAAAAAATTAATTTTTTAACCAAAAACAGGATTAAAAGAAAAGATAAACAGATAAGTTTTTTAAAACAAGAATTAAAATATAAAAGAATTGAAAAACAATTAAAAGATCTATTATTAACTTAAAAAATTGATAATTTTAGGACTATAATTAAAAAAGAAGTATGCTCTAACCTACCTAATGCTTTTTGGAATAGAAAACAACATATAGTTGAATTACCTTATGAGAAAGATTTTTCTGAAAAGAATATTCCAACTAAAGGTAGACCAATCCAAATGAACAATGAATTATTAGAATTCTGCAAAAAAGAAATTAATGATTTATTAATAAAAGGATTAAATAGGAAAAGTAAGTCACATTGGAGTTGTGCTGCTTTTTATGACAAAGAACAAGCAGAATTAGAAAGAAGAGTTCCTCAACTAGTTATTAATTATAAACCTTTAAATAAAGTATTATTTTATATTTTTTTATAGAATTTGATTTTATAAAAATATTGTTATCTTATAATATTATTGAGAAATATATTATAAAAAAAATTAGATATGTAATTAAAAAAATTATTATTACTTATTTAAAAATATATTTATAACATCTATTTCACTTCCAATCTAAACACATAAAAATTTTAAAAATCATCTTAATTTATTTCAACTCACACTTTAAACTATCTCTCCTCGTCTAATCTCTCAATCCAAAGGAATCTAAAGCCTTGTTTGTTTTTATGATTAAAACTTAAAACTTTGAAAATTTTGAAAACTTCTCATTCCATCATTATAATTTTTTTAAATTTTCATACAAAATAAAATAAATAATTTAACTTTTTTAAATTTCAAAATAAATATAATATTAAAAAATATATTCTAACAATATTTTATTCGACTTTTCAATTTTAATCTTATCTTATCTCATCTCAACTTATCTCTAAAAACAAACGAGTCCATTGGAATGAGTGGGGATCAGTGTTTTAAGTTTCGTACCGTACCGGCCGGTACGGCCGGTATTTTTCGTACCGGCCACCTGACCGGCCGTACAAGTCGGTACCGGCCGTTTCGGCCGATATTTCGGTCTGTACCGGCCGATATTTCGGCCCTTGTTTTTTTATTTTTTTTCAAATTATAAGCTCATTTTTTGACTCCCAATTCAGACTAGACTATTTATAATTTATATATCTATGTATTTATGTATAATTTATTCATATATAGACTATTATTTTGAAATATAATTTATATATATACATTTATATATATAATTTATTTATATATCGACTATCTCGAAACGGTATATGAAACGGTACCGATACTGAAATATTTTATTTCAATGTCTTCACCAGTACAGCATCCGGTACGGTATTCAAAACATTGGTAGGGATCGGCATCACTATATATAGGATCCAGAGTATTCACCTGTTGAGAGCGGCGATTTCACGTTGCGATTAATAAGTAGGCTAGAATTTTGGGGAATGAGGATTTAATTTTTGAATTCAAGTCCAAAGACCTGGCTGAGGATGAATGAAGAGGGATTTGAAGAATGGGACGCAGATTTCTTGGACCAACTCATCCAAGTAGAAGAGCTAGCCCTCACCTCCTCCTCCTCCTCAGCGGCTAACCAAAACCCTAAGGTTTCTCAGCAGTTCGTCCAAGTGGAACAGCAAGAACCGCTTCGTCCTGTGGCGGCTCCTTCCCACTACGATTCCGTAATCAGTTACTCCCCTCCGCGTGAGCTCTCTCAGAGGACCTCCCATGACGATCCTTTTACTCGCTTCTCCAATTCGTCGTCTTCGCTTCTCCGTTCCCTAAACGACAAAGAGCTCGAAATCGAAAGGTTGAAGGTTAGGCTCCCCCGTCCTCTATTGGAATAATTAATTATCCGTAACGGAACAATAAGGAGAAAATCTGACTTATTTAGTTGTTGGTTTTTTTGTCGGATACAATTTTCGGTGGGATTGATCGGGTCCTTCTTGAGTTCTGGGTGCATTTGGTCTGTAATTGTTTTTTGATAGGTACATTTTTTTTTTGAAGACCAAATGCACCCAGAACTCAAGAAGGACCCGATCAATCCCACCGAAAATTGTATCCGAAAATTGTTTTTTGATCGGATCATTTGGTTTGTAATATCACTGCTTTTTGTATGCCATTGAGCGATATTTCTGCTGGTGTTTAGAAAAGAACAGAAAAGATAAAGGATTTTTTTTAACGTAACTGTTACTATTAAAATTTAGGATAGGGTTTCACCTTGAAGAAATTGAAGAATACGAGTGGCAAATTGTTTGTGGATTATCTGTCATATCTGGGTTTTGGAATTTATCGTAGAATAGATGGAATGCCTGAAAATGGATTTCATTTGTTTGATGAGAGTATCATGTTGAATTGGTGAATGGTTTTGAACTTTCTTTTCAGTTATTTAACGTGAAATTTTAGTTTCCATTCTTTTCATGGATTGAATCTGATGCAGTCCTTTCGTGTTTGAAATAGTTGGTCAAATTGAGATGTGATATAGAATATGTTATCGTTTTAAGGAATGAGTTAATCTACGTTCTAATTGAAATGTGCATGAATCATAACTGCAGAGGGAGCTGGGACATGCGTCAAAGCATCTTACAGACCTGGTACATGTTATTCTCTTTTGTTGCTTTAGAATCACATCATGATGTTATTTTCCTTTTCGCTTTTCTTTTCACTGTCATTTGATTGTTATTTTAAATTGATGATTCAATCATAAAGCCCCATGTAGGCTTCCTTGGCTAAATAGTCTTTTAAAGACCTGCTTGGGATTGCGGTAGGAAATACAGCTTTTCATAGCAGCGCTTTTAAAAAGCTTTACTATTAAAAAGTTATTTTCTGTTTGGTAAACATGCACCTACAGCGCTTTTAAAGTTAGTTACTATAGTTTTTTAAAAATGTAGTATTATCTGCAGGAGCTTTTCAACAAAAGCTTCAATTTGGTGCTATTTTAAAAAGTGGATTTTCAGCTTTTTTTAGGTGCTCAAAGCACTTTTTATAAATTTACCGAACATACTATTTTTTTTCTTTAATAGAGCTTTTGGGCTATTAAAATCACTTTTTAAGTCTCCCAACTCAAACCCAAGCATTCACTAAGAGGCTTAATGTTTCAAGGAAGTGATATCTAGCATTTATTCTTGGTGCTTGCCAGCAATTTGAGAAACCGAGTTATTTTACGGTTAGGGATGGAATGCATTTCTTTTTTCATGTTTTCATTTGCACTATGTTCCTAAAATAGGTGTTAGTGACAGACCCATATAATTGCCTCTAATCTGGTATTATATTATTTGAGTTTTCATCTCTCTCTCTCTCTCTCTCGCTCTCTCTCTATATATATATAGATATTTATCTGTATATTCTGCTTAGGCTGTATGATAGCTCTTTAACCTGTATTATTGCTTTAAGCTTTATATCATGTGGAAGGATTTGTATGAAACGGAAAAGTGGTCTTTATGCACTTAATTTTGGGAACCTTTTGTATATTGGTCATTTTCTTAAGATGTTTCTTTTCTTGTTTTTCTCTTTTCATAAATTATACTTGCCCAAAGGTTAATGTTGATACTGATTCAGGAACATGAATGCCTTGAACTAAGGAAGGAAAGAGGCAAAAATGAGGAGCAGATTCAATGTGTATTACCCAAGAATGGAGTAAAAGATGTTGATGTCCACTTCTCAAAGAGTACAAACTTGTGAGTGAAAGTTACTTTTTTATTTTTTTCCTGTCACACCGTGTCCTGTCTCTATATGGTAGAATCTTGAACCATTAATTTCAAGTCTGTTGGTTCTCTCCTGATTAAATCGTACTCAAAGATACTAAACACTAGAATATCTCCATAGCATCTGGGACATGGCAAACAAGGGCATGTGAAGATAAGCCCTTACACGACATATGACATACTAATTGACATTATAACTAAAATCTCTGTCAGATGTAATAGATACTGACTCAAACTCTTATATGAGTGTTGCACCCTAATACTTTTACCTTTCCCATTATCGTAGCACTCATTTGTGGTGCAAAGTCCTTTGTTGTTAGGGATTTTTTCATTTGTGTTTGTTCTGGTGTCTATGGTTGGAGAGAAACGGGAGGTGCTTCGAAGATTGTGAACACATAGTGGGAGAATTTAGGGATATTTTCTTTAGCACTTTAAATTTTTGGGTGAACAATCTAGTGAATGACATGAATATTTGTAGTGTTTTCTCTTAATTTGCTTTAGTTTGTATTAGGTGTATTCTCTTGCATACTTCCTGTGTATTTAAGCTATGCCTTTTTACTTGGAATAAAATCTCTTATTACCTATAAAAAAAAAAAAAAAAAATTCCCTTGTTGTTAGGATTATTAATTTGTTAATCAAATGTTTGACATTTTCTTCTCTATCTAAAATTGTTTCAAAATATCTTTAGTAACCTCCATTAGATCACAAGGCATTCTAACTATCTCAGTCTTACTATTCCCATATTTTCCAAGAGCTTGGGAAAGACTGTGAATGTTTGTTAGAAGTACCACAAGTTCTTCAATTTCCTGATGGCCTGAAAAGCAAACAACATACATCACTGCTCAAAAGTTGAAAGACCCAAAAATATTTTTTGAGACTCTTGTCCGAAGGGTTGAGGAAATTTGCCTTAATGAAGAGATGTTTTAAATGGTAGCCTAAAATGCACTATAACTAAACTGGACAATGGAATAGATGCCCCACATCTGCATCACCTTACTTTATCTATGAAAATGAAATAGGCAAATGGACAATGGCTGAGTCTTGAATTTCTAACCTCCAATTTTACTTAGCGAGAAAAAATGTCATCACATTTTGGCAACCATACTCGAAAAGTACCTGTATGGTGGCCATACATCATGCCAAGATTAATTTTGCTCTGGTTTCCTACCTTGAAGATGAGGTAATTTTTAGATTTGTTCCAATCATTTTTAATAACTTTTCTGCAGTCACTCAATTTCCTAACTGACATAAGTGTGCCAACCCCTTCTCCCTTCCTCACATTTTGAAATCACCACCCTCCAAAGAGATTATTCCTTTCTATCCCAATCTCTAGGGCCACTTCCCTAACAGTGGTGTTGGACTCCCTTAAACCATTGATGACCTAAGCTACCCTTTTGAAGAGAGCACAAACATTGTTACACTTACCCAAGTGATACAACCATTTCCTTAACTTGTACAAAGGAAACCTCTCTGAAGTTTTCCTACCTTTTCTGCCACCAAAGTTGGAATTTGGAAAAAAGAGATATAAAATATGTTGATAAACTTGAAAACCCTCACTGTCCGCCATATTCTTGCAAGGAGAGGAGGCAATGTTTGCACCAGAGCTACAAAATTGTGGCTTGGTGAAAATTTTTGTATCAGGCTGGATGATCATTTTTATCTTTGAGCTAACTTGACCTTTTAAGGGTCTAAAGAAGGTACAGCATTTTTGTCTTTTATATTTTAGAGTATAATGTTTACAACTATTATGAGAATTAAGTATATGGTGGCCAAGTCTTTGTGGAATAAGGTTTTTGGTCGAATGGATATAGATTGGATGATGCCTAAGGAAGTGGTGGATCTTCTTGCATGTTGGTATGGCTTTGAGGGAAGAAAACGTGTAGCTGCCATATGGAAAATGATTCCTTTGTGTTTAATGTTGTGTCTTTGGTTGGAAAGGAATGGGAGATGCTTGGAAGACAAAGAACGTTCTTTGGAAGAACTTAGGAATTTTTTCTCAAGTACTTTGTGTCTGTGGGCTAACACTCTTGTAATGAATGATGATAATTTTCTGAATTTGTGTTAGCCTTTTTTCTGCTTTCTAGAGTGTAGTAGGTATTTCCTTTGTATACATCGTATGTACTTGGGCTTTGCCTATTCTTGGTAATAAAATTTCTTATTAATTATAAAAAAAATTAAGTATATGGTTGTTGTATAATGCAAGGAAAAATGAGGTTTGTAAGGTCTTTTGTATTATCTTTGAGATATATAGACATTAGCAAAAAAGATTGTGAATGATTGTGGCCACAATGGCAGGGAATGTGGAGGTCTTGCTAAGGATCATCATGCAGTTCCACAAAATTTTCAGAATTCAATATTGTCAAAAGATCAGGCTGGCTCTTGGGTTGATAGAGGTTAGCAATGAGTGGAGATCATTTTCCTTTCACTTAACCTTCTCTTCATTTTTCTCACATCTTCATTGTGCCTTTCGTTGTACCCTAGCTATGCCAACCTATAAAGCCATTGGAGTTCAGACGGAGTGTGATCCTGATGATCCACTTG
>QEOT01002078.1:105136-129664 GCA_003123785.1 Pterocarya stenoptera
AAAAAAAAAAAAAAATATCGCATGGATATATGAGAAGAGGTTCAGTCCCTGCTATATCTTTGCATTAGCAAAGAGATCTAGTTGTGCTATATCTTTTGCAATTGCTCCTCAGCTTTGCTGATATTTTCCTCTTTCTTTTTCCTTAATTTTATTTGTTGATTATCCCACGTGGATTTGTTTTGTAGGACCTTGCTCATTCGGGAGGTGCTTATATTACTAAACAGAATTGTGTCCCATCCTACATATTCAATTACTGCATTGCGAGCGTTAACAAATAGCAGGGATATTGCCAGCTTGTCCATTGACATTGCCAATAGGTTGTCCAGGAAGGATCAGAGACATGGGCAGTCTGACATCCTGAGTAGACAGATGAGGGAATCTGAAATTGTTAATTTAGCTCGCGTATTCAAGAGAAGGGTATTCACATATTTAGGAGATAACGTTTCGTAGAGAAATCCTTCCCATGGCTGATAATTTTGTTTAATCCGTGCATATCAGCATCATGTAAGAACGGCTGCCAGGAAACTGCATAGATGGGAGCTAGCTCAAATTTCATTTTACCCTCATTGTTTTTTTTCCAACATTTTTTGGGTGATGACCATAAGATTGGCCTCTTAACTGAAAAATTTTGAGCAGCAACCTCAGCTTATCACAGGCCAGAAAATTTTGGACGAGTTTGAGAGTTTATTATGAAGATGATGTCTTATACAAAAAAGTTGTTGCTATGGCAGATCCCAGTTTCTGCTATACAAAAAAGTTGACCTATATTTTGAGCTTCTGTTGGACATCTGTATGTATTACTCTGGCCAATTGCCTATTCATCTCTGACTTCCAGCTCTACCATACTTTGAATATCGCGAGACCCGAAGTTTTGTTCTGACATTTTTATTGCTTTTGGTGGTGTGCTTGGGTTGGTTTCTGTTTGTGCATGTGTTTCACCACCTAAATTGATCAAAACTATTTCTTTCTTTCTTACTCCCGTTTGGTTATGACGAACTTTTTGACCTTATTATATTCAAGCAATAAAGATCTTGCTGTCTCCTCACAGGAGGAAGAATTGTCTTCTGAGAGAAGGTGAGATGCCAATAGTAGTAGGGGAAATTGAAGTTTAGTGGGTTAAATTTTCTACTGAAGCCCTGAAAGACACGTGCAGCAAAGAACAGAAATGGGGAGAGTCAAGTTGAGATTGTTTATTCTGCTCGTAACTTTGCTTTTTTTTGTTTTTGGTTGTTGTTTGAAAGTCGAGGTCAAGGCCTCTTATTATAAAAACATGGGAAGAACAACCATGATTACAACGTTCGCGCACCGAACAAACGAAGGTTACATCAATGTCTAATATAAGGAATACTTAATTTATCCAAACGAACTGAACTCCAATAAAATCTGAAATTCTACCATTAGTACTCTCCTTTGCCAAGAAATTTTATTCCGCTCGCAACTTTGCTTTTTCACTTGTGAACCTACTTAAATTATCAGCACACTCCAGTCAAGTTCCTCTCTTTTCAGGTGTAATCAGTCAGCCCGACGACCATGTCGTTGGCATCGGAACAAGAACAAAGATAGAATACGAACTACTGGTCACATATACTCCGATAATCAAGTTACTAATAGACTTACTACATTACCTTTTTTTGAATAGTAGGGTTGGGAGCAAACTGCGAGATAAGTTCTCACTCTCACTTATGGCAAAAACTTCAATCAATCCCTGTTCTAGTCACTCTTTTATGTTGTAGGGAGCATTCTTATTCTTTTATTTGTCGGGAGCTTTGCTACTCATCATCCTACATACCACACTTATTTTATTTCTACTAAACTCATTGAGTTCTTTTACTATATATTTGTTAAAAGAAAATAAAAATAAAAAGTCATATGTTGTGTGGTGTGGGGATGATGAGTAGAATTTTTCTATTAGGTATGATGCTGACATAGGTAAGATTCTTTCTGATATCATCTATTAGGCTTTATCTGCAAAATTAAAACAGCAAGTTTGTCCTTCAACTATGTTTTAATGTGTCTTTTTTTTTTTAAGTGCACTTTGCACCACAAACTATTAAAATCGATACATTGCATCTTCCAACTACAAAAAAAAAAGAAAAAGAAAAAGAACAGTTTGCATCCAAATTGAATTAGGACTATTGAGATGAAAGAAAAATGCAATCTTTACTAGCACTAGCCACCACACTGAAAATTCAACGAAACAAGATCTTAATAAATCAGCACCGAAGCCAAAGGCCTGTGGCTTGATTGGCATAACCTTAGCCTTCAAAATAGAGGTGAGTTTGAAACCCCCCTCCCCCAAATGTATAATAAATAAAGAAATAAATAAATAAATAAATCAGCACCGAATTTAATAAACGAGATCTAAAAATTTTCAGCATTTCAAAGAAGAAGTAGATGTTTGAAAAACTAGGATGAGATTTCCATGGAGAACACAAACTTGTAGCAATCATTATTTAGTATCTGCTTACAAGGCACATAAAGCAGACTAGCTCAAATTAATTTTGAGTTTGAGCATTTATTGAGGTGGATTTACACCTAGTGTTCATGAACATCTTGCAAGTACAACATAATGAAAAATGTCCCAAGTTAAGGAAACAAAAATCCTATTTCCAATACGAAGGAAGTCCAAGGTTCCTAGTTGGGGCTGGAACCTCACTATCAATTGATCTATATAATGAGTAGACATCCCAACCTCCATCTCTCCAATAGGTAGAGTTGATTTCGGGCACATGTTTTACCTTCCAATAATCTCCACCTTCAATGTCTAGACGTATTGTCATGATTATCTCAGCAGGCATGTCCCAAAATTCCAGCAGTTTCAGCTTCGTGAGGTGTTCAATGCCTGATGGCAGGCTGTGCAACAATCTGCAGCGCTGGAGGATTAGCTTTTCAAGTAAAGGCATGGCGCCCATCTCTACTATTACCGACTTTAGCCCTTCCATTTTATCAAGGCTTAAGATTTTAAGCTTCTGAAAGCCTGCAGCCTTAAAATGCAATGTCTCTCCCTCATAAACCTGCAGAAAATCAAGTTGTGCAAGATTCGGCAGATCTTGAAGTGATTCAAGTGGATCATCTCTTAATTGACTCCACTTCAAAGACACCTTGGCCAAGCTATGGAGAGAAGATATCCAATGGGGAAACTTCTCTAACTTTCCTGTCAAATATAGCCGCTGAAGAAATCGAGGTGGGCATGATAGGCAATCAAGATTGATTATCTCATCCTCTTTTTTTGAAGTTATCGACAAAGCTCGGAGGTTTTTAAGCTTTTCAATGGAAGAGCACAGAGCAACCCCATTTTCTGTTCTGAACTTTACGATGCCTAGCCTCCGCAGTTGATTCAGACATCCTAGCTCCTTCATTATATTATCTGCCTCTATGAAGCAGAGCTTTTGTAAGGACCGGAGACATGTTATATTAGCCGTGGCCTTGAAACCATACTTGGAATTTATGAGTGCATAAGATTGTATTTCATACCGATACACCAAAAGGTGGCGAAGTTTCTGAAGCCGCGAGATCTCAGCAGGCAATGCAGTGACGAATGTGTTTTTAAGATCCAATGTCTCCAGGTTCTGAAGATTCCCAATTGAGCTAGGGATGATTTTTATCTTTGTGCTCCTCAAGCTTAGATATTTCAGATGGAACAGCTTGGATATCTCATTTGGGAATATCTCTAGATCAGGTGCACCTTCCAAATCTAACACCTTAACTAGCCTCAGATCAAGAAGATTCAGAATCGGATTATAAGACTTGGATAGTGAATCTACCCTCCGAAACATCAGCAAGGAACGAAGTCTAGGCATTTTCTGCCTGTCATGTACGTCCTGCATGCTTTTCTGTATTGATAAGCGACGAACTTTTTCTGGCAATATCATGTTTTCTCGAACTATTGTCAGAAAGTTTTCTTCTTTCGACTTCCGAATGATTATTTCTCGAAGCCGGTCGTGGACGCGGCATGTTTTGATCCTCCCTTCACCTGTTGTCCCTGCCACTTGGATCAGGCTTCTGCTCAAGAGCTCGTCGAAGTAATAAGCCTCTGCAACTTCTTCCAATGTCATTCCTTCTTTCACTTTCACAAATCCTTCAGCTATCCATAATCGAATTAGTCTCATTTTGTCAACGGGTTGATTGTAAGGAAAGATGCTCAAATACAGAAAACAAGACTTGAGATAGTAAGGCAGATCATAGTAACTGAGAGACAATATTTTCTCAATACTATCGAGTCTATCATTTTCTTCTAGCCCATCAGCCAGTCTTCTTTGAATCATATCCCAGTCGTCTATACTCTTTGTGGCCAAAACACCACTGATTGTCACAATTGCAAGTGGCAATCCTTCACACCTTTCAAGGATACTATCTGCCAGAGTCTTCCAATTCGAATCCGGAGCGCCTGTGCATTTCTCAAAAGTCTTCCTGCAAAATAGAGTCCAGGATTCTTCAGGAGACAAAGGGTTCAAACGATATACCTTGGTCGCGTTGCCATTGAAGTCCATGCAAGAGGCAGAGGCTGCTTCAGCATGACGTGTTGTGAGCATAACCCGACTGCTACTGTTTTTTGGAAATGCAAATTTAACTGCATCCCAATCTCCAGTACGCCACACATCATCTAACACAATCAGATACTTTTTTTGTTGCAAAAAGCTATTGATTTTCGTTCTTAGCTGACCCTCGTCCATGCCTTCCACTTCTTGAGGAACTGGTTTCCTTTTCACCTTGTAGAGTTGCCGAAGGAGGCCTTTTAGGAGCTCTTCCAGATTAAAAGATCTAGATACAGTTATCCAAGCACGGTACTTGAATTGTAGCTTTACTTCTGCATCATCATAGACTTTCTTAACCACGGTGGTTTTCCCCAACCCTCCCATTCCAACTACCGAAACTACTTCACGTTCAGTATCACCTTGGAGTAGCCAGCTGATCAACTCCTTTTTAGGAATTTCTATGCCTACTAGATCGGCTTCTTCCAACAGGAGGGCGTCCTGTCGGCGGCTATCCCATGTCTTAGGAGCAATCTTGATATCGGCCGTTGGATTTTCAGGCCGGAATCTGTTGTACCCCTCGGCAATGCTTAGAACTCTGAGTTTGAGTCTGTGTATTTCAGAAGCAATCTGATGACGAGCTCTTATTTTTCTTATGGAAGAAGTAATATTACGAAGGGAAGCCAGTAAATCGTCTCCAGGAGGACGGGCGACTCGAAGATTGTACTCATCAAGAGCATCTTCAATATCATAAGCCACCTCCCTCAATAGGATAACCGATGCTTTCACTTCAGGACTCCTGTCTATAATTTCATCAGCAGCTCTCAGGTAGACCTCGATGCGTTCCAGTTCCTCTGCTATCGTCTGAGCTTCTTCCTTGACCCCCTTCTGTAGTTGTACCTCTTCCTTCAACAAGGCTGTAAGGTTGTCGAGTGCATAGTTTACAACAATTTCAGCCATTGTTTCTTAATTTCTCTTCAGCTGCCCTTTGTGTTTCTGATGGAATTTGTGTTTTTCAGAACCCCCCCCCCCGTGTTGTTTTTCTTGGCTAAAGAAAGAGCTTTGGTTTTCTTCTCTCTTTTTCTTTGGTGGAGAGACAGACAAGGAGCAATATGTGAGATAAGATGAGGCTTCTGTCTTGGAGTTGCTTTTTGTGAGCTTTGTGTCATTTATTCTACTATTTTATTTCCCTGTTTACTAACTGATCTCTATGCAGCAAACACTTGAGCGACACCTGGCGATAGGCAGTAACTCTTATCAGATGCAGTGAAGGAATTGTGCTGGGCACGTGAGCAGTTGATGGGTTCACTGAAGATGAATAAGAGCCGCTGGATGAGGACACTTGTTGTAATCTGTGGGGCTTGTATATATATATGTGTTAGTGTTTTCTAGGGTGAAAAAAGAGAGTTAATTGGCATTTGTGTATTCTGCCGTCTTCGATAAGTTCTTTGTACAGAGAGGGAGAGTTCATTCTAGGGTTTATTACCGAAGGAGAAACAAGGCTAGATCTTGGCTTGTTTGGCTTGGCATTAGATGGATCTTGTGTATGATACATTGGCTTTGAAGATTGCTCAATAAAGAATAATCTCTGAGGCTGTTCCTGCCTGGATGTAGGCCATTAGGGCCGAACCACGTAATCTCTGTTGTTTTCTTTCTTCTTTCATTACTTTTATATTTCTTGCTTATTTACTGCTTATTCTTGTTATTTTTGGTATCTTTATCTCTGATTCTTGTATTTCTCTGGATTGATTTCGAGTTTGGAGTCCTTGAACAAATAAGGGACTCTGTTTGTGACTCTCACAATTGGTATCAAGAGCCTAGGTTCAATGGGGACCACGAAATTTGACATTGAGAAATTTACAGGGGCAAATGACTTCGGTCTATGGAGAATAAAGATGAGAGCCCTGTTAGTCCAACAGGGCCTACAAGATGCTCTCACTTCTGAAATAAGGGGCCTTTCCTCGAAAGAGGAAAGGAAGGTGGAGGTCCAAAAGGACATCCTCCAAAAGGCCCATAGTGTCCTTATTCTTTCATTAGGAGATAAAGTATTAAGGGAAGTAGCCAGTGAGGAAACAGCTGCTGGCATTTGGCTTAAACTAGAACATCTATACATGACAAAATCCTTGGCTAACAGACTGTGCAAGAAAACTAGGTTATATACCTTTAAGATGTCCCCTGGAACATCAATAGGGGAACATCTGGACACCTTTAACAAGATCATATTAGACCTAGCTAATATAGACATTAAGGTGGAGGATGAGGATCAAGCAATCCTCTTGCTGAGTTCTTTGGACTCATCATACCAGAACCTTAAGGAGACCATGATGTATGGTAGAGATACGTTATCCCTAGATGAAGTGCAATCTGTGCTCCATGCTAGGGAATTACAAAATCAAGAAGATACCAAATGAGAAAATGGTGAGGGGCTGTTTGTTAGGGGAGACCAGAAAAGAGATGCAAGAAAAATAAATTTGAAAATAAGAGAGGGAGGTCAAAGTCTAAAGAAAAATAGTTAAAATGTTTTCTGTGTCACAAAGAAGGACATTTCAAGAGAGATTGTCCTGATAAGAAAACTCAGGTAGGAAATAAAAACAAAGAGGATGGGGATGTAGCAGTGGTGTTAGATGGGTATGAAAGTGCTGAGGTACTTAATGTATCTGAGGTAGGATCTGGAAAAGAATGGATTTTAGATTCGGGTTGCTCTTTTCATATGTGTCCCAATAGAAACTGGTTTGAAACTTTTTCTGAACTGGATGGTGGACATGTAATTCTAGGGAATAACAAATCCTATAAAATCATGGGAATTGGGTCTATAAGACTAAAACTACATGATGGGATGGACAGACTTTTGAGGGAGGTCAGATTTATACCTGACCTAAAGAGAAATCTGATTTCTCTTGGTACACTTGATAACTCAGGTTACTCTTTTAAATCTGAAGCAGGGGTCCTTAGAGTCACTAAAGGTTCACTCACAATTATGAAAGGAACAATTAAAAATGGCCTTTATACCTTAATTGGCAAAACCACAGTGGGGGAAGCATCTTCTGTACAGAATGTCATTAAAAATAAATCTGTGCTTTGGCACAGGAGGTTAGGGCATGTTAGTCAAAGAGGAATTTTAGAACTACATAAACAAGGCTTGTTGAAAGATGCAGGTCTGGACAACTTACCTTTCTGTGAGGACTGTGTCTATGGAAAGGCTAAAAGGGTCAGTTTTAAAAGGGCAACTCATATGACTACTCAGACCTTAGCTTATGTACATTCTGATCTTTGGGGACCTTCTAGAGTAGCATCTCATGGTGGAGGGAATTATTTCCTCTCCATCATTGATGACTACTCTAGGAAGGTATGGATTTACATTCTTAAACATAAAAGTGATACCTTTGGAAAGTTTAAAGAATGGAAATGTTTAGTGGAAAATCAGGTAGACAAAAAACTAAAAACCCTGAGAACTGACAATGGGCTTGAGTTTCTGTCAACAGAATTTAATATTTTCTGTCAAAATGAAGGGATTCTAAGACACAAAACTGTGAGGGAAACTCCTCAACAGAATGGTCTAGCAGAAAGGATGAATAGGACCATTCTAGAAAGGGTAAGATGCATGTTATCCAATGCTGGGTTACCTAAAACATTCTGGGCTGAAGCTGCTGCTACAGCAGTTCACTTAATTAATAGGTGTCCATCCTCTGCCATAGGTTTTAAAACACCACAAGAAATGTGGACTGGGAAACCTCCTAGTTATGATTACCTTAGAATTTTTGGGTGCACAGCTTATGCACACTCAAAAACTGATAAGTTAGATTCTAGGGCTCTTAAGTGTATTTTTGTGGGATACCCTGTGGGAGTTAAAGGGTATAAACTATGGATAGATGAACCTGGCAAACAAAAATGCATCATTAGCAGGGATGTGATCTTTAATGAATGCCAAATGGCTCGGGTACAGAAAGTAGAGCTTGAACATCATTCTGGTAACACTGAGGAAGATGTACATGTTGAGGTGGAGAGAAAAAACACCTCAACAGAGTTTAACACTGAGCAAGTCAGTAACTCTGAGGCACCAATCTCAGAGGTCTTAGATAAACAAGGTTCTGACTCTTACATTTTAGTAAGAGACAGAAAGAAAAGAATAATAAAACCACCTCTAAGATATGGTCAGGCAGAACTTACAGCTTTTGCTTTGACTATTGCTGATGAGATTGTTTATCAAGATCCAAGGAACTATAAAGAGGCTATTGCCAGCAAGGATTCCACTAAGTGGATACTTGCTATGCATGAGAAAATGGAGTCTCTAAATAAAAATAAAACTTGGGAACTAGTTACAAAGCCTGATGGAATTAAGTTGGTGGGATCCAAGTGGATATTTAAAAGAAAAGAAGGCATACCAGGGATAGAGGGTACAAGGTTTAAGGCAAGGCTAGTGGCTAAAGGCTTCACTCAAAGGGAGGGAATAGATTTTAATGAGATATTCTCTCCTGTGGTCAAGCACAGCTTCATTAGATTGCTTTTATCTTTCATTGCATATCATGATTTACACTTAGAACAACTGGATGTAAAAACTGCTTTTTTACATGGAGAATTAGAAGAGGTTGTTTACATGCAACCCCCTGAAGGGTTTATAAATGACATTAACTCAAATCAAGTGTGTTTACTTAAAAAATCTCTATATGGTTTAAAACAGTCTCCTAGACAATGGTACAAGAGATTTGATGCTTACATGCTTGAAAATGGTTTTAAAAGAAGCTGTTATGACAGCTGTGTTTACTATAAAGATGTTAATGGAATATCAATATATCTTTTACTGTATGTAGATGATATGTTGGTAGCAAGTAAAGATTCTGACTTGATCAAACAGGCTAAGTGTATGTTGAGATCTGAGTTTGATATGAAAGAACTAGGACCAGCTAGTAGAATTTTAGGAATGGACATTATAAGGAATAGGTCAGAAAGGATTCTGTATCTATCTCAGGAAAACTATATTTCTAAAGTTCTCAATAGGTTTGGTATGAACCATGTTAAATCTGTAAGCACACCTTTGGGTCAACATTTCAAGTTGTCCACAAGTCAGGCCCTTGAAACAGAATCAGATATTGAATTTATGCAACAAATTCCCTATGCTAGCATGGTGGGAAGTGAGATGTATGCTATGGTCTGTACAAGGCCAGACCTTACATTTGTTGTCAGTGTCGTGAGCAGGTTTATGAGTAATCCTGGTAAGGCCCACTGGCAAGCCATTAAATGGGTGTTAAGGTATATGTCTGGAACCATTAACTTGGGCCTGAAATATGGGTTAAATGTTAGGGAAGGTTGTGAGTTAGAGGGCTTTGTAGATGCTAACTATGCTGGTAATGTGGATACTAGAAAATCTTTAACAGGTTATGTTTTTACTGCTTATGGAGGGGCCATTAGTTGGAAGTCAAACTTACAATCTGTTGTGGCTTTGTTCACAACAGAGGCTGAATATATAGCCTTAACAGAGGCTATAAAAGAAGCCATATGGTTAAATGGTATATCACATGAATTAGGTATATTTAAAGGGAATATCTGTGTACACTGTGATAACCAAAGTTCTATATACTTGGCTAAAAATCAAGTATATCATGAAAGGACTAAGCATATAGATGTTAGGTTACATTTTGTAAGGGATGTAATTGATTCTAGGGAGGTTGGAGTGGAGAAAATTTCAACTGAGGAAAATCGCTCAGACATGATGACTAAGTCCCTACCTTTAGCAAAGTTCAGACACTGTCTGAACTTAATTAACATGCAGTCTGTTGGGGTTCCCTGATAGAGGGAAGTTGCAGGAACAGCCAAGATGAGAATAGGATAGAGGTAATAGGTAGAATATTGTCAAGGTGGAGAATTGTGAGCTTTGTGTCATTTATTCTACTATTTTATTTCCCTGTTTACTAACTGATCTCTATGCAGCAAACACTTGAGCGACACCTGGCGATAGGCAGCAACTCTTATCAGATGCAGTGAAGGAATTGTGCTGGGCACGTGGGAAATCGATGGGTTCACTGAAGATGAATAAGAGCCGCTGGATGAGGACACTTGTTGTAATCTGTGGGGCTTGTATATATATATATGTGTTAGTGTTTTCTAGGGTAAAAAAAGAGAGTTAATTGGCATTTGTGTATTCTGCCGTCTTCGATAAGTTCTTTGTACAGAGAGGGAGAGTTCATTCTAGGGTTTATTACCGAGGGAGAAACAAGGCTAGATCTTGGCTTGTTTGGCTCGGCATTAGATTGATCTTGTGTATGATACATTGGCTTTGAAGATTGCTCAATAAAGAATAATCTCTGAGGCTGTTCTTGCCGTGGATGTAGGCCATTAGGGCCGAACCACGTAATCTCTGTTGTTTTCTTTCTTCTTTCATTACTTTTATATTTCTTGCTTATTTAATGCTTATTCTTGTTATTCTTGGTATCTTTATCTCTGATTCTTGTATTTCTCTGGATTGATTTCGAGTTTGGAGTCCTTGAACAAATAAGGGACTCTGTTTGTGACTCTCACACTTTTCTTATATAACAATTCGAGGCTGCATTCTGCATCATATGTAGTTGAGACTTTCGTGCCAATGGCCTCAACCTGTTCAGGTTGCAAGTGGAGAAACGGTCAAGTTTCCCATCAAAACTATTTTGGTCTACTTTTTGCTCCAATGAACTGATCAATGAATTCTCATCATCGTCTCATCATCCCATGATGTGGCATTAGATGATAGGTTAGGATGATAAATAGCATTACTCATCGATCTCATCTGAATTTTGATTTTGATACTCAATTTTTCTGCTTGATCTTACTCACTTTTATGAAGTCTTGAATCCCAACTGCTAGCGAAATCAACTACAGAAAGTACAAATTGTAGTCGTTTGTTTAATATAACCATGATTTCATCACAGCCTTTTCCGCGCATAAAAATATCATTGCCACTGTCTAATATCATATCCATGAATGATGTTTGCAGGATTTGTCCTGGACCCAACACAAGACAAACTGCTAAGAAATATCGTGATGACACCAGCTAAGAGACACTTCTGCATTTCACCATCATTCTGACTTTTTGAATTTGGATTGGAAAACAAGAAAAGAAGGCGTTTAAAGTTAATTAGTGTTGTCTTTCTCTAAGATATTCCAGAGCGAAGTATTAAAAATTAATAAATTCTGAAGAATGTATAACAAATTGTCAACCATTTTCAATTATTGATCAGGATGGCTAACACTCAACTGATTGCATATTCGACAATTGATCCATCTGTTGAGTCCTGCCCATGATAATGCAAAGAACCTATTCATCAAGAAACATGGTGAAAATTCTAGTCAAATAATCCATGAAGTGCGTAGTCGCTTTGAAAAAGAGTGTGGTCCATTATTAAAAATTTAATTTTTTTTTTATGTGGGTCTCATATTTTATTTATTTTTTTCAAAGCGATTATGCGGCGATTGCATAATTCACGGTTGTAATATCTTTTCTCGCAGTATATATGTCATAGGATGATGGATGATGTTGTGGAGATCAATGTGCCAACAATGGCCCCAACTTGTTCTGATTGCAAGTGGGGGGAAACTTGCATTAGAAAAGAATATCATGTGTAGAGTCTTTTAATATCATGACCACGCAACTTCCATTTTTTGTCTTGATTCAAATTTCATTGGTGAATTTCCATGGTACTTCTTTCCAAACAATTGCAAAATATCTTCTGGATGTTGATTTTTTGAAACCCAAAAAATGTCATTTTCCTGACTTATTCTTTGTGAAGTTTCGGATAACATCTAGAAAACCTCAGCATCAACATCAAAATAAAGTGACACATGGTGATCAAGATGGATGAACTGCTTGCTGCGAATTTTTGGGGTTTTGTAACATATTAAGACCATAATACGTGAACTAATGGTTCTTTATTTATTCATTTATTTTTATTTTGGGGGAGAGAAAGAAATGCAAAGCCAATTAACAGCCTGAACGTTAATTATTCTAGTGCTAGATTTATATAAACCAGTGAACGTTGTAGCTAGCATTACATTTACAGCAATTGCCAAATGAAACACAGAACACGGTAAGTTTCAAAGTGCTGTTAATAAAAAAAATCATATAAAATTACTCATTTAATACATCGTTTTCAAGGAGACGAAAAAGAATTAAATATGATTTGGCATAGCCGACATCATGTAGCACAAATACCAACTCCATAAAGTGGAGCCAGGAAACAATGTGTACGGTACTTTTTAGATTACCACATGATTCAGGATAAGTTAGGGGTGAGATGAAAATTTTATGTTTTATTTTAAAATTTAAAATATTATTTTTTAGTTTTGAAATTTGAAAATATTAAATTAGAATTTGAAAAAATTGTATTAAAATTTGAAAAAGTTAAATTGTTTATTATATTTTATATAGAGATTTGAAAAATATATAATGTTGAGATAAAATGAAAATTTTGTATTTTGTCTTATGTCCCAAATGTGATCTTTTTAGACTTGGGAGCATTTATAGGAATTTTCTTGAAGTGAGCCCCATAAAGCTTGGACTCCTGCAATGCAAACAGTCTGTACATGAAATTATTTGAAGTTGTATGAAGAACTGAACAGTGAACAGTGAGCACAAAAACTTAATCATGGGGAGGAAAATGATACATTTAAAATAAATGCACACCTTCTTCTTTACAGGAGTGCCAAAATTTTTAAGGGCATTTGGCACAATTTGCCCAGCTTCTCTGAGAACATTCACCAGCTCCCTAGCAAGTCCCTGAAATAGTTTGAGAAAATAAAAAATAAAATAAATGAATAATGAATGATGCTCCCTCTGGTCGGATTAAGATATGGAAGTACCACCCACGATGTATAGAGAGAATTTACCTTGTTCTGCTGCATGAAGAATGTATGGGCAACACCCTTCTTCCCAGCCCGTCCAGTCTGCCCAATTCTGTGGACATAGTCTTTTGTGGTGAGAGGAAAGCTATAGTTGATCACTACTTCAACATCTGGAATATCCAATCCCTGAGCAGCCACTTCACTAGCCATCTGCACATATTGTTAGACATAATATGATCCTTAAAAAGTGGAATAAATAGAATCAAAAGCTTAGTGCCCAAGAAAAACAGTACCTCCAACCATTGATGTTGCTCATGGTTTTGTTGCGTTCTATGATGTTTGGCATTTCAAAACTCTTCCTCACTCTATTTAGATGGTGTATACTGAAGGGGATGAGATGATTGAGTTTGGGGACCAAAGCCACGGTTTATATAACTACCGAACACTTCCATCAAACTTTTGGTGGTTATGTTTCAACAATAATTTGGTGACACTAATGAGATAGAATGTGGACCACCTTAGAGGCTTTAGAAAACATGGGAGCTTCTAGAAAACATGAGACCAAAAACATGGTAAATGCTCCAGAAAACATGGGAGCTCGTTTCCATGAGAAAAAGGGTCAACATTCTCCAACTTGGTCTACACTTTTAAATTAATGTCTCATCTTAAACCTATTGATAATTTGTATTAAGTAATAAATACATGAATCATGGCGATAAGTCCTCTAATGACGAGTATTACCTTCCATGCATTACTATGTATTTATTTCTTATACTTTATGTGTCAACGATTTCTTAATGAACAAACCCTATGTTTATTCTTGGTCCAACACGGATGAATTTTCTCAGAATTAAATTAAAGTGCACATTAATATGAGAAATATCACAATAATAAAGAATTTCGTTACATTGTCCATACAATGAAAAATTACATAATGGAACAAAGTCTCATATTCACCACATGATCCTTGTATTTCAACGGTGGCATGCCTTTAGTCAAAGGATCAACAATCAATAATTCAATGCTTACGTGTTCAATGACCACTTTTTTTTTCTTTAACACGTACCTTTATGGCTAAATATTTAATGTCGATGTGTTTACTTCGACTTCGACTTTTGTTATTTTTAGCCATAAAAACAGTAGCTGAATTATTATAATACATTCTCAATGGCCTAGAGATAGAATCCATAATTCTAAGCTCAGAAATGAAACTCTTAAGCCATACACCATGTGAAGTGGCCTCAAAACAGGAGACGAACTCGGCTTCCATAGTAGAAGTGGCAGTCAAAGTCTGCTTAGCACTCCTCCATGATACAACTCTACTAGCCATCATAAAAACGTATCCTGATGTTGATTTGTGTGAATCAACACAGCTAGCAATGTCAGAATCTGAGTAGCCAATCACTTCCAGATTGTCCGTCCGTCTATACAAAAGCATGTAGTCTTTGGTTCCTTGAAAGTACCTGATTACTTTCTTTGTAGCTCTCTAGTGATCTAAACATGGATTACTTTGATATTGTTTCAACATTCCCACAACAAATGCAATGTCAGTTCTTGTGCAGACCTATGCATATATAAGGCTTCCGATAACCGAAGCATATGTAATGTTTTTCATTTGTTCCTTTTCAAAGTTGTTCTTCGGGCATTGGTTCAAATTGAACCTATCACCCTTCACAATGGGAGTTACACTTGGTGAACAATCATTCATCCAAAATCTCTCTAAAACTTTATTAATATAGGTTTCCTGAGACAGATACAAGATGCCTCGAAATCTGTCTCTATGGATCTTAATGCTAATGACATAAAATGCCTCACCCATATCCTTCATGTCGAAATTTTTAGAGAGAAATTGTTTCACCTTATGCAGCAAACCCTTATCATTGGTTGCTAGGAAAATATCATCCACATATAAAACAAGAAAACAGATTTTAATCTCACTGACCTTCTGGTGTATACACTGATCCATAATGTTTTCTACAAAACCAAATGAAGAAATTATATTACGAAATTTCAAATACCATTAGCGTGATGCTTGTTTCAAATCGTATATGGATTTCTTAAGTTTACAAACCAATTGTTCACCATCACTAGAGGGAAATCCTTCAGGTGGTTTCATGTAAACCTCCTCCTCTAGATCTCCATTGAAAAATGCCGATTTCACATTTATTTGTTGCAACCCTAACTCAAATTGGGCTACTAATGCCAAAATAATACGCAAAGAATCTTTCTTAAATACAGGAGAAAAAGTCTCTATGTAATCGATTCTTTCTTTCTGAGTAAATCCCTTAGCAAAAAGTCTAGCCTTGTATCTCTCAATGTTGGCCAATGAGTCTCTCTTGTCTTAAAGACCCATTTACTTCCAATAGCTTTTGCACCATTAGGCAACTCAACAAGATCCCAGACTCCGTTACTCTTCATAGAATTTATCTTTTCTTTCATGGCTTGTAAAAAGGACTTAAGATCATTTTCGACTCCAATGTTGTAGTCAAATTCTTATAGATACACAACATAATCATCAGGGATTGCTGATCTCTTTGTTCTAATAATCTTCTTAATGTTGTACCATCATTTTCCTGAGAAGTATGTGGTTCAACTACTTGATCTACTAGAATATACTTGAAGGGTGCTGGGAACAATAACTAACCTATTACTTGAGGTGGAATGGTGATATTTTGAATGATCATTCTTAAAAATTATATTCTTGGTTTGATCGCTCTCGATGATCAATTCATTTTCAAAAAACTTTGCATTTCTTGATTCCATAATTCTAGTTCTGTAAAATGGACAATAAAATCTGTAACCTTTAAACCTTTCAACATATCCAACGAAATACCCACTATTGGTCCTTGGGTCCAGTTTCTTCTCTTGTGGATTATAAATTCTCACTTCAGATGGGCGTCCCCAAATGCGTATATGTCGCAAACTTGGTTTCCAACCTTTCCATAATTCAAATGGTGTTTTAGGAACAGCCTTGGTTGGAACTCGGTTTAATATATACACTGTCGTCTTAAGTGTATCAGCCTACAATGATTTAGGAAGATTGGAGTTGCTAAGTATACTCCGCACCATGTCCTATAATGTTCGATTTCTTCTTTCTGCTACACCATTCTGGTTCAGTGAACTAGGCATGGTGTATTGGGCAACAATCTCATGCTCTTGAAGAAACTTTGCAAATGGCCTAGGTGCTTGTCTATTCTCTGTGTATCTACCATAATATTTTTCACCTCTATCTGATCTCACGATCTTAATTTGTTTGCTGTATTGTTTCTCTACTTCAGCCTTAAAGATCTTAAAAACATCTAATGTTTTGTACTTGTTATGAAGCATGTAGAGATACACATATCGTGAGTAATCATCTATAAAGGAGATGAAGTATTGCTGACCATGTGAGTCCATGTATGGACTACATATATCAATATGTATGATTTCTAATATGTCTGAACTCCTATTGACACCTTTCTTTGACTTGTTGGTCTGCTTTCCCTTTATGCAATCTACACAAGTCTCAAAATCAGTAAAATCTAGAGTATTAAGTACCTCTTCTTTTACAAATTTTTTAATTCTATCTATGGAGATATGACCTAATCTCCGGTGCCATAATTTAGAGGAATCCTCATTAATAACACATCTTTTAATATTAGTGTGAACATGCATTGAATCATAAATGGCATTGTTCTGTAAAGTAATGCAGTAAAGACCATCAAACAAATTACCATTCCCAACACAATCAGATTTAATTTATAAAATAAACTGAATGATGCTTCTGAAAAATTAAAGGAATATCTAAAGGGTACAAGCCTTGAAATTGAAATCAAGTTTCTAAAAAAACTTGGAACATAAAAGGTCTTTTCTAATTTTAAAACAAAGCCACTACTTAAAGTTAAATTACATGTTTCTGTAGCTTCCACATGTGAGCCCATCTTATTTCCTGATAAGATGTTTTGCTCACTTCTCACCAGTTTCCTTAGGTCTTGCAAACTCTGCAAGGAATTCAAAATGTGGATTGTTGATCCAGAATCAATCCACCATGTGTTAATATTGACATTAACCATATTAGATTTGGATTACCTTTGTTTGCAAGCTATTTCTAAAATTTAGCACATTCATTTTTCATGTGACCATTTTTTTAATAGAAGAAACACCTAGGCACTTTCTTGATATTAGCTCGGGGAGCTATTTTACCTTTCCCTTTCTGATCGGCTTGAGGTATTTGCCAGCATTGCACTTTAACCATGTTTTATCACTAGTCTCTCTTCCTCTTGAACATACATGGTCATGAGCTCATTTATTGACCACTTATCTTTATGTGTGTTGTACGAAATTTTGAAGGGTTCGTATAGATGTGGAAGGGTGTTCAAGATATAGTACACCAGGAAGGACTCCGACATCTCAACTTCTAGTTTCTTTAATTCAGCCACATTGTCCCTCATTTGCATGATGTGCTCGCACACACCACTCACACTGGTGAGCCTTAAGTTTGAGAATTTCATAATCGAGGTGCTTGCTAAAGCCTTATCTGAAGTGACGAATTATTCATCAATGACCTTCAGTAAGTCTCGGACATTTTCATGATGATCAACTGAACCACAGATACCAGCAGAAATTTTAGTCTATATGAACATCATGCTTAAGTGATTAGTATTGTTCATAAAGCTTGATATCCGCTATAGTACTGGTTTCCTTAATTGCAGGTGGTTCTTCTTTTCTAATAGCATAATTAATGTTCATCCATCCTAAATGGTGCATAATTCTCTCCTTCCATACCTTATAGTTGTCCCTTTAAATTTAGGGATTTCACAACGAAAATCAGAGAAATTTGTAGATTGTATAGCTGCATTATAGATTACATCTTATGTAAAAAATTGAGGTATAAAGAAATCTCGTGCTTTACCAATGTAAATCATGCTTAAAAATTGAATCTAATGACATAAAAATTGCATGTGGGCTAAATCTTCAATTCAAGCAAATTCAATTATTCTTTATGATATAATTCATCAAATTCTATCTAAGATTAAACTTTACGATAAAACTATCAAATTATTTACTTAATTCATAATACTTGTGGGTAAATTATGAATAATTTGATATTTTATCCTAATTAATCATATAAATATAATAAAAATTCCTGTGGGATAAAATTTATTATATTAAGTATAATTAATTACAATTAATGTGTAAATATTCTTATGTGATCCTTATCAGTCATAATATATAATTTTATTCAATTAGAGATGCTGTGGCTATTCTCTAATCAACAAAAATATTTGGATCACTAGACATTAAATCCTTTCTGCATAACAATTAACTTAATATGAGAATAATTATAAATTGTATAATTATAACTAAAACTAACATGTTATTATTATGCAAAAAAAATTCTCAGAAATTAGCATAAATATTACATAATTTAAAATATAATATTATGCATAACATTTAAATATATACTCATAAAAAATTGCATGTATTAATATAGAGCAGAAATAATCAATTCATGCAAACTAAATATGAGCATAGTTAATAAAATTGCACAATTTTATAATCCAAATTGCATATAATTTAAACCAAATAAATATTATACGTATAAAATTGAGCAATATTAGACATATCCAAATAAATGCCTTTAAAAAAAAAAAGAGATCCAAAATCCAAAACTCATTCTTGGCCCTGAAAAACGACATGTAGTTTTTCAAAAAAAGAGAAAAACGACATGTTGATTGTCTATACTTTTAAAAAAATCTGACTCAACTAAACTGCATGTAGTTTATCATATATAGCTAAACGACATGTCATGTTACTTAACCAAATGAATTCGTCCCAACTAAACTACCTGTAGTCTTTCTTACATATAGAAAACTACACGTTGTTTTGCTCATCTTCAACCTCTAGCTAGGACGAACTCGTTTGCAGGCCACAATTCCGAATGATGTTTTTGACGTCAAAACCTTTGTTTTTCATCACAAAAAACTTAGAAAAACCATTTCCACATGATTTACAAACTTGTTTAGAATAAAAAACATCCAAAACTCAAAACTTAATTTTCTCAAAACTTTCAGCCAAAAACAGAGATAAATAGAGTATTTCTATAAACCTCAAGGTAGAGATAAAGCTTCTTTGATACCAACTGTTAGACATAATATGATCCTTAAAAGGCAGAATAGACATAATCAAAAGCTTAATGCACAAGAAAAACAATATCTCCAGCCATTGATATTGCTCACGGTTTTGTTGCGTTCTTTGATGTTTGGTACTTCCAAACTCTTCCTCACTCTATTTAGATGGTATATACTAAAGGGGATGAGATGAGTGAGTTTGGGGACCAAAGCCACGGTTTATATTGCCACTGAAAATTTCCATCAAGCTTTCGGTGGTTATGCTCCAACAATAATTCGGTGACACTAATGAGACAGAATGTGGACCACCTTAGAGGCTCTAGAAAACATGGGAGCTTCCAGAAAACATGGTAAAGGCTCTAGAAAACATGGGAGCTTGTTTTCATGAGAAAAAGGGTCAACACGTATATGGTGTTGGATAAATGCTACAATAAGTTGCCAACTATAGCATAACAACAAAGCCCAAGTACACAGGAAATTCTTCTCTAATCTTTTGATGTGTTGATAAAGCCATTTCATTTTCTCCCCTCCCTCATCACACAAATTAAATGGAGCAAAGCTAAAAAGGGTCAAGATCGGCCCCACACAATGAGATCTAATTGACCAAGTGAAGCAGCTCCCATCATTGTACACTCTAGGACTCTCCATTCGCCCCCTAAATTTAAACCTTCACACCACAACTCCACGACAAGGGATCAAGAACTGTAGTACTACCATGATCTGCACAATGCCATCATAATCCAGACCAGGTGTTTTTATCTCCAGTAACATGTGCAGGGATCAAGCTTCACACATAGTCGCTCACAAATAACAAATAGTAGTAATAATGTACTAAAAAATCTGTGGATGGATAGCATCCTAGGCTTCTAGCAAGAGAGCTATGGCCCTAAGTTACCTAGGACGTGGTTCATTGTGAAATGCAAAAATGGGGAATGTGGTAATGGCAAGTCATTAATATGTTAAATAGAGGTTAAAAAGCAAGTAGTGGGAAACAAATTTTTTTTATATATTGAAAAACAACCTTTTATCAATATTTTCTTGGCTAAAAGATTGTGATAATGTACAAAATTCTTTCATAAAATGGCTAATTCACATAGGTGCAACAATGCTATTGAGGCACTTCACTCAAGTACTCAAGTGCTCTCTTCCCCCTTTGAATTAGAATACCATATTGTGCATTATTTTTTTTTTGTAAGTAGCATAATATTATGAGAACCTCTGCACAGAACCGGCTTGTTGGAGACCGAAGTTAAATGATTTGTTGTTTGGCCTCTTATCTGAAAAATTTTGAGAAGCCACCTGTGATACCCCATATAGTGTATTTTAATTGAAGTATTATTTTAATCAACTTAAGTATTGGTTTTCTTATTTTAAATTTATCAGATTTCTCATTGGTTTATTTTTATGATTTTTAAGTTTTGAAATTTATTTTGATATGCTTTCTGAATATTAATTATTGTTTTGCATTTAAAATGTTATTTTATTTAAATTAGTTTGTTTGTAGGCTTTAAGATTATTGTTGTTGGATTTTATTATTATTTTATTTAAGCTATTCTCTGTGTTTAAATTAGTTTTATTTAAATTGTTGTGTCGAAATAATTTTTGATGGATCATTTTGTGACCCAAGTTGTGAGGACTGGATTTCATTTCTTTCCTTCACATTTTCTTTTTTCTATTTCCCTCCTTTTTATTTTCCTTCTTCTCTTTCTTCTTCTCCTTATTTCTCCCATGCCTCCCAGCCCGTGCGACCCCCTCCCTCTATTTTCTCTCCGTGTGCCTCTCCCCCAACCTGCCGTCGTGCGCCACCATCTGGCGATACCGCCCAACCCACAACCTCCCCCACACTCCGGCGAGTTCACCCACCCTAACCACCACCCCCCACACCCCTCCTCTCTCCTAGCCGTGTAGAGCCCGTTTGGGTTATAAATTCACTGCGCCACCATGCACCGCCCATTACTGTCACTACCTCTCTCCTTCTCTTCCCCACCGGCCGGTGACCACCTCCCTTTGTTTTCAGCCCCTCTGGCGCCGCCAATCTCCTCCACACAAGGCTTCAAGCCGCGGTTTCATTTCGCTCCCGCGTCGCAGTGCCTTCATTGTTCGTCGCCAGCTTTTCACCACACCACCATCGGCCTTCTAGCCACCCAAACCACCGTTCCTCAGCTCTGATCCGCCATCGGTGGAGCCCCTCTAGCTCATTTTTCGATTTGAGCTTTTTGGCCTTCAACCGCCACCCACGACCAACGACCACCACCAGTAGTTTCACCAACACCCCTAAGCCTTTTCTTAGTAATCTTTAGCCTTTGCTTGTCCCCGTTCAAAATCTAGCATTTTGAGACCCATGGCCATATTGCATTTTGCACTATTGCTTAACTGTGTCACCACTTCTAGCATCTTCGTGATCTTTCGAATAGTATAGTATAGCGCTGTAAGTATTTTTTCAAAGAACTTTTGAGATTTAAATGTATTTTTGTGCTAACTCATTTTTATTGTAAATTGGTTGGTTGTGCCAGACTGAGTCCGAGGAGTACGGGGGTCTGTTGAATTGGAGGATGAAGTTGTGTGATTGGACTATGCTAGGTTTTATTGGCTGTTGAATATTTGTGTTGTGTCATATACAATGCATTTGCACGCATGTTCATGTTTGTAAATGAAAATTAGATTTTCGCATAATTGCATACATGTTCATGTGTATTTTGAAAACTAGGTTTTCATGTGAGAGATGATTTTGAGTATATTTGAAATAAATGGATTGAATGATTTGAGAGATAGGATAAAGAGACTGTAGGGATGGTGGTAAACAGAGATGGTGGTATAGTCCCGCCTGTGATTACCGCCTACTGTGTCCAATAAATGGTTGGTTTATGTTTGGGCTATTTTCTGAAAAAAAAAATGGCAGTTATTATTCATGGCGTGTTTTGGGTCAAATGAGATTTTTGGCTTATGTTGAAAAATAATCCTTTTTGGAAAAAGTAAGGTTTTGGGTCATATTCGTGTTTCATCATGTGTACGAATGTTTGTTGGTTGCATTAATGCATTTACATGCATGTTCATGTTTGTAAATGAAAACCAGATTTTTTGCATAATTGCATACATGTTCATGTGTATATTTGAAAACTGGATTTTCATGTTAGAGATAATTTTGAGTATGATTTTCTACTTATAATGATTTCGATATAGTTATGTTATTTAGTTTTATAAATTATAGTAAGATCCCAATAGTAAATAAGTAAGAATTTAATATTTTAGTCGGAGTTATTAAGTTGAATTTTGATGAGTTTAGAAAGTGATTGTGGTATTTTAGGAATTATAAGAATTTTAGATTTTGAGGAATTAAAATAAGTTATTTTAGCATCTGATGCTTAAATATTGAAATACCTCTTTGATTGGAAATTTATAGGAATTACGTGATTATGTTATAGGTAACGATTATTTTTGTTCGGCATTTTTGAGGAAAATTGTGAAAAACTAAGAGGTTCAAGTAAGCGGGATTCCTATGCTAGATTTGCATAAAAAAAATGAACTGAGGTTGGTTTGTAAAAAAAAAATGTGCATTTTGTTTTAAAAAGAAAAGGTGAAAAACAACCTCAGTATATGTTTTGCATTCATTCATGAGATATGTAGGAAAGAGAAAAGAAATGCTTTTGACATGAATGAATAGTGTAGACGAGTAATATTTAACATGTTTCTGAAATATGCAAAAGAGCAAATACAAAATCATTGAAATTATTATCCATGTGATATAAAATGATTTGGATCTGTTTTTGATCAAATGGAAATGATATGAATATGTTTTGTATGTGTTTTGATATGATATAGATATGAAAAAATTTTGGCATACTTATCTATTTTATTTTTAATTTTGAATATGGTTTTGATATGATGATATTGGTTCACGTAATATGGTTGGTACCAACATGATATAATATGATATGAGTACACCCACTTTGGTAACAAAGTAGTCTTTTATGTGTTCTTTCCTGTGTGCACACTCGGGACTCCGAGATTGAAAAATAAAAAGTTTCACAATATGATGCTGGCTGGTTTGGCCACTGGGAATAGCACAACCCTACCACGAGGGTTAAACGTGGTATATGATATGATACGATACGATACGATATGATATGATATGATAAGATGAAGATGTTCAGTTATGTTATACCAAAGCTTTTTTGAATATGAAAATAGTATTTGAATATGAAATGAATCTTTGAATATGAACAATTGGTTTTTAAATATGAAAAATGATATTTGAATATAAAATGGATATTTGAATATGACCAGTTGGTTTTTGAATATGAAAATAGTCTTTGAAAATGAAAGGTATCTTTAAAAATGAACAGTTGGTCTTTAGGTATTAAAGATTGAAAAGTCACTCTGATTTTATGATAACATACTTTTGAGATCTGTATATGAAAATGAAATATTTTGTTTCTGCATTCTGAACTGTCTGAAAAGGCTCATGTTTACATACTAGTATATGTTCTCTACTTACTGAATTGTTGATAACTCATCTCTTATTTCCATAATATTTTTTTTAGATGATTTTGATGGTACATCTGGGGATCAAGACTTGAAATCGTGTATAAGGCTACTTGAGCATAGTGGATAAGTACAAAGATAGTATTTTGGTTATTGAAGATTTTATTCGATAGTTCTGTTTTGCTCTGCTGACTTGGTATCTTGGAAGATTGATAGGTTTAATTTGAAATTTTTATGGTGTTTAGATTAATTTTTTTAGAATAGTTGATCTGAAACAGTGAGTTGTATGTGCTATTAAAAATATTGGAATCTATAACTATATGTTGAAAAATGATTTTTTAGTGACAATAAGTAACTCTCTTACCCCTCCGGCGGGACTGGAGCGTTACACCACCTCAGCTTATCACAGGCCAGAAAAAATTGGACGGGTTTGAGAGTTTATTATGAAGATGATGTCTTATACAAAAAAGTTTCTGCTATAGCAGATCCCAGTTTCTGCTATACAAAAAGGTTGCCCTATATTTTGAGCTTCTGTTGGACATCTGTATGTATTACTCTGGCCTATTGCCTATTCATCTCTGACTTCCAGCTCTACCATACTTTGAATATCGCGAGACCCGAAGTTTTGTCAAGACTTTTTTATTGCTTTTGGTGGT